>NQII01002453.1:218915-323018 GCA_002778355.1 Clitarchus hookeri | reverse complement strand
TTGGCCAGTATCTTCTTCTTCTGTAGTGTCTTCATGAGTGTATCAGTGCATAATAATACGGTGCATCAGACCCAGTTCAGCGACCTCAACCCAAAACCAGTTTCTCAGCTTTATTTCCAGAAGAATGCTTCGAGCTATGCTATATATTTATTTATATCACGTTTGTAGGTGGGGTATTTTTTTTATGGTTATACATGTAACTGGAAATTTCGTTTCTTCCGTACACAAGTAAATAGAGTATGTGAATTCTGGCACACCATTAAAATACAAGGTTTTAATGGTTCACACCGTTCAAAAATTATCTTTGCATGGCCGTTCGGAAACCGTTCTAAAAACGTTTAGAAACCGTTAACTGCTTGTATTTTCATGATGCGCCAGAATACTTATTGTCTTTCTACTTATACATTTCGACATATGTTATTCGTATTCTAACTTAAAGGGAAACCAAACAAAATTGTTCATTCCGAAAAATTTNTTATACATTTCGACATATGTTATTCGTATTCTAACTTAAAGGGAAACCAAACAAAATTGTTCATTCCGAAAAATTTTAAAATTAAAAAATTTATAAGATAGCTTCTTGTGAACTATTGTTGAATCATTTTCTAATTCAATTTAGGCGACANTTTAAAATTAAAAAATTTATAAGATAGCTTCTTGTGAACTATTGTTGAATCATTTTCTAATTCAATTTAGGCGACAGTGTTAAACTAATGCTAGCATTTCCTAATAATAACGCCTTATTTACTTCAAACAGCTTTGCGAAAGTAACATTCATTTGTGTAATTCAACTATAGCAAACTAGTCTATCATCAGAGTACTCTCTGGAAACACAGCCGTTTATGTTCACATCTAAACCGTAGATAGTTGAGTACAGTTAAGTTAAGATTTCAGGAGCCGTGGTGGTGCAGTGGCCAGAGCGCTCGCCTCTCACTACGGCGAAGAGAGTTCGATTACCGACAGGGTCGCTCGCTGGTTTTCGTACTTGGGAATCGTGCCAGGCGATGACGTTCGTCGGCGGGTTTTCTCGGGAATCTCCCGTTTCCCCTGCCCTTGCATTCCGGCGCTGCTGTTAATAGCTGCCTATTTTTATCGACTTCATTAACATTGGTACATTAGCATAAGTAAGTACTTTGCAAAAGCAAGTGAAAATGGCGTTGGTGTATTCCTTTTAGTTTGGTTATCTCTACAGAATGCAAACTTTTCCGAACAAATGATTTCACATTTTAAACCAGAGTTTTTTGCTCTTTCTTNTGGTTATCTCTACAGAATGCAAACTTTTCCGAACAAATGATTTCACATTTTAAACCAGAGTTTTTTGCTCTTTCTTCAATTTTTTTACAGTACAGATTTTCAGCAGGTACTTGGGAGATAAAATTCGTTTTTATGTTCCCCATGAACCAAGAACTTGGATTCTGTTATAGAGTTTCGTGGCTCGTCTCATTGAAGATTATTAATGTATAAATATTTACCCGTGGTTTTCGCTGTTCAGTTTTTGTGAATACACCATATACTTTTTTTTTACGCTTCTTTAGACATCGTGTTTCGTGCACGTTATTTTAATTTATCCTAAGATAATACGTACAGTTTTTCAAACTAGTTTATTATATAATCTCCAATATTTCAGCTGTATTACATTAGCCGTCTTCCTTTATACTGGCTGCCATTAAGAAATGTCTAGTAGTTCCCTCGCTGTAACAAGATTTTTCCCAAATGTCAATTTTTATTTGCACTCATGAACATTTCTCTTTACCTCTTTGTTGTTTATTTCATTTCTGGAGTAGTTCTTCAATATGAACAAGAATGACGCATCCCATCTGCTTATTCATGATATGTTGTTTTATTCCATTTTTATTTTGTGAAGATCTTATCTACAAACAAGTAACTTTTAAATTGCAACTGCCTGTGCTGCATATCTTAAATCGCAAAATGGAATTCAAGATGCAAAATAAATTAATATTTAATTTAGTTAAAACTAGTAAATTGATTAATATTCTCTACATATTGACATATGCGTATAAGTACACACATTTGAACGAAATTGAACGTAAGGGGACTTCGAGAAAATTTAGGTGTTTATTATTTACAAGATAAAATCAAAGGAAAAAATAATTTCTTGTAGCCATAAAACTATCCCGAAGACTTATAATTAATTAGTCGTAGTAATTAAATTACGACTGAAAAAGATTTTTGCGTTCTTCTCTTCTTCCTGGTGTTTACACACGCTTATAAGCCTACTCATGGCTGCTTCCTTAAAATGCTTCATTCCACTCATTAATGAGCTTCCGTAGCAAAACATTTTAGACGATTCAAGGTCACGCTCGGCCGGAAGGAAGCATCACGACGACGCGACGACCGGAAATAGAATAAACAAGCTTCGCGTGTTTTTTGTTCACTCAGGATTTTAAGCGGCGGCTATAGGATTTTAACACAGAAATCTGTTCAGAAAAGAAAAAGCATTGTCGCTATAGGTCAAACTCTTTTTACAGAAGAACAAATTTCGTAAAGGGAAGGACAGTTACAGCATTTCTCTTGCTGAATGTGACCCCTTTATCAACGACCATACGTATGTTTCAATAACGAAATTTATGAATTCGCAACAAAATACCGACTTTCATTTCTATTCTGAAAAATTAGTTACATAAAAATATTCCGTAGTTATTATTTTAATTAGAGTAGACAGGTATGCTGACAATGATACCCTTATCATAAACACAGAGGCCCCGGAATGCATGAACAAGGAAAATGGTATAGCGACGTGGTTATCAAAATTTGTTAAACCGCGACCAGGTTAATCAATTTTTTTACAAGACGAGAACACAGCACCTAAAGTTTACTCTCATAAATATTTTCAATTAATTATTATTAATTTATACTATCGCAACAACGCTGATAATGCTTTCGTAGCACATGCTCGAGTAATTTTAGCCACGAAAAATAAACTTTTCTAATACCGTGTAGATTTCCAGTACAATTAGAAGGCCGAAAGTTTCTTCTTCTGTTTCTACTGACTCGTTCTTCTCCAACAAATTAAGACAACGATGGCTCGCTCTACATTATCGAGGACGAAATTTAACACAGCTCGCAACAATTATACATGAACTGCTTGCGTGGAAATATAAGAAGAAGGCAAACCCGAAGTAGAAGAAGAATATTTTCAATCCGAAACAGTTATAGAAATTAAGTAACGGGTGGTACCCACGCACGTTAAACTTTTAACGCACTATATGATCAAAACTTCTCAATCTTACTCTCACGCGTCCGTTCTTGACGGAGGTTGCGGTATTTCTCACAGGAAAAATCTCGATTGAAACTTCAGCGTCATTTCTGTTCTTACTTGCACTCTGATTGGCTGTCGTCTGACTACACCACACTACTCGTTCAATCAGAAACGGCGAGACGAGAGCCAACCAGGACACTTCTGTTTAATTTCACGTGATTTACAAACTTCAATACCTACTACCCTCTAAGGACCAATTGAACAACGACCTCGAAACCTTTATCTGAAAATTAAACAATGTAATACTTGATACCTCTAAGTAAAAAATGAATCATAACCACAAAAATAGCCATTACCTTTAAATTACTTCTAAATCAATAAACTCGTGACATTGCCAAAATTACGTTTCACTTCGCTTAAATCATACATTAAATATTAATTTGAAAACAATCTTACTAAATCGTAACCACAAACAAATAAACCAAAACGAAAAGGAAATAATGATATTATAATAATATCTGAAAAACCGCAATGATACAACCGCTATTGCCGTATTTTATAGCACCACACAATAATAAAATTACTCCACGGAAATTATGAAAGTAAGAACAAAGTCTGTCTTTCGGAGACACGGCTATGAGCAATTAGATAAGTTTAAGGTTATTATTGAAACTGAACAGTCCTTTTGGCGTGTAAATTATTAATAATATTGCTACTCATTTGAATTTTCCATTTTCATTTGCGATTTAGGTACAATGAATAGTACGCCACTATATTTATCATAACGGATAGAAATAAAACAAATATTTACTAGAAGATTGACGATTAAAATAAGCGGATTGTGGATAAATACTAAATAGTTTTCTTAAAAGTAGACACTTGTTTAATACTACAGGTTATATGGAAAGCAACTTGCTTAGTATTTATGATGTGCACCCACAGTTGAAATTATGGCCTACTACGGTAAATGAAAGCGTTAAAATCATATAACCTTAACATTAACCACATTGTCACGGGCCTGATAACTGTATTCATACGCCGTCCAAGTAAATACGTGGAACTTTTTGAAAAAGTAAATGTTTTATTTATACTTACATTTAAAACTTAATATAGGTAAATAAATAATTATTTCTCATGCAAAAATTTAAACTTTAAACTCGTAATACGTAAAGTGTTAAGTACTATTTTGTAATTAATACGTTGACAACTTTCCTAGGAATCTGCTCGCTAGTGTGCATTTTCAAATGTTTCTTTAGAAAGTGCACAATTTATCGTCGAACAACCTATAAAATGCCGTATTACGGAATCTCTATCCAGCAGTGTCTCAACTCCATATGCGTAGGGTATTAACCGGGTGCTGTCCGTGGGCGTTAATTTCGGGACATTGTTCATGAAGTTTTAACGATGCCCTGACTATAAGCGAACAAGGGGTCTTTCATCGGCGTTCGAAATCCACCAGTAACAGCTGAGCTACAATCATGGTTATGCTGCTCTCGTATTTAGAGCTTGTCTTACAGTGGCTCCGTGCAGAAATGCTGGGATTCGGCCCGAGGGCCGCCCTGCAGAAATGGAAGCTTTACCGTTCTAGAATGCCGCTGACATTTCGGGCGTTTGCAACCGTGCTGCGAACTCACCATGCAGGCGGTTTACTTTCGCACACTATAGTAAATCACATCACGGAACCTTGTACTGACGTCTTACACCAGGTGGTGGTACGAATACACTTTCCGCCATATCTCTCGCAAGACCATCGTGGATAATGATGCGGCTATTATTTATGCATGAGCTGAAACGGGATTTGTCTCTACACCGTAAAAACGCGTTTCGGGGAACAGAAAACTGGTTATGGTGAAATGAGGTCTCTTTTTACACCAGAATGCAACTTACAAAATATTAATTAATAAAAAAAAAAGTCTTGTGTTGAAATTACAGACCTATAAAAATTACCGTTAACTCCTCTGTATACGATTACCGTGTGACTCAGAAACTTGCCAAGCAATAATTCGAATATATTAAGGCTATGATACCAATAAGAATATATTTAGCAGTGTATTTAAAAGTTGATTGCAATGATCAGCTGCTTTCATAAATTGTGTTTTCAGAAATGGTCATGTATGTACAAAGGTAATACTTGCAAAACACGCAAAAAATGATTACAATTTTAATAAGAAAAATAATAACGGTACGGTAATATTCAGAGCGTTTTCGTGCTGATATGTAATATCCTTAATTACGTAATGGCCAATATGTAAATTTATCAAGTAATGATCGGTAATCAAGTATAAAGGTGAAATACATGCAAATTCTGATTACACTTCTTATGGCAGCATAAAAAGTATCATGTGCTAAGTTCACGAGCATATCTCTATTGAAGCTCGGATTCGCCTCTTTTGCAGAAATTATTATTTTTCGTGCCATAATTAGGGATTCTGAGTAATTACTGACGATGTACACTTATAGAAAATTTTCATTTTACCTGTGGTTTAATATTTTTGTACTTAATTTCCATCGTGTGACATCTGCATGTTGTAAAATTTCAGGAACATGTTTATATTTTATCAATAAATTTTTGCCTTTTTTTGCAAGCAGAAAATAGCACACAACGAAAATCGTGTAGAAAATTATCAAAAAACTAGTAAATTTTTAATTTTCTATAATCGAATATAGAACTGAAATTATTACACGAAAACGTAGATTTTTGTGGGTAATCGGAAGGGGCAGTGATATTTCGCGAAAAGATTTCGAGACAAGATACAGTCCAAAGTACTGTAGGATCGTCCAGCTTCTTTGATTGGCTAAAACATGTTCTGGCCCGTGCTAACCGTTTGCGCACGAAACACGAAGGTTCGGTGTCGGAGTTACTTAGTCCCGAGTGGCTTGGTCAAAGACGGACACGGCACCAGCAGCCAATGGAGGCATAACAACAGCTGAGGCGTGTACATAGTATTGAAGTCTACTGTGCGCTCAGATTTTTACGTGAAAAGTCACTGGCCCTAGTAATAGGTAAAGCGAAGCTTTACGAGGTGTATAAGTTGGCCTTAAACAATGCAGTAAGCATTGTTAGACGCGGCTAGCACCCGGTATGCGGTAGGCGGGAAAATGGAGCGCAAAGTCAGAGAGATCGGGAAGTGCCGTTGGTGTTTCTTCATCCCGAACGTATCAAAGAACTCTGAGCTTTACCAAAAGTGTTATTTACACAAGGAAGAACCAACGGGGTGGGTGGAAGCCGGTCAAACTCAGGCGACGGTATCTCCAGTCCCGCATGTCCCACGTGTATCGTCGAGACGGTAATGGAGGAATCGTCGACATGACGTGGATGACAGCAGTTCCGTCCGCAGTAGACGTTCAACGAGTACGAGCTCTCGAGAAGATAGTCATTTGACCCGAACTGCCAGGCAACGTTGCCGGAAATTCTGACAGCAGCTACCAGAACATGAAAATTCCTCAAGTACGTACCCGGAGGGGTTGTGGTGGCTAGAGCTCTCGCCTTCTACGAAGGCGAAAAGTGGTTCGATTCCCGGTGGAGTAACCCTTCTCCCCCCCCCCTGGATTTTCGCACGTGAGAATCGTGCCGGACGATGCCGCTGGTCAGCGGGTTTTCTCCGGGGGGGATTCCCTTTTCACCGCCATGGCATTCCGGTGCTACTCCGTTTCGTTTCACTCTCATCGGCTATCATCATGAGCCTGATTTTAAGAACCGCCCAAAATCTCTCCGCTCTGCTGCTTAATCGGGGGCCTGCGAGATAGATCCCATGTATCGTTGTCTACAAAACTGCCCGGTTATCGAGGTTCACAAAACACCGAGCGTTGACCAGAAAGTACGCTAAGAATCTGAATCTGTGATTTCAATCAGTAGAAAAATTTCACTTAATTTTCGGTGAATGGCCTCTTATCAACTGGCAAATCAATATAATGCACTGATGGTTTTACTACTTCGCCAGTGAAATCCACTGGGAATCAGCAGAATTCACTCTTTAAACTGTAAATACCTGCAAATAAAATTATCGGTAGAATTTTACTGATTCATGTAAAGCTGTTTCAGCATATCTGCAGTGAAACTCGCATATTTTTTTAGCAGTTTTAAAAAGTTATATTCTTAGAGAGTAGTAGTGATGCTGTTCCTGTTTACGTGCGAGTCCGTGACAATCCTCCGCAGCTATTCATGGCGTGTTTAAAGATAACGGATAAGTCAATATAGTCTATGTAGCCCTTGAAACCTAGCTGGTTTCGTGTGGGTCAGATCGCCGTGGAATACATCTTCAGTTGTTTTTTTTTTTTTTTGCATGCCTCATATCAAATACACAATAAACAATGACAAAATATATTTTGGCACTGGTTTATTACTCGAACGTCGCAGGAAATAAAGAAAAAAAAATATCATGTTCAATCTAACCCTTACCATTCCATTTACGTGACAAATCAAATAATACCGGTCAAGGGTTGAAACAGTAAACAGGAAACAGGAAGTGGCGGTATCCTAATATGAGACGACCTCAGGATGGACTCGCATTCCCCATTCGTGTCTCCCCATCGTGCCTCTGTGACAGGTCAGGTGTATGGTAAAGGAGAGAGTCGAATATCCGTTGGGACCTAGGTTGGTTCGGGTAATCAAATGTCCGTATAAGTGAACGCTACTTTGTAATTAGAGTTAAAATTGTTTGTTGTTGAAAAATTGAATATAATTCTTTAAGTAAGCGAACAGATACAGTACGTGCAGTTGCGTCCCACTTACTGCATATTCGATGATGAGTGTGCCAGGGTTTAATATTAAGTGTTAATGTATTACAATGTGAATATAGACTAGAGAGTTACCTTAATGAAGAAACTGGTCGTTTACCTTAATGCTTATGTTTCAAATGAGTAAGATAGTGATAGTTCTTGTAAATGTTAGCTGACTAGCGATCACATGTTTATGAGTCGTCAGTAATCAGGCTGTTTAGTAATCTTGTTGATTATTGGTATTTTTTTATTTTTCAAATGTAAGAATCCCTAATGAGCACGTTAAACATTTTTTTTTTTTCGCGAATTTATTGCTTACGTGTTGGTGTAATGCGAGATTTCATATCTTCGTGGCGTCACGAGGGGCTGATAGAGCGCAAGTACGTTAGCAAGCATCAGAACTCTTCCTGGGCATTAAAGGAGGTGCACGAAGTATGTCGCAAAAATGAACATCGATAATAGTCGAGTTAGCTCTCGCTTCTGACCTTTAGAGAATTTATCGTTCGTATGGCTATGGTACACTGGGATGCATGGGCTGAAACATAGCCAATGCGTGTATGTATCTCTGCAGAGCCATAGTGAGCTGGGGACTATTTTAGAGTCGGTATTCAGCTCTGATATTATGTAGCATACTGTGTAATTTAAAAAAATTATAATATTTTGGGGACTGGGCTTTAATTTTTTTTTAATGTTCAGGTCCTTACTGTATAAACATTGAAGTCTCTTCAGAAGGTGCAAGATTAATACAACTTAAATACTAAGCTTTTTTCCACCTTGGAATATCGCGTCGTTCCGAAAATATAAATATGTAGCACTGTTCGGGCCATGAAGTGTATTATCGTAAGTTCGTAGATGGTATTTTTTTTTCTATTTTTTTAATAGGCGGCCTGTTTCCTCATGACTTAATTTGGTTTCATGTGAGTGTGTGTATATATATATATATATATATATTCGGTGCAAAAATGTCTTAGGTTTTCACGTCGCAACAAGGGCTAAATCTTTCATTCATGAAAGGAGGTCAACACTGTATTTGTGGAAGTGTTTTATTTCCTCCACTCCCTCTAAAAGTTTAACATCTATTCACCACTGTGTATGTGGGCGTGGAAATATTTCTAAATATATGCACCAGTGTATGAAAGGACTCGTCCGTTGGATCACGAAGAGAATAATAATGACCCGATTCGGTGTATACTCCTAGCGGTATCAGACTGTCTGACAACGAATCGGATGCGATGAGGCAGATTTAAATAAATGGAAAATGCAAAATAGTATCTCGGTATGCCCAAAAAATGCAAGAAATTGCTGGTAACAAATATATCTTTGTGGTCAATATAGCGATCATTTTTGTAATTTTATACGTATGTATTTGCCTGCATTACGTGTTGCACTTTTTTTTTCTGTTTTTTTTTTTAATGCGGAACGATGATGGCTCGTAATTTTGAAAGCCCGATGTCGTGGATTCGATGCGAGAGGAAAAGCTGAAACTTCGCTTCCTCTTATAATGAACAGATGTAAATATCTTTTATTCGTGTCTGCCTAATCTATTCTCGTAAAAAAGTAGTGTGAGTTTACATTTTCTAGGTGGTGTGCAAGCTAAAATAATAATAAAAGTAAACTTTACATATATTTGAGACAGAGCGAGTTGTTAGCACAAACGGGAACAACTAACGACTGGACCAAGAAACAATTCCAGCATTCACCTAAAAAGATTTTTTAGAAAATAAATTCAGCCGAACAAGTCGAATACCGAGCCCGGGTCTCCCTGAATATGGGTCTCCCTTGGTGTTGACTTATGCGTGCAGATATCATCAGCGTTCATTATCCCATGAATACAATTTGGCATGTGTGAGAAGTAAAACATGCTGCCGGAGCGACAAGACACCCCCTTCCCTCCTCCCTGCCTGGAACTCAGGCGGTCAGTGCGCTATGGCCAAGCCCAATACAACAGCTGGTGCAGCGCGGCTGGACATGTGCGCGAGCTCAGATTACGACTGCATGTGATTCCCGTTTACTTCTGTAATGGGACTCGTAACCACTTCTTTAAGTATGATTTTGTCATAATAGTTTTTTAATTCGTCTATCAGTCTCGCCTGCAATTGGGATATTTGGGACTCAGTTTGTGTGTGCGTGTGTGTGTGTGTGTGTGTGTTTGATGTATGAGCAAGTGAAGAATATGTCATTTTTTCATATTTGATAGTTTCGCAGCATCACAAAATATCTTTGATTTCACCGGAATTTAAAAAAAATTCACATTTTTATATGAAAAAAATAAGGTGGCGTTCAAACCAGAATTTATTTAAAAAAAACTTTGTACATAGAATAAGTATTCTACTTTCGAATGGGATTATCATAAGTCTAAAATATCATGGCCTCCGTATTGCACTGGCTACAATATACTCTATTTTTTTTTCGCACTTTATAAGTGTTTACTGATATACCTCGACGAGGTTGAAATGTGGTGAATGAGAGCAGTATGCGCGTGTCTTTGCCGGAATTCGTATTGTGGTATAAATCTGCATGGTGGACAATCATCTCGGGAATAAAACTACGTTTTAGTTCGCGTAATTCATAAAGGGTGAATGTTATTGAAAACCTGCTGGATTAGAAGCAGTACATAAATATACACATGTTCGCATGTCACTTTTAATTCGGCTTAAGTAACATAGGTGAGGAGATACCCTNGGGGGGGGGGGTGTTTTACCGCGGATCAGATATATCTTTTGATGGAACGAGCGGACACAAATGTATGATATTACAGAAATTTTGTTTGGCGAAGATAACTGTTTTTTATGATTTTGTACTTATGATCGGTGTACCTTTACACTAGCGTCTCCTCACTGTATTTAATTTTTACCCCTGTAAAACTTACTATACGGACATTATTTACATTTATAAACAGATTTACATACAGACACTGGGACCTAGAAATATCGCTGCACGTGGAGTAACCATATGGATATTTTTCCCCGCTGCTTAATTTCCTAACTTACCGATTTTAAACTTGGGAGGAAATGTGAGTTACCCACGTCTGCTGTGTCGACATTATCCAATTATATACTTTCCCCACACTAGCACGCTCTGGCGGAGAATACTGAAACCAAGAGCAGTTGCGGTAAGGGATTAAGCGCGGGTGAATAATTGGTCGGACTAAAGTGGTGTTGTGAGGGATAAGAGAATAAATATTCAACTTCAGGGGTAATTTAATTGCATTAAAACGAAAAATGACTGTCGGTAATTAAAATTAATAAAAATTTTAATACAAAATAAAATATTGATTTAATAAGTCATGCAGGTAGGTAAACCGCTGATTGGAAAAATATTTTTTTTTAAATTGGATAAAAAATTAAAGGTTTTACTTAATGTCTATGAAACAAATGTGAGTGCCGACAGTTCACTTTGCGGCTGAATTGTCAGAATGAGCGGGTACAGGCAGCTCGCTTGGCAATGAAATAGATAAATTAACGCTACCTATGTGTTTAAATATAATCCAATACGGAGGGCACCGACAGCACCACACATACTTTAAAAACATAAACAAATATATCTGCCGTCTGGTAGCTTAATAGGCATTTCGTCTGGTGACGAAATCGGTAATTAATACAATAGCGCCATCTATGTGTTGAAAACATAAACAAATGACAAACGAAAGAATCTAAATGGCCTTATGAGTATAGGTGAGGGTTGCTGGGAATGAGACCTGCCGACTAATTGGTCGAACCAAGGTTAGTAATTGGCGGATCGAACGAACGTGAGAAATTAGCCAATGAGAAACATTGGGGTGGTAAGGGGATCGAGTGAATACGAGTAATTGGTCGAACGAAGGTTTCCGAAAACACACGAGAAATCAGCCAAAGAGAATCAGGGGTGGGGATCGAACGATGGCGAGTAATTGGTGGGGCAATTAGCCAATGAGAAACATTGGCAGAGCAATCAAATATATTGGAAGGAGATGTAAGGTGTGAGGGGAGTGGAGGGGATCAATTTTCTGCTGGGCGTGGTGCCGAGGAAACCTCTGAAAATTTAAGTTTTCAAATAAATGTTTAATATTATTTTAATAATTGATAATAATTATTAATAATTGTTGAAATAAATTTTTATACTTTTTAAAGTAATTTTTTGTATATTTTTATTTTTGGGTTTTTTATATTTTGAATTTTTTTGGAATTTCGAGGTCAAAAGTCATCCAGACCCAACATGGTGGACAATATGGCCACCGACCGACAGGAATGACAGAGCATGAACTGCTCCGATCTTCGCCATCCTCCTCCCATTGTTCCAAAGTCAGCTATATTCTACTACTGAAATATCTGCAATGAAGGAAAAAAGAAGAATTCCTCTCCGAGATTTTCAAATACACTGCTCCTGCGAATCCTAAGTCACTCCGCGGGATTGCTAGACCGGAAGATTGACATGCTCAGTGATCCGCTCTTCAGATACCTGAGGCCCGCCTTCTTACTCGCATGCCTGAACACGACGGGAACTTCTTTGTTTACATTACGTTGAATAATACAAACACAGAAGTCGGAATACGCTAGGTAAAAAAGAGACGGGGCAATGGAGGGGAAGGTAGTGGGAAGAAAATCGGTGGATGCGAATCTGAGCAATGGTTTTCAATCAGATTGCGTGGCGCAGAATCCCGAAATCTAATGCATAAATTTCCATGAGAATAAGACCGCAATGGCGGAAGCGCACCGCTGCCTGCCTCGGGAATGTCCAATAACTAGCGAGATTAAACACATATCATCAAGGTGCAAATACATAGTTGTGTAAACCCTTACTGCCGCACCCTGGCATAACGTATTTCGTACAGTGATCGAGTCGCCCAAAGAATATTTCCCCGCCAAGGCGAGTGAGTGAAGAGATTTGGGCGGCTCTTAACAGCGAGGTCTCAAGGGCAGATGAGGGTGATTGAGGTGAGTATGGAGCAGCACCTGAATGAAAGGGCGGGGGAAACGTAAGATCCTTGCGAAAACCCGCCGACCAGCGACATCGTCCGGCACGATTCCCACGTGCGAAAATCCGGGAGGAACCCGACCGGGGATTGAACCCAGTTCACTTTCCCGCTAAGGAATATAATACGTAAGATAAGCAAAATTCGGCAAAAATATTTTATGCCATGCGCTAATAGATGATCACATTCCTAAATAATTATCATTTAAGAATGTGATAACCTAGGCTTCACATTTAAAATATTAGTAATAATATATGTATCTACACTTACAAACGGAATAGTTAATACTATTCCAAATCAGTGAATGTGATGGCAGATTTGTTGAAATTGATCCATTTTAATCAGCAAAATTGCACTGATCGTTTTAGTTGCTGATACGTACTGATTAAACGGTGATTTCTGCTCGTTCCTTGTGATTTACACTTGCCTGGCAGTAAATTGTCAGTGAAGTCCTCTCATTCTTCAGTAGACAACAGCTCTTTAATTGAAGATTCAGTACAATAATTCCACTAATTTAAATCACTGATTCCGATCTACAGAAGCTTTTGACTTCGATGATTAAGTACAAAGAGTTACATGATTTAAAAAGATGTTATTTAAAATTAAAATTATTATTTATGGACATAATGTTCTCGTGGTTAGAAGGAAACTTAGCGTAGCCTGTTTCGATACATGGAAAAAATATTTATTTTAGTAAAATTTTAATACCGTACTGGGTAGGGCGGTGTAAAATATCAAATGCGAAAGAAAGAGAAATAATATTAATTTCTTGGTGGAAATAATATCTAAGTTCATGACGACAGCTTTCTTTTTTCAACGACACTTAAGAATTAACATTTGTTTTTCAAGTAACGTTGATGGTGTATGGTAACAGAAGTAGTTTTTTCATGGTATACGGGTAACTGTCGAAAACTTTTCACACTGAAAGGCTAAAAAACTTTTTTTTAAATTAATACGTATTTATATTTTAGTCTTCGAACGAAGGTTTTCGGTCATCTCATTCTTGCGTTTGATGAAGGGGACCACTTGCAGACAGTTTAAGAATATATAATCTACAGTCTCAAGCGCAATCGTTGATGTCTCCGTCGTCTTATTATAAATATACTATATATTAATATTATATATAAATATATAGCGTGGGTCTTTCGGTCTCTGCTCAGTCGCTAGTTATTCCACGTATTAAGATTTTTTAACTCCGCTAATTGATAAGAACCTGTACATGACCACACAATATAAAAAGGATATTCTACAATTTAGTTGTTCAAAAAATGTAATTTATTTGATTTTTTTTTCTTTTTAACTACCAACAACGAAATTAAGTGCATTGTATTAGCTATTGTAATGCATAACCCCCAATCTGAAATATATATTCCATTAAATCTAACATTGCAAAGAACAAATTCCTTCTACGCAACTGTATTACGCAATACAAATATAAAGTACGGATGCAACGTAATGATTAAGAATAGAAAGAGAAACAAAGATATAAGAATTGGAAATACATTCTTCATTCCTTGATGACTGGCACGTGCGAGTTTAGCAAAGCTAAAAATGGAAACAATTTTACAAGCACTACCTCGTGTAAGTTGCTTCTTTGTTAACGATATCGTAATAAAATATTATTGTTGTTTTTATGAAGCACTTTCCTGGTACACTAGAAATTATGCAATACCGATTTTCTGGATAGTTTTGGCCATTTTACAAAACAATAAGGTGTTAACTATATATGCTCTGCTTAACGTGTTTTACAATGCTCTTGACAACGATTCCTTTACTGAGAAGTAAAGAAATTGCCGGAAATTACTTAAATAAATAAAATCATTTGAACGACGTATCTTTAACGGGCTCAAACATACGAGGTTTATATAATTTTCTAAAAAGTTTGCATTTGAGAGTAAATAAGAAAAAAAAAATCTAATGTTTCACTCGTACTTTTCTCTCAACGTACACGATTTTCTTACTGCCTTAAGGGCACGGGGACAGGAAACACTGCACTACAAATTCTGTACCGGAAATTATTCTTTCGGGAATAAAGTTTGCGCGGTTTCGTGACCATCATATAACTGCGTCTGGCTTCGGAGATTAAGCCGAGTCGAAGAAGTGCACGAACACGAATTAGAATAAACGTCCGCAGCCATCTTTAAGGTACCGATAGCAGGCAGAAGACCTTGGGGAGTGGCTCCGGAAATGCATGCCGCATGTACAGAGGGGTCATGTTTACAGCCGCAGTGTAGTAGAAAGAAAGAAAGTAGAAAAGAGAGAGAGAGAGTAAAAGAGGAGGAGATTTGAGAATGTGGAAAGAGCAAGAGAAAAGGAGCAAGAATAGAAGAAATTCGAGAAAGTCGTAGAACGACAAAAAAAGTAAGAAAGCAAGGACTATAGAAACGGGTTAAAGACGAAGTCAAGCTTGGTTCACAATTAATAGCGTAACAGAAGCCGTATAACATAGTTCGTGTGCGTCGTTATCAACCGCTATTGTTTGGATCCTATTGATTCCCAACTGCCCGTGACAGCTCGTGTGCTTGAAAAGAATAGTTATATGTTATTTCTTATGCAGGTGCATGGGGCATCAACCAATCAGGGCAGAGTACACAATTTTTCGATGAAGTTGTTTATCTTAAACGTAAGAAAATAGTTTTGCTTCAGAAACGAATAAAATTCGCAAGATATAAATTTATAAGAAAAAAGAGCAAACCGCATAATAGTAATAATTTTCATAGGTTATCCATTACTCTGCGATCGCAAAATAAAATATTTGAAAGAATAGCAAAAATACCGAGCCTTTTAAATCACTACTCAATTTCAACATAATATCACAAAGTGATAACAAATTATTATTTGCGAACACTACAAACTGACCAAATTTCATTGATTAAAAATAATATATAAGAATTCAATTATGAATTAATTTCACGCAAACATTCTCGTCGTGTGCAATTTTCCACTTTTGCGAGTTTATTCTCTTAGACTGTGGTTTCTTATTGGTAAACACATTATTATAGAGAAAAACGAGATATAAAGTAATTCAGAGAATGGTAGAAAGAGAATGAAACAGAGACAGAGAAACAAAAAAAAAAAAAGATTGAGTAGGAGCAACTCAGCGTGTCAGAAAGAGTAATAAATATAACGAGATGGAGAAAGAATAATACTCATAGTCACAACACAGAGTAGATAAGAACACTGGCACAAGAATTGGCGTGGCAGTTCCTTTGGTGTCGGCGTAAACGTTCTCTTGAGTGGCTGCACGAGGCTCTGGGAACGGGCCTTGCGTCTGATTGGCTAATTTCTACCAGGCGCTGATTGGCGAACGATGTTCCAACATGTTGCTGGCCACTGACGCCATTTTTTCTGGCTTGTGCGTCTGGAGTTTGCGGTATAAGCGTTTGTTTCACCTACAAAAATTGTACACTGCAGACTTTTGCAACTTGCGAAATTGCACCCATAGTACTTTTTGCTGGAAAAATTCCAGGTAAAGTCTATTCGCGATTTCTTCACACTTCTTGAATCTAACCTTTGAAAAATCACCCAAGGGATGACGTATTAGGTTATTTCCCAAATATGCCATGTATCAAAAGTTTTTGATACTTCTGTTAAATAAAAGGACCTTATTTTTGGTAAAACAGAACTTTAAGTTATATGTTGTATGTAAATTAAAAGATTAATTTATAATTACTGTAAATAAAGACTTGTGAGAAAACAGGTGTGTTGGTAATACCTAGTGCGAAATAGTTCACAAGCAAAATATGAATACACTGAGTGCGCAAGAATTTGGTGCGTTGTCCCTTTGGCGTAATTTTCTTGACTCGATTAAGCTTTATTTACATAAGCGGAGGGATACCCTGAAAGTAGAACTTTAGCAGTGTTTCAGAAAAGTTGGAAATAACCTTGAATTGTTTATAGCCAATCAATTGAAAAAGTTTCAATTTACTAATACAATGAAAAGAATAATTCAATTATTAATGATTTAATTATTTTTATCAGTAATCGGAAAACCTTTATTTGGGCATAATCGGTATTGTGATATGAACACTTAGTGAAGCGATAAACTTTTTTACTAGTTGTTTATTACTTTCTTTATCTAATTTTCACTGTGTGTTGGTTCCTGCTTGCAGAAAGGCAGAAAATTATTTATAAAATATGAATATGTTCCTGCCTTTTTACAACTAGCGGATAAGACGCAATTAAAACTAAGTACAAAAACATTAAACAACACGTGAGATGTAAATTTTTGATAATCGTACATTGTCAGTTATTACTCTGAATCAGAAATTATAACATGGAAACGAAGAATTTCTGCAAAAGACATGAAGTAGTACCTTAATCCCTTTAGCGGTCATAGGTCGTAGGTAGTGCGCTCGTCTCAAGAAACTATATTTTTACTGTTGTCTATACTTAATTATCGATTGTGTTATATTTTTACTGTTGTCTATGCTTTCTTATCGATTATGTTATATTTTTACTGTCGTCTATGCTTACTTATCGATTCTGCTATATTTTTACTGTTGTCTATGCTTACTTATCGATTCTGCTATATTTTCACTGTGGTCAATATTTACTTATCAATTCTGCTATATTTTTACTATTGTCTATGCTTACTTATCGATTCTGATATATTTTTACTATTGTCTATGCTTACTTGTCGATTCTGCTAAATTTTTACTGTAGTCTATGCTTACTTATCGATTCTGCTATATTTTTCTTAGAGTGTCGTGTCCATAGCCATGGTGCCAGTTAGATTGGCTATTTTTTACGAATGAATATGATAGACCCATTACAAAGCGTCACTGAGTGACGTTGTTTTCACATAGTATTTGCCTCCAACAGTTGTATACTTTGTACTACGTCACCTTGACATTGGTCGCTCGCGTTCTTCTATATTTACGCGGCAAGTTCTACATTTTGTGCAGCAAGCGGGCGAACTGCTCAAGCGCGAGTGGGATTGATGGAACTTCTTGTGTCTGTTAATTCAGTTTACCATTGGTCCTGCGAATTTTTTTTTTTGCTTCGAATGAGCTAGATACGCGAAAACGATTGCTGGATCACGTCGCTCTTAAAAATTTATTCTCTCGTACAATAAAAATATGTCCAAACGTAATTTGCAAACTTATTAATCCCATGGAAGTCTTCATTTGACGAAGCGGCCAGTTATATGTAAATATACTTTCCAAACATTTTTGTCCTAAAAAAATTAGTTCAGATTTTTTTAAAATCTGGTTTATCAGAGATATTGTTTAAATTGTAATACACGTCTTTTCCGCTTTGCTCCCCCCCCCCTTCCACCCTCCTGCCGGATGTTCACAGGAGAAAATTTCGAGAAAAACAATTACTTTGAAGGCATTGCATCCATACCTCATACGAAGGTAAAGGAAAGTGTTTTACGACGTGGGAGCAGGATGAAGCGAGCCGCTTAAGTAGTAAAGGGAGAGAGAAGCCGATGTATACTGCAGAGCCACTCGCAGCGCGTTCCCGAGCACAAGTGTGATATTTCTTCGCGTGGTGAATCATCTTAAGTGGCCCGTCTAAAACCTGAAGCGTAGCCCCCCCCCCCCAATAGCCATTAAGGGGGTGGGGGCGATAAGGCCCACACTGCCACGCGCATAGAGGTACGAGATCGCCGCTACGCGAAGGACCGTGAACTACCGTGCAGTGTTCTAGTCGTGCTGTGAGTCCCTGCGCGACTTTTATAAGCTGCGACCCTATTGGCGAGAAGTTTGTAGCGAAGTTCAGTGCTCAGGGTGATACTCTGGCATCGCAGGAACTCACCGGGAATATTTCAAGTAACGACAGTCTGTAAGTGTAGTTTTCAGCCGTAGATCTGCGAAATAGCGTTTGCGATGAGCGTGATCTGTTGGAAGTGTCGTTACTTTCCGCCTGCAAACAGACTGCGCACGTGTGAAGTCGTTTGCTTTAAAAACGTGTATTACAAACACTGTGCAACCCAGTTCACGCGCTTGTTCGGCGCTGGAACTGCGCTGCAGAGGGTATGAAACACATTTTTTTTCTATGATACTATTGAAAGAGCGTCCAATGTGTTCGTCTACGAAAATAACTCGTTTTTCATTTTTCACACGAGTCCTGTTACGTACTTTCAAGACGTCGTGCAAATTAAAAACAACATCTCACAGTGCCTACTCAAAACTGACTCAAAACTGCTTTTCCGAAACGCTGTATCTCAAAATACACGCGCCAGTTAACGTACAAAACTATTCAAGGGTCCTGCATCAAAAATTCCAACATTCTTTCCACCAATAAAATAACAGGGTCTTCTTAAAGTCCCGTAGGTTGAAGCAGCGCGACGAGAACACTAAGGGCCAGTTTAGAGCCTTGCGCTTAGAGGCGATGGCTCACTTTATATGCGTGGCAGTGTCGCCCTCATCGCTCTCGTGCTTCTCGGCGTCAAACTAGCGAAAAAAACCTCCATGTAGGAGCGAGCCGTAAGTGATTCGTGGTCACACACGCCGGCGATTGAGGCGTGTACTTGTGCCCTTGTTGCTGCCCACCATGCCGGCTCCTCTGTCTCGCCGTGTTAGCGACGGCGGTGACCTCTGACCCCAGACACCTGCAGCTCCACGCCTACCTGCAGCTCCTGCTGTTGACTCCCGACTGCGTTGACGTCTCTCAACGTCGCCACGCCAGGTACACTGAATAGCCAAAAAAACTGGTACACCTGCCTAATATCGTGTAGGGCCCCGCGAGCACGCAGAAGTACCGCAAGACGACGTGGCATGGACTCGACTAATGTCTGAAGGCATGCAGGAGGCAATTCACACCATGCATCCTGCAGGGCAGTCCACAAATCCAATCTGCGCCAATTTAAGAAAGGGTTGCACGTCTGTCACGTTTAATGATTCTCGTTAGTCGTCGTTTGTCCCGTTCGTTCACAATCTTTTTCCGGCCGCAGCGATGTCGAAGATGTGATATTTTACCTGATTCCCGATATTCACGGTACACTCGTGAAATGGTCGTACGCGAACGTCCAAATACTATCGCTACCTCGGAGATGCTATGTCCCATCTCTCGTGCCCTGACTATAACACCATGTTTAAACTCACTTAAATCTTGATAGCCTGCCATTATAGCAGCAGTAACCGATCTAGCTGCCGACCACATCGCGTTACTCTGATTGTTTCCATACCTCTGTTATTTGCATACGCACGCCTATACCAGTTTTTTTGGCTCTTCAGTGTACATCGACTGATGAGAAGATATCCAGTGCCTCAAGGGCGTAAGGTCTGGATTACAATGACTTCGCGCTACAGGAATGGAACTAATGAATCATTGCAGTCCTTTAGTCATTAAGACGGAACACAGAAAACTGGTCAAGAAAAATGAACGGAAAAAATGAATCATTGATGTCGTGAAGTTTTGTGGTTGAGACTGAAATATATAAAACTAGAAATTTAGAATAAATGAAGTGAACCCTGTGAACATAAGGTTGAGACAGAAGTACATAAAACCGGCTGTTTAGAATGAATGTTATAAATAAAATCAGTAAAGCCCTGAAGTCTTCTGATTGAGACAGAATATGGAAAACCGACTGTGAAGAGTGAATTGAATTATTAGATGAGTGAGGTCCTGCAGTTTCATGGTTGGGTAATGAAATCAGAAAACCGGATGTGATGACTGTGGCCACTCAAGTAACACTAAGTTTTAACGTTAATTCCAAATTGGTGTAAACAACTTGAACGCACAGAAAATATACGTTCATCCACAGTATTTAACTCCAGCAATGGAAGGTTTTACACTGCCGTATACGTAAGTAAACTGAACAGATGGTGGAAAGTTTTCTGGCTCAGTTTTCCAATGGGGAACTGCCAAAACCTTTGCAGTGACTGGAGTCTACGGTAAAATTGCTCCACTAAGAAATTTTTGGAAAACCAAAATCCATATAGTAGCTGGAGAACATGAGAATCCTATTCTCTCAGTAACTTCATATGCTTCAATTGATTTATATTTTCTAAACATATTGTCTATATTAGCTTGAACTGAAATGTTTTTCGTTTTACATGCACTTAAGTTATGATGGACTTTAATATTACCATATTTATAGTACCTGCAATTCCACAGCGACACTACAGATATATTCAAGAATTCTGCTCTTTAGGCACTTTACGTATTTAATTTATAAATAAGAAGGAACTCCAAGCGAAAACAGACGAAACAGTATTGGGGTTATAAAAAATATTTAGTAAACACACATCAGCTACGATAAGTGTGACACTTATCGTAGCTGATGTGCGTGACTTCGTTCGTTCTTCTGAAAAAAATTATCTTTCCTCTGGTCAGATTTTCTGAGAGCTGAAGTCAAACATTCAAACACAACGTAGCTTAAACAATGGTTAAGTTTTATTAATGAACGTCTAATATTGAAATATGATAAATACTAAATTCCTAAGGTTTATAATTTTAATTTTAGTCCCGTTTTTTTTAAGCTAAATGTTTGTAGTTAGAAATAAATTTTAAAAAAACTTTTATACAATTTTTACGCAAAAAAAAAGGACATAAAAAGTGGGAATAGAACATGGGAACTGGTCCTCTAACATAGTGAACATCTCTCGAAAACGATGATTTGTTTTGTTTTTGAATAAAACGCACGGCTTGGCTGCTAAGGAAGCCGAAATGTTTCGACAAGCGGAACGGCTGGCGGCTGGGAACGGCGCGCGCGGGAACTGTATTATCCAGACAAGGCGCTAATCGGCGAAGGTAATTACCTGAGAGCCGGCAGGTAATTAGCTGATGGTAAACAGCAGGTGTGTGGATACTTGGGGCTATCGCAGTCCGGCCCTATCGTGGTCCAGGATGCTCGAGTGCACTCCCCCTCATCCCTCCTCGTCAAGGGGTCCATGCCCCTTCTGTAGGCGCTGGAACGCACCGAGGTATTTACTATTGATCTCCCCGTCTTGATTAGCTTGTTACCGACCACATGGCTGTTCCCGCCTACCTGCCTTTCCCCTCGGAATTGTTCAGTGGCCGACACTCTGGCTAAGGTGACTGACTAGTTGTAGTATGAATTTCACTGAAAGCAGTAACGTATATTACAATTTTATAATGTGAATGTTTCTTTAGAACAGAAATGAAAGACGATATTGTTACGTGCCGCAGGTGTGCGTCGTTGGTCTTGGTCCGTCCCGCGCGAGCGAGTGGAAGAGAAGGACAAAGTATTGCTATGATAGCGGGCGGCGAAGACAAAGACCTCCTTACACATTCTTGCCACCGCGCCGCCGTAAGCCTTTTGCAGCTCGCGCACTCCCGACCTTCAGCGGATATAATTTCTCTGTTTATCTTATAAATTTTCAGGTCTACTACCATGGTTTCTGTCGGCATGACTCGGGGTGCGTCGACCCTTCGAGATCATGGCCACAGATAGTATAAAAGTGCAACGGGCTTCCAAGCAGGGAGGTTTATGAGCGTCGGGAATTTTGGGTGATTTTGCGACGTTAAGCGATGGACGACGAGCAACGAGAGAAGCCGGAAGTGACAAGCGGGAGGAAAATATTTCCGACTGCGAGCATCGGTGCAGTGAGGAGTGCGACTGGCAGGCTGTACTATTGGGCTGGATGCGCGAGTGCAAGATATTACAAATGAAGGTAACAGACCGAACATGTTTTTAATGATGAATGTGAGTTACTTGATTTTAACAAAACAGACTTCGAGAAAGACTTTAATTACGGTTGAGATAGACATTGAACATTTCACTCACCGACAACTAAAAGAGTAAAGCGGAGATAGATAGAATGATGATGTAAATAATAAATGTGCAAATAAATTAAAATTAGAAAGATTAAAAAATAACTAAATTAAATTATGTTTTAATAACTTCATCCCTCACGAACTCAGATACGCCCCGCTGGCATCTTGTAACAATATTTTGCTCCCAATCAATAAGTAAGGTTATTTAAATATATATGTGGTTGTTGAAATGTCAAAATCAGCGAAAATCGCTGTAAGTAGTCCTCTGGTTACGATGTTTATTATTCTGTAAAAAAAGTATTTTAAACTATAGCGACAATGCTGTATATTTAATAATATTATGTACATAACTGCGAGCACAGCAAGTTGCATATCACGAAGGCGAACGGAACTGGCGCACCATACGAAGAGCGCCTGCGCATAGGACACAAAAAATGAGGGATTAGCGGTTGGGTTGTAAAAGCTGCCTTTTTGTTTCCAACAACACACAAACAGGAGTATTGGTGACGTAGGCTCTTCACGTATTCTCATGGTGGCCTATGTACAGGCGATGCCCACAAGACGCGCCGTGTTACGTTCGCCTTCGTGATATGCAACCTATTGTGCACGCAGGTATGTGAAGTTGCGGACTACCGTCGCTGTTTCGCCTGACTTCATTTTAAATTAAAAAATATTTTGATGACCTTTCCAAATATTTTGTTACGTCATAGATGTTGCGTTTTTAATTTCGACATGTTATTCAAGAACATGTTATATATGTCTTATCCTATTAAATATATTCAGAGAGAAACAAAAGTGAAAATTGTGAACGCAGCTTTTTTAAGCGAACGGAGAAAAGGACTAAGTGTAACCTGAAGTTTAATCCATAAACTAAAGACGAGGTAGACCGATCTCGCTGGCTGAGCACAATCAGTCTCCATGTCCCATCAATAAACTGATTTTCTGCCAACACGACTAGCAAAAACGGCGTGGATTGGATTTGAGGTTAAAGTATTGATTAGTAAACAAGTGCTTTCAAATGTTTTTAAATTTCCTCAAACCAACTTGTAATGCAGTTTGATAAAATTCATATTAATAAACTATTTTATTATGATATAAAATGGCTTGTAATTTAGAAATTAAGATGCAAGGGAACATTTTCATTGATGATGACCATATGACTTTGAGAGTTGTGTTACTTTGGGGTAGGTCAATGTTGGGTACATACGCGAAAGGCTAATTATCGGTCTACCTCATATTTATTCTATTCTTTAATCCACCGACTAACATCACCTCTGTTGATATCCTACTGTTACATATCTAATTTCAGAGAAATTCAGTTTCCAGGGAGTGCAGTTGGCAGTCTTGGGAGTGCCAGTTGGAACGCTTCCTTATCGTCAGACGTAAAAATGTTTCGATATTTTTTTTTTACTCGGAGTTTCCCGTAAAACACACGGGACGTACATCAACACTTGAAACGCGTTATTGAAGTGAACGCGTTATCGAAAGTAGCTGCTGGACAACCAAGTAAGGGTGAAACTAGAAAATTGTTGCTGCCAACTTTGAGTCAAGATTATTTTCCCAAAGTGTTGCCTCTCGGTGTATTTGTACAAATTTGTGTGGCAAGAAATAACTCTGCAGATAATTTACCCTTTAACGTAATCCACATTCAAATTACCTCAAACTGTTCTCATCTCCCACCATTTAATTCATAAAAATGAACTCGGCATATGAGCATCGTAAATCTTTGTTCGTAGTCTATAAGTAGGGCCAGTGAATTTTTGTGTACAAATCGGAGCACACAGTAGACTTCAATACTATATACAAACCTCAGCTGTTGTTTTACCAACATTGGCTGCTAGTGCCGTGTCCATCTTTGACCAAGCCACTCAGGGCTAAGTAACTCCGACACTGAACCTTCGCGATTCGTGCTGAAACGGTTAACATGGGCCAGAACATTTTTTTAGCTATTCAAAGAAGCTGGACGACCCTACAGTGCTTTGAACTGTGTCTTGTCTCGAATTCTTTACGCAAAATATCACTGCCCCTACCTATAAGGAATTAAAATATCTTGCAACTGCTATAACTTGCAATATGTTAGTCAAATTAAATAAAGTATTTTCAGAACGTGTCCAGTGCGATTTCCTTGCAGTTTTACCGGTAGCAGTCCGTGTGTGATTACAAATAGTTTTCTCTAAACACATATTTTTTTTATTGCAACTGTTTCTGTTAATACGTTCTCCGGCATTTTTTTTTCATAGTCTCTAACGCCTTCCCTCTTGTATTTAAAGTTATTTTTTTTTAATATGATATACTTACTTAATCAGGAGGAGGGTAGAATGTAGGTAAATAAAGTTTCACAAATGCAATTTTACTCTCAATCAAAAATTTTAGTCAGTAAGCTTCTCCCTTATTTTTTTTTATATTCAATGTAAACGTATCAATTGTACGTACTCATACTCTCTGTAGTGAAGATTCTTCAAAACATCAATGTTTCGTTATGAATTGAACACGTTGACAACTAATCCCAGAATTATGTTTCACAGGTCATATTTAAATAGTTTCTTACAAATAAATGGTATTTTGGTGCTATTTCTGGAGTAACATTTGCGAACGCAAGAGAAGCAAAATGTTTTATTCTTCTACCCGACGTAACGAATTACGGTTACTGATGGCAGAAATTTAATTTGTTTGTATCGTATATCATAGAAAAAGCATTACTTTTAAAATAGAACATTAAAAATAAGAAATAAAAAAATAAAAACAATACAGTTCGCAGACTTTTGTTGAAGTTTTTTGATGAAAAAAATACTGGTTTTTTGTTTACTAGTTGTGTCGCAATCGGAAAAAATCCCAATTTTTCGGCAGACGTTGACTTCGGCATCTGCGAGGTAACAGCAGTGTAAGCTATTCACAGTAAAGTGAGCAAATTTTAAGACCCTACCAACAAACATAATAACTCAGAAATTATATTTTATTGTGGCCTCAGGCGTTACTCCCAATGTCACATGGCAATTTTTATATTAACAATTCGCGAAAGGATATAAATAAGCTGAAAGCAACATTCAAGGAATGCCTTAAAAACTGCTCACTTTAACGTGAAATGGATATAACAGTAGACAATTACTATTGCTACTCTGAAGACGCGGTAGCAACGTTGGCAACGTTAGCCGGTCACTGAGAGAAAAGTTTTTGTTGAATAAAACTAAGTTCATTTAGTGCAACAAAATTAATTGTTTGTATAAAGGCAATTAAATATTTTGTTGTGGAAACCAAATTGTTTTGTTTTCCTTATTTGGTTGCAGCAAAGAGTAAGATTTGGCTGGTGCCACAAAATATTTATTTGGCTGTAGGAAGAAAATACAATTTTTTTTTTAAAAAGAACTTTTAGGCATTACAGAGGTACGAACACAGAACAATTACTCACGAGCTCTGCGTTTTAGTTAACTCAGCTAAAGTAACTTGTAACGAAATTTGAATGTTTTTAAATGTATAAAATACAAATACTGGACAAAGTACGTGAATAAATATTCCAATTTTTAAATATTTACATCTTAGTTTCCTGTTTAATTTGTTCTATTGTCATATATATATATAGATGTACCATTATTAAGCATCAATAAATTGACAAACAAACACTACTGTCCCGTGTCGCAAAAATTACAACAAAAATCTCGAGTTGTATTTTCGAAACAACACAATCAAATGAGAGGCCAAGCAAATATATACAGTTCATACAACAAAATATATTGTCGACAGTCTAATTAATTTTGCCCAAATCAGAGTTTTCGTTTATTCAAGCGTGTATTCTTTTAGACGGACAGAATCAGTTTTAATGATTTTCAAGTTTAGTTTACTTAACCAAATATTTTTTGGTGCTATTAAATATGCTTTTACTATACACCAACAAGTATTTTGTTTGGCTGGAACGAACCGGTCTGTCATTGAAGACCGTTCAGAACCTGAGAATAAATTGAAATCGTGGGCCCGTGACGGGAGGTGCAGCAGGCCTGTTAGTCAGGGAAAATGAGAGTCAGATCTGCGGAAAAAGGCGCTCTTTGAAATGGCCGCTCCTCGTTCAGAACCACGCGATCTTCTGACGGTAGCTGAGAGGATGTTGCGATCAGCACGTGGCGAAACAAGAGATCTCCCGACAACGGTTCCAGAACCGGTTCGGCGCGCGAGTGGAAACCCGTCGACGACGTGTCTGCGAGCATCTCTTAGCCGAGTGGCCGACCGGAAGACGTAGTTTCACGTGACCTTTCACCCCAGGGTGTCACGAGGGTAAGCATGGTTTCGGCATCGATCCTGGTTTTTACGTACAGAAATACTATGTACCTTGAACTTGAACTGCAGAGTGTTTGAAATACCCGTTTCCACGCGTAACTACTTCAAGCGCGCCGTATTTACTGAACTACGAAAGTGAAAGACGTTTGACACTAGGTTCGAAGGCTTTTTTGAAGACACCGCGCACATTATAAATACTATTTCCAAACTCTCCGACAAAGTTAAAATAAAAATGCCGTCTCGCACTTCCTGATCGCAAATTGCACTGATCGATTACACTCTGGACTAGTAAAGGGACATGCACTGAACTTCGCTTCAGACGTTGCACTAGTAAAACGATAGCGCGACGTCTCAAGTTCCATAGTTCGAGCGGCACAACGGGAGCCCTACACGCGATTTCAAGAACCTTGCGTAGTTGCGCCTGGGTACGAGGTACGCGGTCGGTGTTGCCCTTGTCTCTCCCTTTCTTGTGTGCCTCGGATGACCGGAAATGCTACAAACACCCTTATGTTTATTTATTTTCTTCACTCTCGGAAACCAGCATCTGCACATACGAACGGGACAAACTCCACGGTCTTCCGAATGCAGGACAGATATCCAACCGTGTATGGCCAAGCGCCCTTTGTGGATTGAAAGAGNTAAACTCCACGGTCTTCCGAATGCAGGACAGATATCCAACCGTGTATGGCCAAGCGCCCTTTGTGGATTGAAAGAGTTTGAACTATTCAAGAGCTAATATTTCTTGTACATTTTCAGGATATTTTGTGGTTCCGTGGCATAATATCGCTTATAACTGGATCGAAATACCCGTCATTAGAAAATAATGTTCATCGGGTCTTTTTTTCGAAACATGGGAAATTTTACTTAAAAATTTGATTCGTACGAATTTCAAGAAGTTGTTTTAAAGTGTTTTTTATTGAAGTAACAAAAATGGCATGCTGCAATTTCTTTGATATCCGACACCTGTTCACTGGTGCAAACGGTTTAATTTCTAGCTATTATTGACTCTAAATTTTATCTCCAAAGTTAAAACTGAAATACGGGCGAATTGTGTAAAAAAACTTCCAATGAAATGTTTTTCATAATATTCTATTGATAGGGAAAATCATTTTGAACTGTAGCCTGGCGTATTAATGATACCGAATTCAAAGATTTTACGTAAAAATGCATAAATTAAACATTCCTATAACTCGTGTAATTTACCGGACATTTACCTCATATCAGAATGTTAAACGGGTGGAATGTACTAAAACTATAGAAAATATTTTTAACGCTCTTGAACGACCTCTAGGGCCCTACCACAATGACCATGTCCCCTCCCCTGTCCACGGATGTCCTCGATCCTCTCTGACGTCGAGAGCACTGATTGGTACACGTGTTCATGTGACGTCATGAGCCATGCCCTCGCTTGTCCTTGGTCCCCAGTCCGCTGCAAATTGATCAATTTTAATTTTTTTTTTTGCCTTTCGGTTGTCTCCTATCATCGAGCCTTTCATGGAAAAAGAAGAATAATTAACTGGAAAAATCCGTGCGCATTTCGTAATAGTCAACAGAAACCTTTGTAAACGTCGACATTGAGGCGAATTTGGAGAGTGGAAATATGCGCCATTCAGTTACAGCCTGAATTACTCAATAAAAGACAGGAATTTCAAAAACGCTAAATTGAGGGAAAATTTATTTCATTGAAGTAATTAAGTCCTGGATAAAGAACGCAATGCAAACATAAGGAAAATACGTTCCTATAACCGATGATCAAAGTAGATATCCTACCATAATAATCAAAATCGCCTTTAAATCAACAACTTAAAATTATACCAGCCAAATACTCGCGAATCAAAAGAAAAAAAAGAAAAAAGGAAATGGCGCGAAGCATTTACTGCTACCTGGTGGCGGTTTTCGTAACCTACTTGTTGGGACAGCACTGGACATCTGTTGTAGCAGCAAATGGTGTGCGAGTCTCGTGACGTCATGAGGACAGAGGACAGCGGACACAGCAATTGTAGCAGGGGCTTCAGTTGTCTATGCTGAAGTTCGTGGGTTCAACAAGTTTGAAATCTCTATTTGGTACATACATGTTTTCTCGTTCCGTATCTCCTTTCCATAACGTTCTAGTATTGCATTTGTTTCTTACTCCATATCTAACGATATCGCATATCAATCGAGAAGTCAATGCCTAGAACTTCATCAAAAATTATACACATCCATGAAGAGGGAATTAGACTCATTAGTTGTTTCGGTACTGATGTTGTTAAAGTTTATGATGTGTTTGTTAAGCAAGTTTCTCAAGCTCAAGAAAGTTATGTGAGGATTTTTTTTGTATATATTTGGTATTCAAGGTTTGATAAGTAATCCTGGTAGTGGACTTTTAGAGATGTGTTTTTATCGTCTTTCTCATAATAATCCTGGTGTTGCTGTTAATTATATTATCCAAATTGATATTCGAGTTATTACATGTCGGAAGAATTTTTGCTTTGCACGAGAGTGTTTGTTAAAGTAAAACTTCTGTGCATCTGTAGCTCAAGCTTCTGTTTTGTTCTCACGTAAAAAAAAAAAATTTAAGGTGGAATTAGGTGACGAAATAACTGGGGAAATGTACGTGCGGAAGTTTTTAGCCTTCTCGTGTAACGTTCCCCTGTGCTTGCAGCGACTTGTCGTAATGCGACACCGTCTTTGATGAATTACGAGACGCGAGCGGAGGTGTCTCGCCCGCGCTGAGGGGTCAAATGTCACTTTCCCCGCGCCGGAAACTCCAACTCGTCTCTCGACTGGCGAACTTTCTTCATTATGCGTGCGCCCTCTGATGGAAAGCCGAAACCGCCCCCCAGATTTCTCCACTGGTGCGAAGCGACAGCTTGATTTTTAGACTCCGAAATGCACTATTACCACTTGAGGATCCTACCTAGCTGAAGTAATTTTTTAACTTCTCATGGTGACGTCAGGCTCTAAGGAAACACAGCGACTGCGATGGAAAAAAAAGCATAATAAAGTTTCGCGTGTGTTCCTTTTATTCGGAATTTTAAGCGGAAACCATAGATTTCTAATACAGCAGTACGTTAAGAAAAGATGCATCATTGTCGCTATAAATTAAAACGCTGTTTTGCAGAAGAATAAATATCGTCAACAGACGGCCACTTACAGCGTTTTTTCGCTGACTTCGGCAAGTTTCAGGGGCCCACGGTGGCTGAGCGGTTAGACTGCTCGCCTCCCGCCAAGGCGAACCGGGTTCAATTCCCGGTCGGGTCACTCCCGGATTTTCGCAAGTGGCAATCGTGCTAGGCAATGACGCTGATAGGTGGGTTTTTTTTCTCGGGCATCTCCCGTTCTCCTGCCCTTTCATTCCGGAGCCGCTCCATTTCCCCCTCATTTTACCTTTATCGGCTGTCAAGACCTCGTTGTTACGAGCCGAACAAATCTCTCAACTCCAACACTTTCATTTGACACGTTTCAACGACCACATTTATATTCCAATAGACAAACTTATGAAAGCACAACATAATATCTACTTTATTATCTGCTTTACTGTAGAAAATTCTGCAGCCAAGTTCATTACACGCTACTGTAGCGGTGTGGTCACATGTTCGGGTAGTATTTTTCAAAATACAGACCTCTGATTATGCCGTATTCAACGATGTTGGAAGGTTTCAAAACATTTAAAGTGTCACTCTGCCCTCGTCTGATATGTTCATTTTTTTTTCGTAGGTAAACGTATCGGGAGCACGTTTAATAATCTCGTAAAAAAAAAGTACTTAAAATGTGCTGCAACGTAGTTCAAGCAAGGTGTGACGCCACCTAGTGTTATCTCAAAATCAGTAAAGGGCGGATTCCCACAGTGTGTAAGCACATGCATCGTCTGAGCAGGTGGATTCCTGATATGTGACTATAGTCCATAATCGGTTACTTCCAATTTATCTGAAGCCCAGCTAAAGTTCTACTTCCAATATATTCCTCCGCCTCATGCAAACACAGCATAACCAAGTCTTGAAAATTACACCAAAGGGACAACGCGACGCATTGGTGCGCACCCACTTTAATAAAATTCTGCATAAGAACTGTTTCCTTCCAGGTATTACCAACACACTTGTTTTCTAACTGTTTTTATTCACGTCAATTGTAAATGAAATACGACAATGTATAGTTAAATCATTATAAATTTTTAATTTAACAAAAAAAATATACTAATTTCATGTTAACAGAAGTATGAAACCCTTTCAATACCCAGCGTAATTAGTAAATAAGTATACACACAATAAATGATGTGTTTTTTCAAAGGTTGGATTAGAAAAGTGCGAAGGAACCGAAAATAGAGTATTAACGATTTATTGCCTATTGCTGGTAACTTCCAACTTTTCTGATGCACTGCTAACGTTATACTTGCAGACTGTTCATCCACCTCATGCAGACAATGCTTAACTCAGTCAAGGATATTAGAAGAAAGGGACAACGCACCGCATTTGTGCGCATTAAGTTTAATAACTCTTGTGTGATAACTTATTCTTACTAGGGATTGGAAACCCATCAATTTTCTCTGTGCTTTATTCACATTAATTATAAATTAAATATAAAAAATCTTTAGATAAAATGTAAGGGAAGGTTCAATTTAACCAAAAATATATACTTGAATGTCAACAGAATTATGAAACGCTTGTGATACACGAAATATTTAGTAAACAACCAAACACGCAATACTTGGGGTGATTATTCAAAGCTTCGATTTAAGAAGTGTGAAGTTACCGCAAATAGACTATATAAGTTTATTGCTGCAGATATCAAAGTTATGCTCTAATTCTTCCTATTGCAACCACTCTCCCATGTGTTCTGATGTTGCCTTTGTTTGAAAGCAGTTTTCGAAACCCCATTTTCATATCATCGCAATATGTTTCGAGTGTTTCCCGAGGTCTTTGTGATTCTTTTCTCCTTGACACTTTTCCCTTCAAGTACGTTTCTGTGATAAATGCATCGTGCCTGATGGTACATCCGACAAATTTAATTTTTCTGCTCTGCACTTGTCTTAATAACTTTCTTCCCTCCGTCGTTCCTCTTAACATTTAAAATGCTTTTTTCCTTGCAGGGCCTGTCTTTGTCATTTCCCGCAACGTAGGCCATTTAAACTGCTTCGAGAAGAGTTTTCTCTTACTTCTTCCATTCCAGTTTTCACTTACGTAACGCTGTGCGCTCTGTAATAATTATTTTCTGAATTTTTTATTTTATTTACATGCGCGTGGACATTGCAGAAATTTTAAAAANGTGCGCTCTGTAATAATTATTTTCTGAATTTTTTATTTTATTTACATGCGCGTGGACATTGCAGAAATTTTAAAAATCGCTGACAGAAAACAAGACGTGAATTATCGCACACAGTCTTTTAGCAGTTTAAATTAAAAAAGTAAATACGTATACCAGTTTAATAACTGGCCATCTCTTGCATAGGGAGTATAAAATGCAGTGTTTAATACATCGGACTAAATTTTGCTCAAGCGCTTTCTCTAAGTAAAAAACTACCCCGATTTTTTTTTTTTTGTATTTTGTATGATTACTGTGCATATATTTTTAATATTTATTTTCTGACATGAAAAGCATCCCACCATCCTTTAATCAATTTTTATTTTAGCTAATTTTATGTATTTTTCAATTACTCTAACATAATATAACTTGCATTATGTTCTCAAGTGACTCTGACTTATTTTTTTATTTTAATCGTGTAAGTACGATACTAGTTTTTACATGTTTTTTTCAACAGGACCAAAAATGTTTCAATGCTTATTAGAAGCACTGTGAAATCAGAAACTTTTGTTACACCTTTCCCTCCTAAATCGTTTAGATGAAGTGTGTCCTTAATTCAACCACACGCACCACTTAATTTTAAAGTTCAGAAACACGAATGAGTTTTGAATACAAAACTTTTTCAAGTTATCACCTTTTATTTGATATTTACGAAGTATGAGGTCAGTGGAGATAAAATAACTTGCAAACTAGAAGTCGACAGCAAAATGGAAAGAGGATGGTTTTGAAGTTACGTTCGGTTCCCGTCGTTCTTTTCCTCCAAGGTTTGAGTAAGCAGCAACTCAATTTCATTGCCGTCATCACTCAGATTCTAAACTTTGGTGCAATACTGATTTTAGTTGTTGAGAAAATTAACAAATAATATGTCAAAATAATTTCCCAAACTAATTTAAAAAATCTCAGTTACCGACCTTGCAGCGATCTAACCGTGAGATGATGTAAAACTAGTTATGTATAACAGAAAGCCGGATTATCTTTTAAATTTTTCTCATTTTCGTACTGAATCGCACACCAGTACCTGCGAGCTTGGGCGAAGCCGCAAGAATGAGTTGACTTGAGTTGAGATATTTGGGCGGCTCTTAACAACGAGGTCTTGAGAGCCGATGAAGGTGAAATGAGGTGAGAGTGGAGCAGTGCCGGAATGAAATGGCGGGGGAAAACTGGACATTCCCGAGAAAACCCGCCTACCAGCATCATCGTCCGGCACGATTCCCACTTGCGAAAATATGGGTGTGACCCGACCGGGGATTAAGCCCGGTTCGCTTTGGTGGGAGGCGAGCAATCTAACCGCTCAGCCACCGCGGCCCCAAGGTCACTAGAAATAGGTCGACACTGACAGACGTATTTCAATACATCGGAAGTACGAAAGGGGTTGGGGGTTAACCATGCAAGTTACTCTTAGGGACTTCATTTTTTTTTTCCAGAGGTTGATATAAATACCGGTAAATTCACCGCAAACCAGGAGATAGTGGTCTAGAAAACAAGGCATGCAGGGCGGTCGGGTCTTGTCTCGTTTTAGCGCGCCGGGCCGGGATAGAATATCGCCGAGCTAGGAGCACCTGAAACTAGGTCGCGAGGGGGTTGCGTCTGCACGTTGCCCATCCCCTCCCCCCCTCACCAACGTGGTCGAGCAAGAAGCCTCTCGCCCATCGAGAACTGCTTCCTCACTCACCCCTTCCCCATTCTTCGACGTCTCCGGAAACCACCGTCCGCGGGAGTGAGGACAATATTTAAACGTTATAATGCAGCCCAAAATAACTGGTCCAGCGATAAGAACGAGATGAATAGTTTTTCTTAGAAACCTGCAATGTGGTTCGCTTGTATTTCTACTAAAAGTCTGAGTTAAAATAAGAAGTCTTAACAGTCCAAAGTTAAAACCCTAACACTGCAAATGAAAGCACTGTCGAATTTCAAACAAACTTTTAAAATGTAACTACTGTGACTTCAAGATACACTTTAGTGGAAACCAAACTTAGAGCTGAAACAATTTTCTGAAATTCGTTAAAACCAATATTTTGAGTTAAAATTTCCGCATTAAAACCCAGAACCACTTTTTGGAAGTGGAATCCTTAGGAACTTCGGCAAGGCATGTAGTCAACACCGTCATGGACTTCATTTAATTGGTTATTTATTTTTGCTGCGATTTTGTCCTTCGTGCATTTCTCGTCAGATTGAACAGTAATCTCCCAATTGAGTATTCCAAAGGAGACGTTATGAAACGTAAAATATGACGAATAGAAAACCGGATGCCTGCAGACTTAAGGGCGCAGTTTCTTTAACACCGTAACAGCAGCAACTACAAAACCGACGTGGTTCGTTTGGAAGTTTCGATAGACGAGAGTCGGTTGTTTTCTGTTGCGGGACGGGCTGTGTGTGTCAACACATCCTCCGAGACATCAAATAATTACTGCGATGTTCCGTTAGAGATCTTGCTACCTTAAGAATATTTAGATTCATCTGCAGGAACTGACATTTTCAAAATCACCATTTTGCTGTGTAAGTATGTTTCTTTATCATCCCTAAATCACCCGGTAAAGTTTTTCCATTTCACTGATTTTCCATTTTCACTCAATGTCACCGCAATATTAAGGGAATTGTGATACAACAAATATATCGATTTGCCCCTTCAGTCACATTCAAACACACGCCCATTTTCTTTTGAAGTCTAGTGACAGGTGTATAACATGCATTTATCGTGCCTATTTTTTCCTGTATTTATTTTTAGAACCAGTCTTGGATAACAAAATCAAAAGAGTCGAGTTTACTCCTGAAAAATTACTAAACTTGATTTTATGATTTTGTTGGCGGGCCCATGAATTTCCACGAGGTTTTTCACAGGTTTTTCGATTTTCGGCGGGGTAGCCGCCGGATTTCCGAACGCGGGATCCGTGTCGGACGATGGCCCAGGTTGGCAGGTTTTTTCGGGGATCTCCTTGCATTCCGGCGCTGCTCCGCACTGAGCTCACTTTACCTTTATCGGCTCTTGAGGCCCCTATGTAGGCCGCCAAAACCTCTTCAATACACTCTCTATCACTTTCGCACTTCTTGACCTTGAAAATAGCTCCAGGCTGGCGGATTCCGTAAAGCCATATTACACGATAATTTCTTATTTAATTATCTGAAAGAGACTTATATAAATAACACAATAAATGAAAATATTTGTAATCAAATTATTATAGTTATCAAAATATTGCGGCGAAGAGTAGAAAATTTCGGAATATGGGAGCTCAAGCTTTTATTCTCCTAATTAACTTTGCCATCTAAATCACATGTCATGTGATCTATATCATATATACACAACATATTTGTTAAGTATCAAGGATATTTAACAATCAGTACTCTGTTACTGGCATCCTGACACGCTTTTAAAATAGGTACGGATGATTCCGCCAACTCATTTTTATTCGTCGAAGAGAAACTAATAAAAATGTGTTGGTGAAAATACCAATAGCTATTTTAAAAGAGAATTCTGGATTCCAGTACCCGAGTACTGATTGCTAAAAATCCTTGATGACTTAACTTATATGTTGTGTACATGTCATATATCACATGGCACGTGATTTGGTAGGCAAACTTAATTAGGAGCACAGAAATTTGTGCTCCCATATTAACGAAATTTTCGATTCATCGGTGTTACATTTTGAAAACTATACTAAATCATTTGAATGCAAATATTTACGTGTATGTGGTCTTATTACGAGTGTCTTTCATATAATGAAATAAAATAGTTATTGTGAAATATGGCCTTCATGCATCGTGCAGTGGTTGCGCTGCAGGCTTGCGCGCTCTACCCACGCAACCCCTCTACCTTCGAGCACGATCCAGAGGGTTCGGCAATCGGGAATGTATAGGGAAGCGAAGGACCTCTGGACATGAACGAGGTGCCGCTGGGAGAGAAGTGGTAGATTAAACTTTAATCTGCACAGGGCAATCCTTTCACCGGCCAGCGTCAAAAGACGCCGTCGAAAGGGGGAAGAAGAAGCGGATGGACCCCGGTACAAAGGCTTAAACACTCTGCAGGCTATCGCGGTCACGTGCAGAGAAATGTTGCCTGGCAGCAGCGCGCCTGACTGTCGTCCGTTCACGGTAAACTGAGTCGTTTCGAAACAAAACTTTGAAAAATAATCGCTCCCCATAACTAGGGCCAGTGACTTTTCACGTAAAAATCCGAGCACACAGTAGACTTCAATACTATATACACACCTCGGCTGTTGTTACACCTCCATTGGCTGCTGGTGCCGTGTCCGTCTTTGACCAAGCCACTCAGGACTAAGTAACTCCGACACTGACCCTTCGTGACTCGTGCGCAAGCGGTTAACATGGGCCAGAACGTTTTTTAGCCAATCAAAGAAGCTGTACGACCCTACAGTGCTTTGGACTGTATCCTGTCTCGAAATNGGGCCAGAACGTTTTTTAGCCAATCAAAGAAGCTGTACGACCCTACAGTGCTTTGGACTGTATCCTGTCTCGAAATCTTTTCGCGAAATATCACTGCCCCTGATAATATATCATATTTATTCAGGGGAAATTTATACCGCCATTTTGACTAAACTTCAATTTTCACAGGCGACTGAACCAAAATTTCTCAATTTACTGCCAGCTTAAAAACGACCTCTTTTAAACAGCAGCGCAACTGGCGGCGAAAATTCCCCCCTGCCAAAATCTCTCAGGAGGAATCTGCTCTTCTTTCTAACCTGAGTATAGAATAAACTTCAGCCAGGTTCAGCAGCATGGATGAGAAGAGACAGGCGTTTATTGCAGCAGGTTACTCTACTCTATAGGTTGATTACGGTTAATTGAGCACTTTTCGAAACAACCTTTTAAAAATGTCACTTTCCCCACCTACGTATATTTTAACGAGTAAAATGACTGGCATGCGCCCAGTAAAGTTCGTAACGACGGAAGTAAAGAAGTTCCATGACTTAACATTGAAAACAAAGTGTTCGGTAAATATTAATGAATACTAATTTTTTTCTATGGCTTTATTTTTTTTAATGCAGGTAAGTGTAAGAATATGCAAATTATTAAAATATGTACTTTTTAAATAACTTAACAGATTCAGATGGCGAGCGAATGAATAAAGTTATCAGGTCCTTGGCAATGTAAACTATACATATGGTGTAAGAATAAACAAANCAGATGGCGAGCGAATGAATAAAGTTATCAGGTCCTTGGCAATGTAAACTATACATATGGTGTAAGAATAAACAAACTTTATACAAGTAGATCTTAAGCAGGGCTTTCAAAAGTACTCAGTTTACCGTGAACAGTCTATAGGGACAAACCTGTCGTCTCCAACTGACTCTAAAGCCCGTGTTACGTAGTATAATTTCCCACACAATCTCGGGCGGAAGCTTACATGAGACCTGCTATAATAGCCTGCATGCAAGCAGGTATGGAGTGTTCTATGGAATAACCTGTCACACGATACTTGGTACCACACACGTGCACGCATTTGTTTTGATTTCACTTAAACTTTTACTATTTACGTCAGTCTTGTTTAATGGCCTTATTTCTCGCGAAAAAAAAGCTAAACGATAACTATAGGGCTATTAGTGCCCTATCATCACTCTCTTTCTGGTTGGCAGTAACTTCCATTTTCCAAGAAAACTCTGACTAATAACCTGTGCACGACCAATTGCCATAACGTCTATGCAAACCGCCAGCTGTCGGCCAAATCTTACATAGAAAACTCCGTACTGGAGGCAATGCAAGCTTGCATGGAATCTTCCATCGGAGCACACGGGCTCAAGGACTGACGGGGTCAGATCAGATACGGATGCAGCATTGTCAGAATTAAGATTGTTGAATAAGCTAATATTATTATTTACATTTCTGGCATATAATGTTATTTGCAATTACGAAAAGAAATATTAGTCTGTAAAAGCAACACTACGGAGGAAAATTACTTAAAAAAAACCACCCATATATATTCTTTGTACGTATCTCAAAAGTGAACAAAATTAATAAAGACTGTGTCATAAAGATTTGTGTGAATATAAAACCACTGAATGTACATCAACGAAAACAGTGCACAATGAACGTGAAACTCGAAGAGTTTTTTTTTGTGGCAGCTACGAATGTTCAATACGTGCACTGCGAGCCACACGCCGTACATCCACACGGCCTACATCCACACGGTATACATCCGCACAGCCTACATCCACACGGCCTACGTCCACACGGTCTACATCCACACGGCCGACATCCACACGGCCCACATCCACACGGCCTAAATCCACACGGTATACATCCGCAGAGCCTACATCCACACGGCCTACAACAACACGGCCTTCGTCCACATGGCCGACATCCACACGGCCCACATCCACACGGCATACATCCGCACAGCCTACATCCACACGGCCTACATCAACACGGCCTACATCCACATGGCCTACATCCACATGGCATATATCCACTTGAACTACATCAACACATCCTTTATCCACATGGCCTACATTCACGTGGCATACATCCACACTGCCTACATCCACATGTCCTACATACACATAGCATACATCCACACNTTCACGTGGCATACATCCACACAACATACATCCATACTGCCTACATCCACACTGCCTACATCCACACTGCCTACATCCACATGTCCTACATACCCATAGCATACATCCACACAGCATACATCAACACGGCATACATCCACACGCCATACATCCACACGGCATACATCCGNCCATAGCATACATCCACACAGCATACATCAACACGGCATACATCCACACGCCATACATCCACACGGCATACATCCGCACAGCCTACATCCACACGGCCTACATCAACACGGCCTACATCCGCACAGCCTACATTTACATGGCCTACGTCCACACGGCCTACATCCACACGGCTTACATCAACACGGCATACACCCACACGGCCTACATCCACANATGGCCTACGTCCACACGGCCTACATCCACACGGCTTACATCAACACGGCATACACCCACACGGCCTACATCCACACGGATTACATCAACACGGCATACACCCACACGGCCTACATCCACATGGCCTACACCCACACGGCATTCACCCACACGGCATACATCTACATGACATACATCCACACGGCATACACCCACACGACCTACATCCACATGGCATACATTAACATAGTCTACATTCACACGGTAGCCTAGCTCTTGACGCACTTGCATCAACACGGGCCTGTCGATCGTGCCTGCCGCTGAGACGATCCGCTCTCTTAGCTCTGCAGTATTACTCAGCGACGGTGAGGGAGTATGCACTGGCTTTGGCAGTAACCACCACACGCGCACACATAAACAAAAGTCACGCGGCGTGAGGTCCAGTGGCGTTGGGGGCCACAGCATCTGGTGATGGTCTTCTTCAGATTCACGTTATGTCCACCGTTTGGGTGGCGCGTTGTTGTTCAGGCGAAGACGGACTTCTTGTTGCGACATGTGATTACGGTTTCCCGACAACTAGGACATAAACCATTGTTGCAGCATGTCCAGATACACTGTATACACACACACACGCAAACTGTTTGCGTCCCTCGTTAAGTCTGCACCGTTTTCACTAATGTACGTCACGTGGCTTAGTTGAAATGAATTTATGTAATCCCTCAAATCTTTTGTTAAACACGGCGTATGTTACAGCACAGCTGAAACTAATTTTCCGTGTTATCAGAACGTCAAGGAGAATGTTTCTTGGAGTATTTTAATCTGGCTAGCACGTAATTCAATTTTAAATGTTGAGGTTTAAAGTTACAAATATTACTGCAGGTGAACCAAAGTGTTGGGAGTCAAAACAAATTGCAACATGCCACTCCTATTATATCGGTAAACACTATCTGAAACCAATTTGTGTTAATGTAACTTTCTGAAATTTCTACAAATAAATATTTATGTTATCATTCTCATATATACGTTAAAGAAAACGATAAATGTTATTTTTCACATATGTTCGCATTTTATTTAAATACGATCGATAAAAAGTCACGAAACCATAAAATATCCTCAGGAACTTCCAAAAAATTTCTTTCGAGAATTTTAAGGTAATAGTCGATTGTCTTCCAATGGAACACTGCACTCCACCGTAGGCCCTACTAAAGCAGAAATCATAAAAAAATATTACACACAATACCAAAACTGTCAGAAATAGATGATTAATGTTGCATACGAAAAACTAATACATATATTACGTACCACTGTAAAATATATTGCCACATATAACTTATTTAAATTTTTTTAAATAATAAATTAATAAAATTATATTTTTTATTGAAATGTATGCGCATTTACATTCTGAATATTTCAGAAAACACGTTTTGCAAACAAAGAGACTGTAAAGTAGAATTATTAAATAAATACTCTATTTGTATGTAATAAAGATAAGTATCAATATTTACAAAAAAAATTAAGTGTAGATTTTAGGCACATACATTTCACTGACGACAGTAATAATTTTTCATAACTGAAATAAATGTAGGCCTATAGAGAATCAATTATTAAAAATATTTGTTAAAATTAGTACCAATTGTTCCTTACATACAATCTTTGACATTATTATGATTGCCCTACATGAAGAAAATGTGTTCTCTCTTAATAATCTTTTTCTTAAGCATCAAGAAAATTTTAATTTCGATCAAAGATAGCCGCTTAAATTTTAATTTAAAAATTATAGTTAAATCTAGTAAATCATTTTGCAGTGTTATGAAATATACGAATTTTTCTTTTATCTGTAACATAAATCATTCTTTTCTGATTATTCTACTAATGTGCGTAACTACTTTTTTAATAAGTTGTGCATGTCATTAATAAGGGTGCATTGTATCATACAAAGCCACTATACTTCTAACTTAAAAGGAGGGAGAATTCTGGAGAGTCCCGAGAAAACCACGATGCCGAAATAACTGTCCTCTCATTCCCCGTGTGAGAATTCCAGCACAGGGCCAACCAACCCTCTACCTCCCCGCGCTGGAACCAGAAATCGAACAAGTCGAACACACACACACACACCGCAGGACCCCTTGATTAACGTTACGTTGCGCATAAATGACAGAGCCTCGGCAATAATTCCCGGCGGCAAATGATTAAGGACGGCCTCACGTCGGGGCGCAATGAAGACTGTAACGCTGTGTAATTGGCCGCGGCAGCGGTGAGCGGTCACGCGCAGGCAATGTCACGCTGTTTTCGAGAGATCTCCCCCCTCCCCCTCCCAGTCGATACGCTTAAGCCGGTGAATTATGCCTCGGCGCGACAGCCGGGGTGGCGGAGGTCGCCTGATCGCCCAACCCCCCTGCGTAACTTTCATTACGAACTGGGGCACGTCCGAGCGACTAACGCTCGCGTGTTACGGCCTTTCACTGCCTGCCGCCGTGGAGCAGTGGAGAAGGCAGAGGCGATAGCAGCTGCGTCGCGAAATCCGGACGCGCACGCCGTCAAAATGGCGTCGCTTGCCAGCAAACTGTTTGACCTCAATTCGCACAACAGCGCCGGTCAACCCTTTCCAACCTAAATTTTGGTTTCCAAGTGAAAAAAAAATTTTCTCTTGAATTTAATTTGTCTTCTGATTAAATAGAACGAGAGTAGTCACGTTTTTTTTCTGAAGAATCAATTTCGGTGTTGAAATTCTGAAATGATTAAATTTACATAACTGAGAAAGTTTGATGCTGCATTTACTTTGGATGGTGATTTATTACTCCAGTGTACAACTAAATGCATATACATAATGTATATATGTACTCAATGTGTGGGCCGTAAAACCTAAGAGAGTTAGTGATTCCAATCGGAATCAGTCGGGCTGAAAGGGTTAAAAGTGCAGTGCCCCAATATATTTTTTTTCTTTCGAGAGATAGCGATAAGGGCGACAATAAGACGCGCGACCAGCGCACCGTCGCCCNTTTCTCTTGAATTTAATTTGTCTTCTGATTAAATAGAACGAGAGTAGTCACGTTTTTTTTCTGAAGAATCAATTTCAGTGTTGAAATTCTGAAATGATTAAATTTACATAACTGAGAAAGTTTGATGCTGCATTTTCTTTGGATGTTGATTTATTACTCCAGTGTACAACTAAATGCATATACATAATGTACATATGTACTCAATGTGTGGGCCGTAAAACCTAAGAGAGTTAGTGATTCCAATCGGAATCAGTCGGGCTGAAAGGGTTAAAAGTACAGTGANTAAATGCATATACATAATGTACATATGTACTCAATGTGTGGGCCGTAAAACCTAAGAGAGTTAGTGATTCCAATCGGAATCAGTCGGGCTGAAAGGGTTAAAAGTACAGTGACCCAATATATTTTTTTTCTTTCGAGAGATAGCGATAAGGGCGACAATAAGACGCGCGACCAGCGCACCGTCGCCCCTACGTGCAAGGCGCCGAACCTGCGCGCAGTGCGTCTGCTGTTACGCTTCCTTGCGCAAACGAGATCTGTAACCGTGGGACTTTATTACACGTGATGAAAGCCTATGGATAGGGGCAGTGATATTTCGGGAAAATATTTCGAGACAAGATACGGTCCAAAGCACTGTAGGGTCGTCCAGCTTCTTTGAATGGTTAAAAAAATGTTCTGACCCGTGTTTGCCGTTTGCGCACGAATCACGAAGGTTCAGTGTCGGAGTTACTTAGTCCTGAGTGGCTTGGTCAAAGACGGACACGGCACCAGCAGCCAATGGAGTTATAACAACAGCTGAGGTGTGTATATAGTATTGAAGTCTACCGTGTTCTCAGATTTTTACGCGCAAAGTCACTGGCCTTACCCATGGATTAAAATATGACCGTACAGTTTTATTTTTCTCTTACACATTAAGAAAACTTCGCAGAAAAGCTCTAAAAAGGCAATTTTTTAATTTTTTTTAACGAATTTTTCCTTTTATGATAACCTTACTATCACAAAAACAAAACTGCGGGGGCTTAGGTCATAATTGTTTTTTTTTCTGGCAAAAAGTCGTATTCCCAGGACATTTATTTACCGAGATACACATAAACTCGCAAACAAATAATGTACAGAAAAAATGTCCACACTACTAACTCTTAAGAATCCCGTCTATCTGGCGCTTGAACTGAATTGCTGTTTGTTTTATATCCTGGTTTTTTGACGTAATCATTAAACGTGCACCCAGTATGTTCACCTGCGAAAAGACACTATACCACAGACGAGGAAGAAATGGTACTTTAAAGTTACCACGAATGCTGTAAATATTATTTGGAGCCTCAAGAATGTAGCTAAGAACGGCTTTACAGACTGCCATGTATAAAAATTTACTAGCCGGAACACGATCCAAACTACAAAATGAGTCTGTACTGAAATTTTGGTACCAACTTATCATCAACTAGCGAACCGGCCCGGCATCGCCCGGTAAAAATATTAGTTTTTACAGTGATACTTTGAAAGACAAAAATGGTTACTGTGGGTCATCCTTAATAGATAAACATATGCTGTTGCAAACTTTTCTGTAGACATTTTTAAGAGCTACGATTCTGTAGTACATTAATTTGATGTATCTCCTATGGTTTAGTCAGCGCAAGCCACGTAAGCGCCCTAAAAGCTGGTTTTTTACGACTTGATTACAAACGGTTCGACATTTCTCACTATCCTTACATTAAATATAAATGAATTATACGGCAAACCTTCCTTTAGATATTCTCTAAATTATTTGGAAAATCGCATCAAAATGCATTAAGTAGTTTAGAAGTACTAAGCGAATACACATGCAAACGCGGATCAGCTGCTTTTAGTGTGGCCGCTCAGAGTCCGAGACGTGCACGCAGCACTACGAGAAAACCCACGCGCCAGTTCAGAGCCGTGCGCGTAGCGGCGATGGCGCTCTGTCATGTGGGCGCGCCGTTTCTCTGACCGGTTGCGCCGGGCTTCGGAAACGGATCTTGAGACTGATTGGCCACTGCGTCCTTCGCAAGGTTCCCCATTGGCTGGACGGCCGCCCATCTGAAGAGCGAGTTACCAGATGCTGGTCGGCGAACGGCGAACCCCACAAGTCACTGGCTAGTGGCACCGTTTCGCTGATGGATGCTGCTGGAGTTCTCGGAATGAGCGGCAATATCCGGGAGCAGGCTGGCACGTCTCTGCTTGCAACTGACGTTCAAGGTCAAACCGGTTTTCGGATGTGTTAAAGGGATCTGGAGTGGGGAAATGAAACAACGTATTATAAAAACATTTTTATTAAGCACAATATACATACTGTACATGACCTAATACACAAACATCACTATTCGTACCAACCAACTTTCTGAACAACCAAATCGCGTCTCCCAGCTCAAACTTAAGCCTACGTCGAGAATACAAAACTGGAGAAGGTGAAATACTTATAACGGAATTAGAAGTAGCAACAGTCTCGTTTATAGCGAAAGTCTTCCAACATATAATGTATCTTGAATTCATTTGACTCAGATAATTAACACTAGTCACTGTGCTGTGCGGAGGAGTGTTTCATTCTTCTGAGTTTTATGTACAGGTTCGCTTTACAAGGAATGACTGCACACAATGGATCTGCATACAATGCCCAGTCGAGAGAAACAAGGCCCTGTCCTAGAGCCTCGTGCAGCGAAATCAGTGGATGGGTACGCCCATTTCAAAGGAACCACCATGCCATTTCGTCTCCGGGTATTTATAATTCCCTACTATGTGATTAAGTTCCGTCCGAAATCCTGGTTTTGCTACGAAACTACTAAAGTGGTCTCCCTACTTGTCGTGTGACTCATTGTAAGCATTTATGTCTGTTCTAATTTTTAAAAAAACTGTGGATTTATTCCATGTAATTTTTTTTTTAACAGAAACGAATGTCTATATTTTGTGGCCCAATCATAAATGTTTTTATTTCATCGTAAATGTGGTCGTTGAAAGTGTCAAATTTTGCAAATAAAAATTCGTTGTAAGTAGTTCTCTGTGTAATATAGTTATTATTCTGTAAAACAGCGTTTAAAACTATGGCCACTATAATGGTGTATATTTTATGAGCAGATTACTGTGTTTTAACCACCTTAGTCACGGCTTAAATATTATGAGGGAACGGAATACGCGCGAAGATTGTTGAAGCTATTTTCCAATCGCCTTTGCAATGCTTCCTTATAGCAAGGCGTAGCTTTACTAGAAAAGGCCACTTAGTGTGGTCTAAGTGTACTAGTCTGTGAGAAGAAAGCGTTTCTCAACATGATAAAAGCCAAACCCTCATATTCGTAATTGGATAATGAGACAAACGTTGATGCTGGACAGAGAGTTTCTTCAGATTGCTCTTATGGCGTTGAGTGCCGCTCAAACCATATGCTGTACACGGTTAATTGAGTACTTCAGAAATTAACCTTTGAAAGTAGTCACTGTCCACACTTGAATATACAGAATGTTTCGTAATTCATTTTACAGATTTTGGGAGTTGATTAGGAATGGAAAAAACAAGTAGAAAAGTTGGCAGACATTTTGCAAGTACTCGAGTCGTTAAANTTCGTAATTGGATAATGAGACAAACGTTGATGCTGGACAGAGAGTTTCTTCAGATTGCTCTTATGGCGTTGAGTGCTGCTCAAACCATATGCTGTACACGGTTAATTGAGTACTTCAGAAATTAACCTTTGAAAGTAGTCACTGTCCACACTTGAATATACAGAATGTTTCGTAATTCATTTTACAGAGTTTGGGAGTTGATTAGGAATGGAAAAAACAAGTAGAAAAGTTGGCAGACATTTTGCAAGTACTCGAGTCGTTAAANGTTTGGGAGTTGATTAGGAATGGAAAAAACAAGTAGAAAAGTTGGCAGACATTTTGCAAGTACTCGAGTCGTTAAAGAGACGCGCTTAGGAATGTGACGGTCAAATTATGAGAGCAACCCTCAGTAGTTAGACACCAACATGCACACAGCACAGACACCGCTGGATCATGGATTGTCTCACCTTCTCCAGCATTCCTAGTGTGTCCCGGACACTGCTGCAGGCTGCGGCGATTCGCGACGTAAGGCCCACTCCGCACTCCACGGGTGTTTCGCACACTACAGTCTTAATGAACCCCATCAAAAGAAATCAAGAGGATTGAGGTCAGGCGAACGGTCTGGCCATGGAATGGGAAAAACTGCAGGGCCATGTTTCTTATCTGATGGGTAGAGTGCTGTACGAGGAAGTATTGGTCACCAAGATCTACAAGTTTCCTAACTGATAGGCATTCACCCGATTAATGTGTGCTGCACGAATCTAGTAAGGACAAAATGTATTTCAAATTTTCTACCGGTTTTTCCATGCCTAATCACCTCCCAGAGTCTGTCGCTTAAGTCACAATATATCCTGTACTTCAACAGACTCAGTGACGGGCATGCGCCTGGAAATGTTGGTAAAGACGCAGGGAAAGTACACTGAAGGGCCAAAAAAAACTGGTACACCTGCCTAATATCGTGTAGGGCGGGGCGCTCGTGCGTCTTCACGGGCAAGATGACGTGGCATGGACTCGACTAATGTCTGAAGGTATGCAGGATGCAATTAACACCATGAATCCTTCAGGGCAGTCCACAAATCCATAGGAGTACGAGGCGGTGGAGATCTCTTCTAAACAGCACGTTGCAAGGCATCCCAGATTTGCTCAATAATGTTGATGTCTAGTGATTAAGGTGGCAAATGGAAGTGTCTAAAGTCAGAAGAGTGTTCCTGGAGCCACTCGGTAGCAACTCTCGACGTGTGGGGTGTCGCATTGTCTTGCTGGAATTGTCCACGTCCGTCGGAATGCACAATGGACATCACTGGGTGCATGTGATCGGACCGGATGCTTACGTATCTGTCACCTGTCAGAGTTGTGTCTAGACGTATCAGGGGTCCCATTTCACGCCAACTGCACACGCCCCATACCATGACAGAGCCTTCACCATCTTGAACAGTCCCCTGTTGACATATATGATCCATGGATTCATGAGGATGTCTTCATACACGTACACGTCCATCCGCCCGATACAATTGTAAACGAGACTCGTCAGACCGGGCAACGTGTTTCCAGTCATCAACAGTCCAATGGCGGTGTTGGTGGGCCCAGGCGAGGCGTAAAGCTTTGTGTCAATAGTTCGCACGCTGTTACTTGTTGATGCCCCAGCATTGAAATCTGCGCCAATTTGAGAAAGGGTTGCACGTCTGTCACGTTTAATGATTCTCGTCAGTGGTCGTTTGTCCCGCTCGTTCACGATCTTTTTCCGGGCCGCAGCGATGTCGAAGATTTAATGTTTTACCGGATTCTCGATATTCACGGTACACTCGTGAAATATTCGTACGCGAAGATCCGAATTTTATCGCTACCTCGGAGGTACTATGTCCCATCTCTCTTTATGTGCGCAACCAACGATGGGCCTACACAATTAATATTTATGTAATAACTTTTAAATCGTCATATTTTGACTCATCATTTAATGTAGTATTTTTTTTATCGTTCTTACTTACAGTAGCCACATAAATTTCTTCATGACTGGTGTTGTTCTTATACATCACCGTTATGTTTCTAGTAAACACAAATGACGAACTAAGTGGAAGGTTTCGAAGGTTGAAGGTGAAGACCATGCGGCATATTCGGTGATTGGGGAAGTGAAGTAACCGAAGATGTCGGTTCGAGGGGACCGAGTAATCAGCAGGCGAAGTAACTAAATAGAGGTGGAATGACAGAGCGTGAATATAACCTAATATTATGGTGGCTTGGTGACCAAATCAAGAATTATTGATAGAAAATTGAAAGAAAGTAACCAAGAAAAATGAAATCAAATGTGGTGAACATCGCATGACAGTGTATGAAATAAATGTGTTGACAGCTCGCCTGGTGGCTAAATCGTGAAATTGAAAATAGAATGCAATATGGTTGTCGCAGACAGCAACACCTATACTTTAAAAACACAAACAAATATGGCTGCCACCCGGTAGCTAAATCGACACTTGCTTGGTGATGAAATCGAAAATAAATACGCTAGTGCTACCTATATGTTGAAAATATAATCGAATATGGCTGCTGCCCGGCGGCTAAAACGATCAATTATACACTAACACCACCTATGCTTTAAAATTGGATCCGAGTTTGCCAGCTACAAAAATGCAAACAAATGACAAACGAAAAATGCATTATGGAATTTGAACGAAGGTGAGAGACAAACTCCAGCAATGTAAAAAAATGACAAAAAAAACCATCATGATGGCATTATGAATATAGGCGATAGAGAACCGTATTTATTCTGGCGTCGAAATCGATAGTTAAAACACTAGTATCACCTAGTGGATGAAAAAGTAAACATATGAAATCCAAAATGGTTTGTGTACCATAGGTGAGAGACAAACCACAGTGACGTAAAAAAATGACAAACGAAAAACCTTATATGGCGGGTGGAGTGGAGACGATGGAATGAATGAAGGAGTGGGTGGAGGGAGGGGAATGTTAAGAAAATGAGAAGGTGGTAGGTTGAATGAGCATACATAATCAACTAATAAGAATCACTGGGAGAGGGGGTAAAGCGAACACAGGTAATCAACCAATGAGAAACATTGGTGAGAGTGAAGGGGAACTGACTAGCATAATTGACCAATAAGAAACATTGGCGAGGGTTAAGTAGTATGTTGGCATCGGGCTGGGGTACCTCTGGAAATGTAAGCTTTAAATAAAGGTTTAAATAATGTTTTTAATAATTTTTATAACTTTTAAATAAATTTCTTATTAATATTTTGAATATTTTGGAAATTTTTTGGGTTCAGGGTCGTTCAAGGTTACGGTTATTGGTTCAAGGTTTTGGTTCACGGTCAAGGTCATTAGGTCCAATATGGTGGTCGAGTGATGCCATAACATGATGGCTTTATCGGCTCAGGTAACCCGTCCCCTTTTAATCCAAAAATTCATAATTTTAATTTAATGATTTTTTAAAATAAATTTTCAATAAATTTTTATTAATATTTTTAGTAAATTTTTGGAAGATCTTATGATTTTTTGGAGAAATTTGCATTTTTTTGGGTTTAAGGTCAAATGTTACTGCGATCAAGGTCAAAGGTCAAGGTCACCTACATCAAGCATGGTTGCCAAAATGGATGACAGAACCAAGATGGTTGATGGTCAGTTCTGACTCCGGACCCTGGACCCAGTGTATTGATTTGGCATAACCTATGCCTATAAAACCAATATGGCCGCCACTGATCTGCCCTCGAGAAACGAGCGTCCCAAATCCTTCTGATGGTTCGAAAAGTGTCTTTCTGAGGCTCGTTTTTACTAATGGGGAGATCGGTGCTTTTTCTAGGGAAAAGGGAAATTTTAAGGGAAAATTGGTCTATTTTGAGGGTGGAAAGGAAAATTTTATAATAAAATGGCCGCCGACCGACTGGAATGACAGAGCATCAACAGCTCCACCGCTTCACCGCCCTACTCCCTTGGCCCAAAGTTGTCCAAACATTGTACGCACTCAGTGATATAAATTTTTTGCACAAGAACTATTTCTTACTGGGCATTAACAACATTGCTACTTTATATTTGTTTTTGTTGAAATATTATAATTTACAGATAAAAATTAAGTTAAACTTTAATTTCCTCATATCTAAGATTTTTTTTTACAATGTTAAGATAAGTGTAAAATGCTTGTCGTGCATTACATATTTAGGAAACAATCAAAGCTGCCATGCATGGGGCGGTTTATCAACGGTTTGATTCCATAAGTGTAAAGATAACCGTAAGAAACGCTTTGAGACGTCGGTTACGAATGCTGATCATCGCAATGCCGCCTCCTACCTTCCTCCGCTGTGTGCAACAAGCCACTGGCGCTGGGCTCGTCTGACCAACCCCAATGTTGGTGCAACCCCCTGCTGATCTGTCGCCTGCAGCACCGAGTCACGCGGTCCGCTGAGCGCTGCGGATTGCAGCGTTGGCAGGGGTTTGTGGAGGTAGGGAGCACAGAGGCTTAACTGCGGGTGGGGACTCCATGCTAACCGGAGCTGACGACACGACACGATCCGCCGACCACAGCCGACAGGCGAGGCAGTAGTTCTCAGTACAGCCAAGCCACGGAGACAGTATTAGTAGTAGTATAGTCTATTACTTTGTGTATCAAACCTTTGAAAAATCACACCATATACGAAGGGATTAGGTTTTTTTTCCTAAATATTTCATATATCCCAAGCATTGATTACTTATGTTAATATAACAGTACCTAACTTTTCGTTAAACTGAAGTTTTTATATACATGTAATCTATAAATTATAATATTCCATTTATAATTAATACGATTATAAATTAAAAGCAAATACATGTGTTGGCATTACCTAGTAAGAAATAGTTCTTATGCAAAATATCAGTGAAGTGAGTGCGCACGAATATGGTGCGTGGGAGCATTTGTGTAATTTTCTAGACTACGCTTAGCCTTGTTTGCTTGAGCCTAAGGAGTATCCTTGAAGTAGAACTTTAGCAAGGCTCCAGAAAAGGTGGAAGTAACCGTGAATGGATAATAATGGGAGATATGCATGCCGGGAAATGGTTTATTGCGGCATAATAATATTATTTATATTTTTTTTTTTCGTATGTACACGCTCAGAGAAGCAGAAGCTTTTTTTCCCCCCCTGTGAATGGCTATGAGTTAAATCATGACACATAGCTTCCCGGATATTTCTGTAGTTTGTAAAGTTCCTTTTATGCCATCATGCATTCCGTCGCGTCTCGTTTCTCCAAATATGCAAATTCGATGTGGTGTGACTATAACGTTTAGATTCCATGCGTAGATCAAGAAAATGTTAAGAATTTTAGAAATACAATTAATTGTTTTACAAAAAAAAAAAAAAAGAAACATTTTCGGATATTTTACAAATTTGCAAAGAAGTCAACGTAAAGAAATATTTCTTACCATTGACTGTCAATGTTACTGAGTAAATTCTATCATTTATTTACTATAGTACATGCGTGGGGACATTCTTTAAGTTTGTTTAAATAGCGTTTGCATAAATGGAATTAGCTTTACGTGGTTTTACCCTTTTTTACTACGTACAATTTCTGTCCTCCCGTTAGGCATAGTTATGAATCACTTAATACGAGACAATGCGGAGGTTGAAAGGAAACTTATTTTGTCATTGTCTCCAGAAACACTTCAGAAATATTCCATTTTTACGTTAGCCTCTCTCTGATTCGTAGGTTGCTAAGGGTGACATACGCAACTCACTTTAAACACCACGTAGCCTCTNTTACGTTAGCCTCTCTCTGATTCGTAGGTTGCTAAGGGTGACATACGCAACTCACTTTAAACACCACGTAGCCTCTGTGCGCTAGGCACGCAAGCATTTCGTCGCGCGTCTCGTGCAAGCGTTGGACGTTAAATGTGACCCACTATTCCATTGGCGGAATATCAGAAGCGAGATACGATACTGATCAAAACGAAACAAGCGACAAAGCANGGTGACCCACTATTCCATTGGCGGAATATCAGAAGCGAGATACGATACTGATCAAAACGAAACAAGCGACAAAGCACAGAACGTGAAGTTAAACAAACGTGAGTCCATAAAGTTATTCTTTCTGCAAAAATCTTAATTCCCTGCGACTACGGATATACATATTGGCATAGCGTTGAGAAATGTCTGTACTTCGGGCTTGGCACGATCCTGAAGTCAGCCAATTAAATAAATGGAGACGATAACGCCACTGGCATTAAGCAGGATTACGAAACTAGGTTGTCTGCTTCTCCAAGAGAACGCAAATTTCGGGAACTGTCAATCGTGGTGTTAATAAGCTTCCAGGGGAACTCCTGATGCAGACAGTATGATTCAATTAGGAAAGTGTAACTGTCACGAAAATTCCACTGTTACGGAAAATTCCATTACTCTAGTGACGGCTTTGAGATTAGTCGTCATTCCTTTCTCCCTTTTCCTCAAACGGGGCACATTTTGTAAAATAAAACGTAGCTTACTGGCCCAAAAAAGGGCAGCACAGCACCATATAAAATACAGTTTCCTGAAAAACATCAATCAGTATTTCATACAATATAAGTATGTAATTTTATAATCACAAAATTATAAATGCTGTGCTTTGAAATAATTTCTGAGCTCTTTGTATTTACACACTCACAGAAACTTTAAGAATAAAATTAGCTAGGAAACTTGATAGTAAACGAACTGTCTCAGTTAACGACCGCACGTTTTCTAAGAAACTGCCATTTTAAGGCACTCGCTTGATGTTTCGGGAGTTTATAGCCGAGAAGTTATGCTTTAAGTAGTCCTTTTATGAGAAAATCCACTTGTGTTATCTGTTGCTAGTTCAGGGCCAGGGCAAGCGGGGAGGGGGCGTGAGTTTAAACATGCATTGCAAAAGTTCTACGTTCCGGGCAGAAGTGAGGCAAAGAAATTACATTACTAGACTCAAGAGACCGAGAGATTAAACTTTATTATTCGCTAGTGTTTTCGAGAAAAAAAGACAGCGACACCCGTGTCACTGATACGCCATAAAACTTCACAAGTTTTGTGCTAAAAAAAAGTAGGACACACCTGAACATTTAAATTTTTAGTTTTCTGTGTTCCGGCATGGTCATCAGATGTATTCTCATTAACTTGAAAAGTCTTACAAAACTACGATTTAATTGAATAATCATTTTCTACAATGTCTTACTATAATTTTTTTCTGCTAAACACTCTCATTCAGGAGAAAATAAGAAATTTCAAGATCTAATATTTGTGAGAGCAATTTACATAAAATGAAATAAATAGTCACTTAGTGACGTACATTAATTAAAATAGAGCTAAATAGTATACAGCAGTTTCAAAAGAAGAAAATCTTAATGGATTTTGCTGTTTAACTTATGTATAGAAGAGGAATTCTCTCTCTCTAGTATATAATTTCCTCTTTTAATATGTATATAATTATTGGTATTTGCATAACTTCTAATAATTGTTTTCCATTTGTTTGTATTAGTTTAACTTCTAATAATGATTTTTTGTTTATAGAAGATAAGCAGGTAAGTTTTGCATGTGCTAGTACCCCGAAGGAACTTCACCAAACGGGCTGTGTCAGTTTGATTCTGAAATAATTCCTTTTATCACCTTTATTCAACAAAATACAGGGATTATTATTGTTTTATGTTTACAGGCCAATCGGGCTCGTCACACAAGCAAATGACTTGCCATGTCTAGGGCCAGTGACTTTTCGCGTAAAAATCGGAGCACACAGCAGACTTCAATACTATATACACCCCTCAGCTGTTGTCATACCTCAATTTGCTGCTGGCGCCGTGTCCGTCTTTGACCAAGCCACTCGGGACTAAGTAACTCTCACTGAACCTTCGTGATTCGCGCGCAAACGGTTAACACGGGCCAGAAAATTTTTTAGCCGATCAAAGAAGCTGGATGACTCTACAGTGCTTTGGACTGTATCTTGTCTCGATATCTTTTCGCGAAATATCACTGCCCCTGGCCATGACTATTGCTTCGGTAAACGTAGGACCTACAAATTACTATTTATAATATGAACATTTGGAGAGCCATGTTTGAGTGCAGTTCGGGAAGCGATAGAAATNTGGCGCCGTGTCCGTCTTTGACCAAGCCACTCGGGACTAAGTAACTCTCACTGAACCTTCGTGATTCGCGCGCAAATCGTTAACACGGGCCAGAACATTTTTTAGCCGATCAAAGAAGCTGGATGACTCTACAGTGCTTTGGACTGTATCTTGTCTCGATATCTTTTCGCGAAATATCACTGCCCCTGGCCATGACTATTGCTTCGGTAAACGTAAGACCTACAAATTACTATTTATAATATGAACATTTGGAGAGCCATGTTTGAGTGCAGTTCGGGAAGCGATAGAAATNAGACCTACAAATTACTATTTATAATATGAACATTTGGAGAGCCATGTTTGAGTGCAGTTCGGGAAGCGATAGAAATAAAGATCTACATTACCCTGAAGATGAATTCAACACGGACAGAGTTTTACTGGTTCAGTATTGTTTAAAAGACTCTTCGATTAAGTTCTGATAAATACAAAGAGGCGCCAACTGGAAAAAAAAGTTGCCTCTCCATTGGCTGACGGACAGACTGTGAGGAAAATTGTACGTTTAGCCTACTCATGGTTAGTCCCGAGTTTTCTGAATCCCTGCAAAAGTTATAATTTCAGATTATTCCTTCACCTCGTGCAAAGAAAGCGCAACTAAGTCTATAAAATCACACGAAATTGACAATGTACCGTATTGCCTGCAGTCAGTTTAATAATACTTCGCACCAGAACGGTTTGTTACTAGGCATCTCCCTCTGCTTGCATTAATGTGGATTGTAAGCGAAATATTATAATTTGTAGATAAAACATAAGTGAAAGTTTAATTTAACCAAAAATAAGACACATTTATGTTGACAGAAGTATAACATGCATGTGTCACATGGCGTACTTATGAAAAATATCAAACACGTCATTCTTGGATAGATTTGTCATAGGTTGGATTATAAAAGTGTAAATGTACTGAGAATGGCCTATATCAGGAAGTGTGTCTGTTGCGTTATCGAACAGCTATATAGTGTAAGTAACAATACAAAGTCTAATTGTGCCGGTGTCCCTGTATTGGTGGATATATACACACGACCCAATTCAAACATGTTGTGAATGTACGTAAATATGTATAGAACTTTAAAAAATAATAAAGAAAGACACTTTCGTCTTTAGTTTGATCATTTTATTATATATATATATATACACACACACACATCCATACACGCGTGTAACTAAAAATCACCGAAAAACTCTGAAATGTGATTCCTGCCGGAAATATAAGACGATAATGTATGTATCATTTCCCCCTTGGGATATTATAAGGGGAGCTATCCGCCCCTAAAAATTTAAATTTGAAGTTATTTTCGTTACAAATATCAGTAATTGCTTCCGTTAAAGTAACAAATCAATGAATATTGTCTTGTAGAACGGAGATCTTACCCTTGTGAAAATGTGGTGCGTAATATAANATATATATATATATATATATATACACACACACACATCCATACACGCGTGTAACTAAAAATCACCGAAAAACTCTGAAATGTGATTCCTGCCGGAAATATAAGACGATAATGTATGTATCATTTCCCCCTTGGGATATTATAAGGGGAGCTATCCGCCCCTAAAAATTTAAATTTGAAGTTATTTTCGTTACAAATATCAGTAATTGNGATTCCTGCCGGAAATATAAGACGATAATGTATGTATCATTTCCCCCTTGGGATATTATAAGGGGAGCTATCCGCCCCTAAAAATTTAAATTTGAAGTTATTTTCGTTACAAATATCAGTAATTGCTTCCGTTAAAGTAACAAATCAATGAATATTGTCTTGTAGAACGGAGATCTTACCCTTGTGAAAATGTGGTGCGTAATATAATCCCCCTTCTTCAGAAAAACATAAGTTCTTATTAGTAACAAGACACAGGGTAACAACCCTTATCTTCTTGATGAAGGGGGACGTTATCACCAACTGCATTTTCACAGGTGTTAGATCTCTATTCTACAAAACGCTATTTACAGATTTGTTGCTTCATCGCAAGTATTTCCTGATATTTGTAACGAAAATCATATCAAATATTCGATTTTTGAAGGCGCATACTCCCCTAATAATGTATTTANTTTCCTGATATTTGTAACGAAAATCATATCAAATATTCGATTTTTGAAGGCGCATACTCCCCTAATAATGTATTTAAGGGAAAAATGGTACATACATATTCATCTTATATTTTCGTCACGAATCACCTCCCGTAGTTTGTCAATGATTTTTAGCTACACATTCTATGTATATATATATATATATACATATATATATTCAAATTAATTTTTAAATAAAATGTCGAAATTTAAACCCTAGCATTTATGGACTAATATAAAAAATTCCTTGTACCAACATTTTTTAAATATTTATGAAGTATTTTTTATATTTATTTTAAGTTATGCGTAACAACGCCGGGGTNTTATGGACTAATATAAAAAATTCCTTGTACCAACATTTTTTAAATATTTATGAAGTATTTTTTATATTTATTTTAAGTTATGCGTAACAACGCCGGGGTTCACAACTACACGTACCGACGTGAACAAGTTGCACGTCACGAAGGCGAACGTAATCATATTACCTACGATGGAAAAGTATTCTCGCATGTAGACGATCCTGCCCATTCCGTTCCCCTTCGTAATATGCAACTCGTTGTCCACGCAAGGTACGCGTTGGCGTCGATTACGGCGTCGTTATGCCTAACTTCAAATTAAATTTCAAAAATACTAACTGAAATCACCAAAAATTTTGTTACTGGTATTTTTGTTTACACTAGTCCATAGATACCGTGGTTTTAATTTCTCGACATGTTATTCAAAAATAATCTTGTATATATATATATATATACACACGTCGTTCTTTCAGGGTACACTTCATTTCGGCAGAGCTGTTGGAAAGTTGATTCCGTGTCGACGGGAACTCGGGCCACTCGACGCGGACGCAAAACAGCACTGCGCCTCGACGCAGCCAAATTAGTTTCGGAAGCTCGATTATTGCACGGGAGGAGGAAGGGGGAGGGGGGGGATAGCGAGGCTCCTCTACTGGGTCGTCGAAACTCCATNCTCGATTATTGCACGGGAGGAGGAAGGGGGAGGGGGGGGATAGCGAGGCTCCTCTACTGGGTCGTCGAAACTCCATGAAACCTGTTCGGCGGCGGTGGAGGGCCATCGAGACTTGGAGGAAGCTCTTCCAGCTGATGAGGAGAGGAGAGAGGAGAAGTCTCCGAACGAGCCTCGGGGGCTCCGCGCGGCAGAGGGGCGACGCGGGAGATGCGCCTAGCGCGGTCTGCTGCAACAGTTCGCCAAGTGAGTTTCGCAGCAAACAAGAGGCGAGAGGAAACACGTTTCGCGCGAGGGGGGGTGGGTTGTCCTGCTCGCTCCTTCCCGCGGTAGCACCGGAAACTGCGTTCCGCATAATTTTAAGAGTCCTCGGTCGGCCGTTATCGCCTCGGCGTTAGATTTATTCGAGCGAGGTGTGTCTCTGAATTGGTTCGAGCCATACAATAAATAAGGAAAGGGGGGATGGGGGGAAATAAAATTGATAACAGACCATTCGAGGATACTTCCAAATTTTCTGAAGTCTGCTGAAGTTATACTTTCAGGTTATTCCTCTACCTCACGCAAACAAACCTTAACTACGTACAGAAAATTACGCGAAAGAGACAAGGCACCGCATTCGTGCGCACTAAGTGGAATAATATTTTGCATGAAAACATTTTCTTACTAGGCGTTACTAACGCACCTATTAACTCTCTGTATTTAATCGTATGCATTTCAAGAGGAACATTATAATTTGTAACCAAAATGAATTAAAAGTTCAATATAATAATAAAAAAAAAGGAACTTTCATGTGTTAAACGGTAGTGATAAGTGATGTATTTGGGAAACAATCAAACAGGTCATACATGGGGCGATTTTTCAAAGGTTTGATTTCAAAAAGTCTGAAGATCGTTATATTTTCAACATAAGAGATAGCGCGATGTCTTGTCACAGAACAGATAAGTTTACAGAGACGGAATGGTGCGGCAGTTCTTTTCTTGAGGGTGTGCNGATGCATTTAGGAAACAATCAACAATCAAACACGTCATACATGGGGCGATTTTCCAAAGGTTTGATTTCAAAAAGTCTGAAGATCGTTATATTTTCAACATAAGAGAAAGCGCGATGTCTTGTCACAGAACAGATAAGTTTACAGAGACGGAATGGTGCGGCAGTTCTTTTCTTGAGGGTGTGCCCATTGCCTGATTAGCTGCGCGAGGCTCTGGGAACGGTCTACGTGTGTGGCAGGCTACTGCGTGCTGGTTCCCTATTGGCTGGGCTGCCGGCTGGCGAGTAGCTTATCAGCTGCTGTAGTCCATTCACGGTTACTTCACACTTTTCTGAAGTCCTGCTTAAGTTATACTCCCAGCATATTCTTCCGCCTATTCATAAATGTACTTATTACGTACATGCCCCCGTCATTAAGGCTGTCTCCTGCGCAGATGAACAGAGTCTGAAAAAAAACTTTTCTTTTACAAAATGCTTAGTATTTTCTAAGCGGCAGTAACTGCACTCTACCAGAAATGTCACGATGTACGTGTCCTGCAAGCCTCGTTCTACGATGACAAGGTTACGTACACGTTATACGGAAGCGGACCACGTAACGCACTCCGTGTTCGACCTGCGACGAGACGCGTGGCTCTTAACAGCGAGGTTTTGAGGTTGCGATGAGGTTGAAGCGAGGTGAGNGTGTTCGACCTGCGACGAGACGCGTGGCTCTTAACAGCGAGGTTTTGAGGTTGCGATGAGGTTGAAGCGAGGTGAGTACGGAGCAGCACCCCGGGATGGAAAGGCAGGGGGAAACGGGAGATCCCCGAGAAAACCCTACCTTCCAGCGCCATCGTCCGGCACGATTCCCACTTGCGAAAATCCGTAGTGCCTTCTGCCGGGGGATTGAGCCCGGTTCGCCCAGGTGGGAGGCGAGCAGTCTAACCATTCAGCCTTAGTGGCGCCTGCACAACGAACAGTTAGTCGTAAGAAAGGTAGGGCAACTTCCAACTGTTCCGGATCCGTGAATCCGTGTAGTTATAAGGAGTAGAATATTAGGTTTGTAATTTATTCGTTTCCGTGGCCTTTGTTGTATGAACGACCACAAGGGGAGGGATTTGCTGTTGCTATTATCTTTTTTGTTTTAATAAACACGTGCGCATAGTTTGGCACTAGTATTTACGCAGCATAAAACAATGTACAAATGTATTAAAAAAAAGGTGTATACATTATAAAACTTTTATCAGTAATTTAAAACGGCAAAAATTTTTTTTTTATGAGTTGCAGAATTTTACGTTGTCTTGTATTGTAAAATAACTCAAATTCATCTCCATTTGTCCGCTCGTTCCGTTTACGTGTTTCGTATCCATTTTCTTACGCATGCGTGTGTCGTAGAACGGACCTCATTAGTATATTTTCCGCATGCCTAGGCGTTTGAAGTTCTACCGTGAGACGCACTTAAGTCCCATCCCTGCCTAGGACCAGCGACTCTCCTGCTAGTTTCAGATGATACTTGCTGTGCCCGCGGCTCCGCTCGTGTGCACTACAGAATTATTGTTTAGGTTTTTCTTTAAATAAATAATCGAAATCAAAATTCGCAGCGGACTCGCAATAAATACACGTACATGCTCGAACGTGATTAGTTNTTTAAATAAATAATCGAAATCAAAATTCGCAGCGGACTCGCAATAAATACACGTACATGCTCGAACGTGATTAGTTCGTTACTAACGTCGCGAGCCGACTGAGTGCCGGCCGAGCGCACGTGACTCGTGTTACACTCCCCCCACCCCCCTCTCGTTTTCCACCCACCGCCGCCAGGGCTCTCCACGTCCACGTATGGTCAACCGAGACTCGCGAAAAATTAATTTTTTCACGAAACCTTTTATATATCTTAAAGCATAGGCGGGAATTGGCTTAGACAGCGTATTGCAAGAGAGCGCGCTGGAGGCAAACTTTTTTCCGACTTGATTCAATATTATCGTCATTCCTTATTCCTAATGTTACGTTACGTAACTAAATATGAACTAAAACCTGGCCAGAGATTAAAGCTATAAATAAAAAAAAACCACGTAATTCGGATAAATGGTTCTCGAGTGATAAGCGCACTAACGGACACACAGGCAGAGAGACGTCGATTTTTATAATATGAATAGAAGAGAAGATCAAATCGAGCATCGTCCTACTGGAAAATGGTTTCAAGAAGAAGTCGAGGCACAGCATTGAGGTTCAAGAGTACCCAGGAGAGTAGCTCGTGCCACTCATGTCCACCACACTAACGCCACAGTGAGTCTTAAAAATTACCACAAATACCAACATAATGCTAATCCAAGAGTAAAATCTTTACAAGGAAAGTTGCCCGCTTTAATTTTTATTGTATTGAAAATGTAAATCGAATCTGCGGTGATGTTATTGATAAAATTTACTTTTGACCGAGAGACATATTTCTGTACCTATTTTACTTTTGGCGAAAAGAAAATCGTTTTATTAATATTTATTATGACAGTCTATTAGACGAAAATATCCAATCAGAAATATGTATCGTAACGAAAAGTTAAAATAACTTAATTTTGTACAATGTAAGTTAGTTGCATGTATTCCACAAAAGATTTATTGAACATGATTCTTAGTCGTTAGAAATTATATTACCGATCTACATTTGTTTTAGACATCTTCAGCTAAACGTAGTTTTCGGCTAGGCGTATCGGTTCTTGAACATTAGCAGTTCTCCAAGTGGCGGGTTACCAAAACATTTTGCTGTCTACTTTTCTTATGGAGGACCTTGCATATTCATACTCGTAAGTGTTCCCGGTCAGATGAATTATTATTATTTTATGTAATATTGATGTCGCTCTTCATTCACAGTCAAAACTGCTCATACAGAATTTAAGTCTGCATAGACTTGGCATTTATATAGTGCAGTGTACTAATTGTTTGGCCAAGCAATCGTTTGACAGAAACTTGTGTATAATGCTTTTCTACGCCATGCTACTGTCTTTGCTGCGAGTCAGGCATTTAAAAGACGCGATTTATCTCAGATTAATCTCCTCTTAATTCATTTTCCGCCCGAAGCTAGTGAACTTAGAAATATGAATCTTCGAGGATTATGCATACGAAAAAAATACATTTTATGGTATTCAACTTATTTTAATGGAAATATATATGTCCTGAGAATCAGTAAATGTCCTCTGGTGTTACTCATTTAATTTAACAGCTACATTTACGTTAGAAAAAATGTATTTGCAGCCGGTTTCAACTGATGTCCTTGTGCTTTTGAAAATTGTCCTCGGTGTTTGCGACATTAGCATATGTTATTTTGCTGAAATACTTTTCCCAGGAATGATAACTTGGACACAAATCGACGGAACCGTAAACTGCAACACACCGACAAAATGTTACGGAGTGAATCTATAACAAAAAAGTCATAACATGCTCAGTCTTGAGATCAAATAATTACGTAACGGACTTCTAACTCTACCGGACTGCACAGCACAACGAATCCCNCCCCCCCGTGAGTCACCGGCGAAAGTCGTACGAAGCTAGTTTCCTCATTTAGAGAATAATTATATTCAGCAACAACGAGTTTTTTTTTTTTCCTTCACAGATGTGTCACTGTCTGAAATATAGAGCACTAGCAGCGCTCCAGTTGTTGCCAGCTGTGTGTGTTGGCCGCGGCGACCGTTACGTCTTTTGAAAGTAACGAGGTTACTTCCAAGCTCGCAGACCCTCCCCTCCCCCCTCCCTTTACCACCCGAGCGTTCCTACGTCGCTGCTACTTTACTGCACTCTCTTGCCGGCGCTCAGAGATTGATAGGGCAAGAGAAAGAGACTGGCTTATTATGCCATTACTCACTGTCCGCCAGGCTCCGAGGAATGAAAACGTGGTGCAGGCTGTTGACGGTGAAGTGGGCACTTCTGAAATCAACCGTCGAGAAATGTCACTGCCCCAACCTGCAGACATTTAAACCGGCACACTGGGTGGCACACGCCCTATAATGTTGGCAACGGCGGAGTAAAGGAGTTCCATGTTTTAACGTAGAATTACAAGTGTTATGTAAAAACTTGCGAATACTAAACATTATTTTTTTCTTTCGGTTTTTTTAATGCACATGAGTGTAATAATCAGGAAAATTTTTAAAATACTTACTTTTACAATAATTTTACAGTTCCACTTGACCGACGCCAGAATAAAGTGATCAGATCCGTGGATGTTAATTTTCGATATGGTGGAAGACCACACAATGCTCATAAAAGTACATCTGAAGCAGGGCTTTCAAAACTGCTTAGTTTAGAGTGAACAAGTGTACACACGCCTTACATTCAGATTCTCGCCTGCGCAGGGTAGGGTTTCGTCCCACGTACAGAGACTCGTTCGGGATGTGTTTGCCTGGGCGAAACGTGGNCCTCGCCTGCGCAGGGTAGGGTTTCGTCCCACGTACAGAGACTCGTTCGGGATGTGTTTGCCTGGGCGAAACGTGGAGACAATAGGGGTGCGTTCGCGTACTTTGCTAGTCTGCTAGTGTAGCACTGTTTCTACTACTTTTCTGCTAGTTGGCCTTCGTGTCACCGGAAGCATTTTTTTATGCTGTTCATGCGGCAATTGCAGTTGCTATTTCGACTTTACATTTCTGCTATTTATCACCGAGGTACAGAAGAAATAGCAGAGCAAGCAAAAAAAAAAAGGCCAAATTAAATCTGCAAAGATCGAAGAGTCTTGCGAGTGATGATTGGAAAAAGTAATATGCTTTTGCACAGAATGGTGACAAGAAATGTTTGCGTATCCTGTAAGAAATGCACGGGGACACGCACTTTGTAATGAAAATAATGAAATCACATTTATTGTCGAAACTAAGTTACGCTGAGCAGCTTGCGTTTTAGAAACAAGTTAACTACACAGGTGCAATAACATTATCGCCATTCCCTTAGCAACATTTATTTATTACGGTTATGCTAGTTTTCTGATATTTGTCGTTCGTATCGTCCCGTCGAGAGAACTGCTCTTTCTGCCTACTTCGCTGATCGTGAAAAATATCACCTAATCTCAGATAAAGATAGTAGAGATAGCATACTGGCAAACTAACATAAGGTTGACTTTCATGCGTGGAAGGAAATCACTTTGTCTTTATGATCGGCTCGTGCGGTTCACGTGCAGCCGCAAAGGAAACTGTTGTCTCTTGTTTTCAAATTAGCTATCTTTAAAAAAAAACTTAGTAAATACTTTTTGATTATATTTCATAAAGTACATTTGATGTTCCAAAAATCTTACGCACTATCTCCAAGTGGTAGATTTTCCCGGTTTGAATTCTAGTTAAACAGCGTAGATTCGTGTCTATTCCAAACAGTACTGCAACTCCCTTCCTCTTCACCGGCGAATCTAAATAGCACGTAAGATGAGTGGTTCCCAAACACCGTTTAATAAACAAACAACCTTGAGGCCTATTTTAAAACTGACGCACGTCAAAACAATGTGTCTGTTGTAACGACAGCAATGAATAAATAAGTTTTTATTATTTAGAGGCCGTGTTACATAGCACACGCACAGACAGTACGACACGTTGCTCAGTAAACACCTGCTACAATAACGCACAGCACACGCACAGAAAAATAACACAGTTAAGGCGCACGGAAAGTTCGGCTACGTTCTATCATTTATATGCGCGCTCTCTAGTGTGTGGCCAATCAGAACGCGGATACCACCGAGTTCATACGAATAAGAAAATTGTGTGTTAGAGTAGAGTTTGGAGACATGTTGTTCTCGGAGTTAGAACATAACAATACGGTTCTCTGTCTTGATTGAATATTACGGCGATTGTGATATAACTAGCGAAATGTTGTCATTCCGCATATTCTGATACCGAGCATAACACATTACGAATACAATAAACGCGCCAGTAACGAAATATTTGATTATTTTCCAACTCTACTAACAAACATGCGTTCGCTATACCACCAAGATCTCTTCCTTGAAACGTCTAAATGACTTTCGAAACTTTTGTGCGTGTGTGGCGTCATTAGTATATTCAAGGGTTTGTGCTATGCGCCTGTCGTATGCCTGTGCGCGTGCTATGCGTCTGTCGTATGCCTGTGCACGTGCTATGCGTGTGCTAAATCAATTTGTAGTTCGGCTTTGAAATATATCGTTGTCGGTGCCACTGTGTAGTGACCAAGGTTTCACTTGGTTGATAGTTCTCCTCTGAAAATTATAATATGATTGCCAAATTATATTTATTCCTCTTTTTATTATAGAGAGCCTACTATCAATTAGAAAATTAATTCGTTTCATAATCCAATTTTGTATTATGTTAATTTATTATTTCAGTTAACAAGGGTTTTGATAAGGATTTGATTAGTCGTAGAACCGCTTAACTGCAGCACTGAGTCTATGGTGTTCATTTGTATTGAGGTTATTTTATAGATTAAGTACAACGAAAAATAATATAAACCGTAGAAAATTAAATCGGAACCCTTATTTTTTGCGGAAATATTTTTTTTTTCTTCTCGGTCGTATTTTATTTCTCATTTTTCTCATCTCGGTTCTGCGGTCATTTTCGCTGCTCTATCGTTCATTCAGACACACTTGCCTTTATTTACTCAAATACAGACACAGCACGTCAAACATGCTGTTATGATGACGTATGTAGTAACAGAATGCCATTTTGGACTCGAAAATATAGTTACGCACAAAGTTGTGTTTCTATGATACAGAAAGATTATAAACGCAATAATGCTTCCGTTAGCACAAATATGTAGCGTCCCAGCCTTGCCAGGAAAATGTGCAATAAAATTCTTACACATTTATATGTGATTTTTTTAACCAGTTCTTATTTAATCCACTGCTCTTGTCTGTATTCTCCGACCGAATGTATTAATTAAATTTTCGTGGGCCTAGTAATTTGAATTTGTGTGTCCAACCACTGACGATGTGAAATTTGTTTAAATTATTTTAATATGATGCGTATAGAAATATAAAGAAGTTGTAGTTTTCACTGATGTTAATATAGATATTTTGATACATATTCAAAATGTTAATTATTTTTAATCGTTCGCCGTCCACAACAGAACTGCAGATACGCGGGTCGGATTTACGTCCAGATGTGTGCCGTTTTAGGACAGGGGATTTCAATTCATGTTTATTTAAAAACTGTTCTTGTAATAATGAGCTGAGAATATAACTGTTCGTTGTAAAGTTTATAATATGCTATTGACGATTGAAAGCCTTGCTTAAGATATGTTTTCCTAACCACTACCTATCATTCCTCCATACGTAAAAATTAACTTTGCCACTCGCCATATCACTTTATTCATTAGTTAATCGAGCGGTACTGTGAAGTCCAGAGAAGAGAAAACATGTTACTAATATGGTAATCATTACTTATATGAGCATAAGACAAACACAGGCCCAGTAGAATATATTTCGAACCCACAAGTTAAAATATAACATCCTTAACACGATGTAAAACACAGAATTGATTTTCCTACACGTCTGGGAACTTTACTAGAAACATGCTAGTCAGTGTGTCCGTTTGAATACTGTAGTTTGGGGTAGTGATAGTTTTCAAAGCTCGAGTTAAAAAGTGATCAATTTAACGCAAACCAGTTCAAAACTACTGCAATACCTCACACTTAAAGCCCGAATCAGTGAAATGAGTCACTAAAATGCCTTTCACTGGCACCCAGTTGATAAACTAGCATCAACTGGCAATTACGAAATTTAACTGCAAGAAAATTACTTATGGTAATGGAAGTTTCGAAATTCTGTTGCAATTAAATAGACATCAGTGAAATTCAGCCCTCATATTAATCAGTTATCTGCCACTGATTACAGTCTGAGTCACGTTCACTGGCTTCCGCTGATTTGACTGATTTGGCTACATTTTCATTATTTCAGGTGGATTGGTGCTCGGATTACGCAACGAATCGGTTTTGAATCGTATTAAACTAAATTGGTACATTATTTTCTGTCCGTTACCGTGCTTATACTTGCGTGATATAAATACCTATGCAATCTCAAAAGTTCAGGTATGGTGTAGGGATCGGAGTTTGAGACGCGAAATTATAAAAAATATTTATTTTCTGTCGGACTTAGAATAAAATGCGGTAATTTTCCCCAATGTTCGGTGAATATTATAGGAACTGATATTTAATGCGAAACGGAAATTTAAGCCATCGGATATAGGAATCAGAGTGAGATAATAGAATCGAAAATCGATTGATGACCCGAGCATTTGAAGCCTTTTTAGCGATGTTCGTACATCAATTTATTACTGTTTGGTATTCATGCGCACATGATATAAGGATTGAAGCCATCTCCAAAGGTGAGATACGGTGTATGGATCTGAGTTTGAGACCAGAAACTATAAAGAATATTAATTTTCTCTCGGTCTTCGAGAAAAAAACGCTAATTTTCCTAGTGATAGTGGAATTTACATATAGAGCGCTGACGCACACTGATACCTCAGCTGATGTTCAGGCGTCGAGAAGTTAACATCGATTTGGAAGCATTCTTTCGCCATACAGTGAATATGAATTTTGAATACGAAGGTCTGCCTTTGACCTCATCAAACATGGAGCTGCGACTGACATAATTCTTTGTCTGATTGCCGACTCTGTCGATTCTGTGATCGAGTTTTCACCTTCGGTCAAAATGCTCGTCGACATGAAAGAATCATCTGTACGAAGAGTCCTTTTCGAATGAGGAAGAATTGCGTCAATGGCCACACGCAGTTTATGCAAGGTGATAAAATGCATGGATAGTTGATTGCATACAAAATATGAATTCTGTCGACATGTACCAATTTGGAGATAGTTGGTGAACGAAAGTAATTTCTATACATATGTGTGGCGGACAAACCGAAGGATTGATAAAATGATCGCTCTAAGGATAAGAATTGATTTAAGGATTTGGATTGATTGGAGGATTGGGATTGATCGGAGGATTGGGATTGATCGAAGGATTGGCTTAGGTCGCTGTGGATTGTGGAGCGTACTCTGGAGCATATGTAGCCGATTGTTTAGCATGTGGAGCGATTGTGGAGCTGATTGAAAAGGATTGGTGTGGATTGGTGTGGATTGGCATGGATAAGCGTGGATTGATGTGTGGTTTGGTGTGTGGATTTGTGTGGATTGTTGTGGGTTGGTATGTGGATAGGTTTGCTGATTGGTGTGTGGATAGGAGTGGATTAGTGTGTCGATTGGTGTGTCAATTGGTGTGTGGATTGGAATGAATTGTAGTGGATTGGCGTGGATTTAAGTGGATTGGTGTTGATTGGTGTGAATTGGTGTGTGGAATGGTGTGGATTGGTGTGTAGATTGGTGTGTATTTGTTTGTTGATGGTTGTGGATTCGTGTGTGGATTGGTATAGATTGGTGTGAGGTGCTTATTTTGGTGCGGATTTATAGAATGATTGGACGATTGATGGACAGATGGTCAAGAAGAGCAGGAAAGTTAAGACTGTTTATTACCCTCGTACATTCAAATTCTTCAGGGCCTGGTGGTATTACCATTTAAGTTAACGACAATTAAGCCTATAACAGTGATGGTAGATGCTGATCCATGCCATGATTACAACTCGTGCATGTGGCTGCTACTAGTATGGTGAGCTTGGTTTAGTCATTCATAAACATTCATTAAAAAATCTCAGTAGCATATTTATACCTACAAAAACAGTCGAGGGAGTGAATAATTTGCACATTCTGGAATCATGCATTAATCAGTCTTCAAAAGAAGGGGGGCTGTAAATGTAGTAATTGAGTGAGAGACTTTTCCATATTTTCGCAATGCCCTATGTATAATTTCGGCACAATACAAAATACTAATTTGTAATGAAAAATGTATTTTTAAATCCAATAATAAATACAGATTTACGATTTGACATACCCTAAAACTATAAAACAAATATGGCTACCATAAACAAACATATTCTAGAATAATTAGTGCGCGTAACTGCCGAGCACCTTCAGGTACGTTCGACAAACCCGAGTCACCGGCTTCTGAGCACCCTCTGAGTCGAACCGAAGATTGCAGAGGTCATCCGATTTAAGCTGAAGACCGCTTACCACAAACACAGCCACAGCCACACAGCTCCCATTAAATATACACTGGCCCAGAAGGAACATCATCATACTACTGAGAATAAAACGTACTTTTTAAAAATAAATTTTATCACTCCATTTGGTGCTGTCGAATGAAATTGTCAACAGAACTACAGGACAGAAAATGCCGTTACACTCCACCTCCACCGGCCTTCTGCCTCAGAGAGAAAGAAACTCGTTTTTTTCTCAATAGGCAGACAATAATAGGAGCCAACGAGCTCCTACGCCCGAACTCACGAGACATTCCTACAGTTTAAGTATCTTTCAGACGAAAACATACATATTATTATAATCGATAGTTTTTTTGGTTTTCGAGTATATTGAGATCCGGGTATCTGGGCTCACTGCATTCGACGTGAGTCGGCTGTCAACATTGCAATGGGACCGGCAATAACTCTCAGACCATTCCAGCTGATCACATTAACAGGCACACCTCGTAGACGATCGACTATTACCAGCATGTGTGGTACAATGCTGGAAGGTGTGTAACACGGACACGATCGACCTTAGGACGTAGGTTCAGAGGGACATTTGGTGTTGTTTCGGGATGTACTATCCGCTCCCCTATTACTTCGAACATATTTGGAAACATTCTAAACATTGTATATATATATATTTAGAAACATCTTGTATATATATGTATATATATATATTTTTGTAAACATCCTGTATACATAAATGTGTATGTATATATATATTTGGAAACAACCTGTATATATGAATGTATATATATATATATATATATATATTTGGAAACTCAAGAACGAAACATGCATATCATTCCGGCTGCCCGAGCTTCTTGCCAAACTTGGAGCGAGACTCAAGTGTTTCTCCTCGCTCAAACAATTTTAGGAGCTGGCGAGCATCTACGTCCGCTCCGAAATCACGAGACACGCAGTTTGAGTATCTCTCAGAAAATAACACATTTTAAAAGGAAATCTCGATAGTCAATTTTGTGTCGTCGAATTATATTGCCAACTAAACTGCGGAACAAAAAAAGGCAGGACATTCCCCCTCCCCACACCTCTTGCCTCGTTGAGGACGATATTCGTGTGTGTGGAATACTTAGATAGTTTTGGGAGCAAGCAACCACTAAAGCTCGAAACCATAAAACATTACACACCACAAAGCACGTACACACACACACACACACACACACACACACACACACATACATGATATATATATAGATATATATATTCAATCACCCATTTGGGGCCGCTGAATTATATTGTCAGCTGAAGTGAAGAACGAAAAAAAATGCCATTCCCCTCCCTTTGCCTCTTGCTGAACTGAAAACGAGACTCGAGTGTTTCCCAATGCTAAGACAATTTTGGGAGCCGGCAGCCACCTACGCGCGACTATGAATGGCACGCAACGCGGACCCAGAGTGTTATCGGGGCCCTATCTCCCGGGAAGCAGGACACCTGATCATTATCTCGTCCAGGGCGGAGAGTTTGTAACACCGCCGTCTGTCTGGCGGGGTCGTGCGTCGGTCTGGGCTCTAGTAGGTGAGCCGTAGATCAAGCTGCGAGCCCGTTGTCGGCGGTAATAGCCGCCTGCCAGGCCAAGTCTCGCGTCTCCCACGCCGCACCGCGTCTGTCTGCCCCGCGGAGATATCGCACTGGAACTGCCGCCAAACCGTTACAAAGTTGCAAAACTGACGGGCTAGGGCCCCCTCAGGTGTGCGCACGGTCGAACTGGAACGAACTGTTGTTCCGGATGTACGTCACTGCGGTCGACTTACTTGCGTCAATTCCCAACTAAGACTGATCAATAAACTTAATAGCGCTCCCCAGTAAAAAAAAAAATTCGACTCCTCAAGGCCATGTACAACACCTACGGTGGGGCAGCGGTGGCGCAGTGGCCAGTGCGCTCGCCTCCCACCACGGCGATCCGGGCTCGATTCCCGGCGGGTTCACTCCCTGATCTTTGCATGTGGGAATCGTGCTGGACGATGCCGCTTGCCGGCGGGCTTTCTCGGCGTACTCTTGTTTCCCCCGCCCTTGCATTCCAGCGCTGCTCCATTCTAGGGTCTCACCTCTGTCATGCCCGGGGATGACGATCACCTACGGGTCCCAGCTGGAAAAACCGTCACTCGGAGGGTGTCGCCTTGCCCTGGGTGCGCTCCCCACACGCCATTTATTTTTGCAACGCCTACAAAGTTCGCAGCAGAAAGGTGTCTTATGCTTCCCATGCTGCAGAGACACGTGCGTAATGCTGGCCGTCTTCGGTCTGTGCGCACTGTTCGGCTTGAGGAAGTGATACGTCAGCATATCAACGACGTGCCCTCCACTAGTACACACTCCTTAGCGCGTGAAATGGGTGTGTCCTATTCGACCGCGTGGGACGTACTGTGGGTAAATAGCCACCATCCCTACCGCTGGCAGAAACGTTTTCAAAATCCAATTTTCACAGGCTCATATCTCCCTTAATACTCTGTTTAGGTATATGGTGTCCTGCATATTTTCGACTTTATTTTTCATAAGGAATGACCTCCCACAGTTTGGGCGTTATATTTCTGAACATTCTGCATGTATCACATTTACTCTGGCTGGTTTTTCCCTGAATTATTCGTGTCTCGGACTTGGTTTTCTGTGACGACATACAGTAGTGAAGCAATGGCGTATGTTCAAAATATTGCGCTTAATCATTCACCCCCATTGCGAGAACTTTTCAAACAACAAATCAGGTTCGAACTCAGCACGCGCAACTTTTCCAACTTACTCACTTACACTTACACTTTAATTTTTTTTTTTGCGATTTATTTGAAAATTTCATTGAAAACTGCGACAGTAACAGTAACCGAAGATGAGGTCAGATGGAGACGTTTCTCGCCAAAACAATAATTCTTGTAATTAGTATTCCATCGTATATATTAGAAGGTGCCGTCGACCATTCCATTTCTACAAATAATAGTGTGACGTAAAACTCAAACATTAACTATTACGAACACCTCCGTTGATTACATAACTCACTTTACTAGAAGTGAGTATTTCTGCCGGGTGCCTTTTTATAATAATTAAAAATTGCTTAATACAACTGACTACGAACTAGCGAAAACTGCTCCGCTGAAATGATTAAAATATTAATTAACGGAGGAGCTACTGCATACAAGTTTTAGCAGTCATGTCCGCTGTTTTAGAGTGGATTCCACCGTATGGAGCACTGCAGGTGGTTGGCAAGTCAAAAGCAGCACACTTAACTTAATTCACAATCATAGCAACTTAACTGTGTGAAAAACTGCTTAACCTCTAAGTAAGTGACTGTGGTGTGTGAGTTAACAGGAAAATCTTCTCGACCACTGTGCAAATATTTAACTTAATTTGAGTAAAATGTCTCCATGTTTTTTGCGGTGAAGTTCATGTAATATTTATATTACTAAACGTCTACATACTATATACAATATTTTTTCACTGGTGAATTAACGGTATTCATTAAGTAGTTTTGCAAAACTGAGGAATAGAAATACCTATACGTGCAGGCATTTATGATACACTGATCTCTGTAGACGAGTTGGTTACGTGAGTTTGCAAATCATTCCCCTAGAAAAAAATTTTTTTCATCAGGCATGTTCTTAGTTAAATTTGTATATTTCAAATTTCAATAACACATACAATTTTCATTGAATGTAGTACTTACGTGTATCTTTATTTTAAACGTTTTGATACTGTTTAAAAACAGTTGGTAAGCCTCCAATATCAACAGTAAGTTGCCGATTTCATTCGATCAGATTCAAGGGTTAATATTTGTTGTACACGGGATGTATCGTTTTGAAATGCATTATATCTGTTATGCATTTGAATTATTTATTTTATAAACTAAGGCACGCTTTCCCAAAGTTTTCAGTAGCAAGCCAAATCGTAAGCTAAATAACACCAGGAACTCCATTTCTTTATGAAATATTTGCACGTTCTTACAACAGTTTAGGTGGAATATTTATTTATATACATTATTAAAAACAAGATATATGGAAGCGTACTACTGTCCATTTTTTACCAATATAAAATCTTTAAGTACTCTGAAATTGTTCTCCTTATTCAACAAAATCACAAACTGTTTAGATAAGTGTATACATGCATCGATGTTGCCATGCAATTTTAAAGGAACTTTTCCCGAATTACCTAATTAGATTTGTCGTATTCGACCAATCCTGAACACTATTAAGTAATAATAATACGGAACTTATAATAATTATTTGGCAGAAAAATTAATTTTGACAAAATGAGTTAATGCACAATTTCTGTTTAGTGAAGGTGCAAAACCATTTTACGTATAGAGCTGCTGTTCTGGAAATCAGTGTTGTGTACTGAAATTTCAAAACGAACGTATTCGTAGAGCTTATTGAGAAACTCCTTTCGTTTTTCACACTGGATTTCAGCTTCATTTTCGTTTTTTATTTGACAAACCATATTAATTTCGTGTCACTTTTTAAAAGGTTCTCGTATGCCTTGCTAATCTCTAAATCTGCGCGTCGAGGGTAAATTGTACTTTTTAATTTTCTAGTCGCTAGACAACCCTAATGGAACAAGGGCTGGAGAACTTGAAAATCACATCTCGTTTCTTTAGGCAGATATAAATGTTAGCACAGTTTTTTTTTTCATTTCTGGTACATTTGTTTTTAAAAATGAATACTGGAATACCTCTAAATGCTTTTGCAGAACACGTGCTCAGCTCAGCTAACGAGATATTGGCTTGCAAGAGGCGCCCATTTTCAGACGAGCATTTCAATGTTTTCCGTCTATAATTGGGACTACATTTACAGTTAACTATTTCAGGGTTGTGCAGATGAATAAATATGCCTTTTTACTCTTTTCATCTTTTTGTTGTTTATTTAGCAGCCTGTGTTTTTAAACTTGTTTTGTACTTTGTGTTTTCTGTCGTTCGTTGTCGGAATGGATCATGATATTTGGATCCTTTCACAAATTTGGTGACTTTTTTTGCTGTTTTGTGTTTCCATTTTAATTTTGCTCGTGTTGTGTAAGCCACATTATGCTATCTTTGCCGTTCTTTGTTTCGTTCATTGTCAGACTGGATCACTACAATTTGTTAATACTTTTGCGTGTCTATTTATTCTGACTTCCTGCATTGTGTGTTTCGCTTGAGGTTTTATGGTGTTATCGTGTTGTCGTAACTGTGCTGTCCCCTTGTGTTTCTGTGTCGCTCTTCGTCTAACTGTATCGTTATCTCCTGTTCCATATATGTGCGTATTTATATCATCACATGTTTATCGCACTTGCGTTTCTCGTGTATATATATTGCGTTCATCGGTTTTTTTTGTTTCTTTATTCGCAGTCAGTTTAGGCAATGGATATCTTATCAAAGTCCGAATTCAGTTCCGGTAGATTACACGCAACACAACGAAAACATCGCACGCCAGTTCAGACCTTTGCACGTAGAGGCGATGGCGGACTTGATGCGCGTGTCAGTGTCGCACTAATCGCTCCCGTGCTTCTGACCTTCGAACGCGGAAATAACTCTAAAGTAGGCGACCGCCTCAACGACGCTCTACTATATTTAGACTAACTTAGATCCGACCAACTGTAACGAAAGACTAGTTATCTCGTAAAAGGCGGTTCGCAAGTTAACTGAGCACTTTTGAAATCAACTTTTGAAAAAAAAAATCGGTGCCCAAAACTGTATGCTGTATCGTAAACGCTAACTGGAGTTATTATATATGAGTGAATATTAACGCCGAATTGCGAAAAGGAGTTGCATTTCTTAACGTCTCGTTCTAAATGTGAAATTTCAATTGGTTGCCAAAAATGAATTTAAGTTTGGTTTTATTCTGGTTAAGATAAAAGCTACTGTAATATGAACAATGGTTTTAACAAGGCACGTATCCATGAATTTGGTCTAAGGAGAGTTGGCCAGAATAATCATAGACGTGGTGGACTCTGGATTCTGGGTGAGGGGAAGGAGAGGGGGGGGGNGGGGGGGGGGTTGGTGTTGAGAGGCACTTGCCCCTCCTCAATAGAAAAATTTCTGAAATTATGGAAATTATAAAATAAAGAAACTAGCCATATATATAATACGCTACATTCACATTTCAACGAGATCAGAAAATTACTTGTAACGAGTTTGTGTGGCGATATTGGTGTCAGAGCCATCTACCGAACACTAAGCGAACTCGCTGGCTCTATCGAGCAGTAGCAGTGGCTCACTCGTCAAATTCATGGATTGTGCGAACTGTAATTGGTTGAACTATGGAGCAACAATAGAACGGTTAACCAAACGAAAGACGAAGATGTGCCACTTCGTTTGCTAAGAGAACTGGTCACAAAAAAAATCATAATTTTGTATTTTTATGAAGTTTAGTTCATCTTGTAGACATTACTCGTCTAAAATTAGTTCGGATCTCATAGTTGTTGCTTTATGGAATGTCAAAAATAACAGTTTTAGTGTTTTAGAGACGTGCAAATAAAATAAACGAACAAATATACAGAAAACATAACAAAGGTGGCTGAAAGTTTACTTCTTAATTCATTGAGAATTACACTACAACATTGATTTTTCTAATATTTCAAGATTGCTAGTAACAAAAAAATATCCAAAAGTTTATTATTAAAATAAATTAAAAATGGCGAAAGCATTCAATAACACGATTCTAATGATTTCTTGAAATAAATCATGGTATCTTGTTTCAATGTAAGTTAGCTCATTTTGATAACTGAGCAAGTTTTCATTATTTGTACCTCCCAAAAACCATAAAATTGTGATATTAACATGCCATTACGCAAAAAAAAAAAAAATACGTTTTCTTAGAAATTTTTATGAGGTTATATATACAATAATTGTAACCAATGTCTACAATTTGAAAAATATTTCGTACAAACCAATTTTTGGTAAAAAGAGCCCTAAAATCTGAATTAAATTTTTTGTGGGATATTTTATAAATATTTATCACTATTAATTACAGATGATCTTGGCTTATTTTCAGTACAATTTTTCATCTTACCGTCTTGGTTTTCTGCGACGATGAAGCTCTGGAATGACGTATATCCACAATAGTAATTTTTCATTTAGTTCTACTTTCCTACCGTGATATTCCTATCGTCCATCAGTTGGACCGACATGGCACAGTAGTAAAACGGGATACTCATCTGGACGGATCCGTATCAGGTTTCCTGCTCGCCATCCTTAGCAGCGTTCGACTGAATACCACAAAAGGTGGCAGTCCTTGTATTTCCAGAGGACGCACAAAATAGGATATTAATAACTATGAAAATGATATTACTTATAAACAAATGCCTGAATATTTCGAGTGGAGTAGAGAGAATTTCGGACTGCTCTTAGCCGATGAGGGTGAAACGAGGTTAGTACGGAGCACCGCCGGAATGAAGGGGCGTGGGAAACGGGAGATCCCCGAGACAACCCGCAGACCAGCGGACGGCATAATACGGTGCGATTCCCACTTGCGAAAATTAGGAGGGCGACCCCGCCGGGAATCGAACCCTGTTCCCTTATGTTAGAGGCGAGTGGTATGATCACTTCACCACCAACGGACCTTTCTAATAATTTCGAAAACACTTAACTGTTTCGCGGTCAACCACAAAATATCAATAAATTTAATCACGTTTACAGTAGAACTAGGCCTACGTTGCGTTCATAACTATTTTTACGGTTTGATTTTTTTTTTGCGGCGAACACACAATTAATCTGGCATGCGTTTTTTTTTTAAAAGGACTGTGGTCAATACCGATCTTGCCAAAGACTTTTTCGTAATTTCGTTTTACCACGGTTTTTATTTCCAAAACNATATATATATATATATGTGTGTGTATATCGTAACGACAGGCATGAGATCTCTCGGTAACCTTCCAACTCTATTCGTATTGCTAAAGTCCGTAAATAAGCAGCAGTATGTGGTATGTTGAAAAATTACCCTACACGCTAAACAAAAAACTAGGATGTAATTTGGCAAAACTAGTGGAAACCTGTGAAGTAATTTCATGGAAGCAGTCCCGGAGTCGACGATAACTATTGAGAGTGCTTCGCGTAACTTTGTAAAATATGTGGCGGGTGATCGTAAACAGCTTTAACCTAGTAAATTTTGAAAACACTGGAACATAGTTTCAAAGCGCATAAGCGTTTAGGTTTATGATTTAACCTAGCTCTTACACCATGTAAAGCAGGTTTGTGTGCACATAATGCTCCCAAATAAGAGATATTATTACTTGGCGTTACTCTGCCGGTTACGGCACTAGTACAATATTAATACTATTAAACAAACATTTAACTCTCGTTGTGGCGGTAGGTTAGCGGTTAGCGTGGTAGCTGCTGGTTTTTTTTTATTTTAACAGTATTTTAACATAAAATTCTGATTAATATAAGAATGCTAATAAAACCACAATTGTTTTACCAAACCTATGCGCATGGATCAGCCAGGTTAAATAAATATAATTATACTTAAATTTGCAAATTATTTCCTGCTGTGTTTATTATATAGGCAAAAACTATAGGTGTCCTAAGTGCATTCCTTATAGTGGTATTGTTTAACATATAGGTCCTATTTGAGTGGTAACTATAATTACTGCAAAGAAAAATCCGTATTGCCCCAACAGTAGCTGTCATTTCATGGCGAACTTTACTACGTTATTCTAAAACTTAGATAGGAAATTAGTCGAATACATTATTTTCCTACGATTCATGTTTTAATATGTATAACAATATTATTTCATATAACTTAAAAAAATTTGGAGTGGTCGGGACAAGAGTTTTGTAGTGCAAGGATTTTGCATTACGCCTCACTCAACTACGCTGTCAACTATCATTAAGAGGAGGCAATTATTACTTTATACTAAAACGTAAATGTTTGATGCTGTAAAATGATTTTTTATTACATTTTATTTACGTAGCAGTCAAATCGCGGCCCTTTCTTACTTCCCTTATAATTTACGCGTATTCTGATGAATAATGTGCGGATTTGCCATGGTGACTGAGAAAATTCTAAGGCATACAACAGAACATTATACAGCATTTTAGATGGTCTACTCATGCATTTTATGTTATTTTTAATTGTTAATAAGTCCAAAAGCATTTGCTAGTTAATGTAACATTTACTTTACGACTTTATTTCTTTCAGTGCTTTCTTGTTCAGGTCTCCTGAACAATAATTGGGCTGTTAAATGTGTTAAACGTCGTTTAGCTTAAACGATCGGTATCAGGAAATGTAACGAAGATGTTCGGTTCGCCCTTTTCCACTGATGTCACAGAATCACCTCGATGCGCAGCTATCATTACATCCTACTGAGCTCGTTATTAGAGTTCTGCCGAAATAATTCGTTTCGAGGGTAACGAGTTACAGAATACAGCTAGTGGCTGGCAAGTGGCCGGTAACGTTGGTAACGACGGATACAAAATAACCTCATTTCTTAACGTTGATTTTAAAACGTTAGGTAAACACTTTCGTGTACTGGCTTATTTCCATATGTGTGTGTGAAAATTAACAAATTTGGTATATATTTACTATATTTCTTAACAATTGTGGGGGCTACGGTGGTGTAATGGTCAGACTACTCGCCTCCTACCTAGGCAAACCGGGTTCGATTCATGCCGGACGATGCATCTAGTCGGCAGATTTTCTCGGGGCTTTCCTGTTTCCCCCACTCTTGCATTCCGGTACTGCTCCACACACACCTCTCTTCTGTGTTTTCAATAGCGTTGGAGTTTGTGAGTCCGCCGAGGTTAGGCGACGCGTTTTTCGTTGCTGTTACCAGAAAAATTATCGTTCCTGGGACAGTTAGGCAATTTTTGTAACTCACACCTGTACCATCAAACATGAGAGTGTAGTCTAAACCACCTTTACAGACGGTCACACACTCTGTTCCACATTAACATGCAATGAAAAGCTGTTTGTATCGCTAACATACTGTTCACATGCAACAGTTGTAGGTGAGTCCAACACCTTTACAGACGGTCACACACTCTGTTCCACATTAACATGCAATGAAAAGCTGTTTGTATCGCTAACATACTGTTCACATGCAACAGTTGTAGGTGAGTTAAAACTATGTGCTAAGAAAGGTTTGTTTTTTAAATCTGGTTTTAATATGTTTATTTGCATGTTTTGGTAGTTTTCTGTTCGTTGTTTATTTACAGAGGATCCTGGCATGACGAAACTAAAACTTTTGATTTTCTAACCACTCTTAATGAACTACAAATAAAGAAAAAATTAAGTAGTAAAGCTACGGAGAATTCCGTGAATTCACAAAAAAGTTGTGTGAAATTTACGGAAACACCATTACTTAGAAAACGATGTTTCCGCAATCTTAAGAATGACTGTGGGGGAAAAAAAATACAAGCACATCCCCATAATTTCACACAATTTTTTTCAAACAGTTTTTTACCAACATGTGCACAAAAATGTCGATCTTCGTACAAGGTGCAAGACTACACAAGTGGAAAGGCAGCTTAATCTAAGATGGGCTTTCAAAATGGCGTAACTGACCTCGAGCAACGTATAGTAACAAGAACATCTTAACACATTATCCGAAATACATTCGGTGATGTACGTGCTGAGAAATCAATTGCCAGTAAAGATATAAATGATTAGCTTCATCACAATTCGCCAATATAAGTTTGACGGTCTTCGAAATGAAGGTCCAACAAGTTTTGGTTGCACATTTTACGTATTTACGTTTCATCAGTGTTGACAACCCATTTTTAAGAGATTGTAAATTTAACGGACGTCAAGTGCTGTTTATCTTTGCACACAATTTGGCAACACAACTTTTCGAGGGTAGGTTCGATGTATTACTCCGCCAATTGAAAATTTTGCATATCCAGAGCTACTGGAGGAAAGAAGTTTAAGGTTAGTTGTGCAAAAACTGAATCACACGATTGCAGAAAAAGACAGAAATTGAATTGAATTTTACACCTGAAGGAATAAAAATACTAGTTTCTTTATTTAGCTATTTAGAGTAAATAATTACGTTTAAATATGAACATATGGAATGTCTGTGAAAATGAAACAGATGATAAGAACAAGGGTTACCTGATTAATTGATGCACATTGAAAAAGTTGAGTTTTTACTACCTCAAGAGAAGAGCAAAACGAAAACATGCTCAAGATAAAGTAAACTATTTTGAAAACCGGAAGTGGAAAGTTACCATAACCTGTCCCTTTCGAAAAATGTAATGCTTATTTCAGTCAATTACTGTCCTTTAAAATTTTATAACTTCTAAACATTTCAAATTGTGTAATTCTGCATCAAAATTAAATGTCGTTCGATAAAGCAAACAACTGTACACACACTATTCAGCGACATAAAACCAATTTTCATAAACTCAAATATCCGCTTTAACAGTGGTCAAATAATTAACAGCCGCAAAGTGGATCATCAAACTTAACGGACAGTACGATGACTGTCAGGGATAATGTTTGATGATGAAAATAAAATCAACGCTTTAACGATAGTCAAGAAATTTTATGTCCGTTAAATACGTTAGCAAATGTTAACGAAACTGAAAAAATTATCTTGTGCGTAAAGCTATTTGCCCTTTCCCGCACGTTGTAAATAACTGGCTGCTGCTTGATTAATGCAGTAGTCTGGTGCGAATTCTTCTCATAGTGTTTGGTGTGTATTGTCTATTCGCGGTTCCTTCATACTTTTTTAATCAAACCTTGTAAAAATCACCCCATACATGAAGTGTTTGGTTCTTTCCTAAATATGTCATGTATCACAAGTGTTTTAAAATTCAGTTAACATAAAAAATATCTTATTTTTTATTTAAATTGAAAATTAACTTATAATTTACATAGAAATCATAATATTTCATTTACAATTAATACGAGTAAAAACAGGGAGAAAATATGTGTGTTGGTAATGCCTAGCGAGAAATAGTCCTCATTCAAAATATTATCGCAACGAGTGCGCAGGAATGCGGTGCGGTGTCCCTTTGGTTTAATTTTCTAGAGTTTGTCAAGCTTTCTTTGCATGAGGCGGAGGAATATCAGGGAAGGAGAACTTCATGAAGGCTTCAGAAAAGTTGGAATTAACTGTGAATTGGCTATTAGCTGTATATAAGAACTCGTCAGGCCAAAACTTCCTCCTGTTGCAAGAAATGAAATGGAAAATTCAGGCGTAACGTAAGTGCCTTAGGCAGTATATCAGAAGACGTGAAGGGTTGTGTAATAAATAAACAAAGATTCCTTTTTCTTTAAAACCTATGGACTTCTTGCAGAAGACCCTCCAGGTGTTAATTTCACCACAAGGCCGTGAAACATCATCGAAATTGTTTACTCCGCATCTGAGCCCAGACTGCGCGGCAGGTGTGGTAGCTCATTAACATTATGTTCCCTCTGTATTTTAAGGTGTTCCATTTCCTTACTGCGTCGTTGATAAATACGCGCGCAGCCACCCTTGTCCCGCATCCCTTCATAAATAACTCCCCATCGTGATGGCCTACCCGCACGATGACCCCGCTGTTATTAGCCGCCTCTAGCACTCCGGTTAATTTCTGCGACATCGTCTCTCCTTCCTTTACCAGTTCCTTGTCTTGCAAAGTTCTACTGCCTCGTTCTTGTACCGCCACAGTAAATTTTTTTCCTATATGCTATTCACGGTAAAGTGAGCACTTTTTAAGGCCCTCTGAACCGGCATTAACCACTAATAAATACACCTCATTGCAGCCTCATGCTTTAACTTTTGAGAGTGGTGAAATGTATACAACGTGTTTATATTAGTCACATTGCAATCTTTGTATTAAAAAGCAGCAGTAGCATAGAAATTGGGTGAAAGCTAAACATAGGAAGGGCCTTCAAAAGTGCTCAGTTTACCGTGAACAACCATTAATCCTGCACGTGTGATGCATCATGTAACGACAACACGCATTAATACACACCACTCTACAGCACGATTCACTGGGGATCCAGGTTGGGTTTGGGGGTAGAGGGGATACGCCCAACTGCACCACTACCCCCCCCCCCTCCAGAGAGATGTACAAACATCACTCTGGTTAAAGCCAGCGTCACACAATGAAAGATGTCCAACCCTCTCTCTACTAGTATCTTCCTTACCTACTAATAAAGAGCATGGTTTCCATACATCTGTCTCCTGTAGCATTTTCTGATCATTCTGATAATGCATGCAACAATTATTTTATTATTTCCTGCCGAAAGGGCTTTTACGGTGACTATGCCGGTTTGTTTTCCACCTTTCTCTTCTTAGTACAGTAGTTTAGCTATATGTACACTTGGGGAGGTTTTCATGACCGAATCGTGGCCATGGCAGCCCAATCCCTCTCTGCCGCGACGCATGTCTCCTTGCATGATTTTCCTTCCTTGTAGGCGTAGGGGGCTTAGCCCTGACACGCACTTTACTCCCATCTTTACCGCGGGCTGACACATAACACTTATTTTTTAGAGCAGGTTAGAAAAAAAAACACACTCTACGGTACGAGCATAATAGCCAAACAAGCGGTACACAATAGGGGTTCACAACTCTTTGTTAGACGGACGGGATTTTACATCAGATATTCAAAGTGCCCGCCGTCTTTTCTCTGGCACGCGGCCGCACGCAACAGAATATCACCTTGCACGTAATTCAGCCTCTCCTCGCCAACTGTAGTAATGGCGGCGTGAAGTTCTGTCACCTATCTGCCATCTCACGCGCTCGACTCATAGGGTCGCTGCGACCAAACTGTTGGCCATTACGGAAAATATTTTATGTATTACGTATTAAATTAAATATTATTTATATATTATATTATACATTATAAATAATATTATAAATGATATTTTATTCGCAGGCCTCACTTATTTACGCAACCCGGTATTACAATCTGCTGTTTATTTTAGGCGTTTTATACCCAGCGATAAATTGTGTCGGAGTCTTTCGATGTAAACTAACTGAGTTGGAGGTTGGTTGCGCGTGTTTATTGAACGCGCAATGTGATTGGGTCTACACGGCTGTACACGTCTTCCTATTGGTTATTGAAGTTTCCGGCAAGTATCTGCCAGGCTCTCACTTGCGGGTCACGTGAACTGAAAATATTTTTTTTCTCAGTTAACTTCCTAAACTGCAATGAAAGTTTCGAATCTATACATATTACGCGAAAGCTACCGTATATATATGGTTACAATATTATAGAAATTTTCGAGCTTGGTAGCTACACAAATTTGGGAAATTTCCTATGTGTTTGACTGTTTCCCGAAGAAACAAAGAAAACCTATAATAAAGATCAAATGAGAAAATAATCTTCCCACAGTTTCGAGGGAGGCGAGGTAGGTGAAGCGGTGTGGGAGGGGGGGAAAGGGTGTGCTCTCCAGAACGCTCGCCGCTGGAGGGGAGGGAAACCACGGGACACTGTTGGCACTATACACACCGAACTGATAACCTCGCTCTCTACTACTGCGCTGTTGAATACCGCACTGCGCGACCTACGTTTTTTTGACACGTAATATGCGCGCGCGGAGCAGCTCACGCCCACCCGCTGTCGGCCGCTGCCAGTACTAAATTGAACAACACTACCCCTTCGTGCAGCGGAAATGGGCTCTCCCGACTCGAACAATTAGTTTAAGACTTCTGCTCGTTACTTTCTCATTTGGATTTCACTACACCATGGATGTGTCTTAAAATAGACTTCAGTGCCCGTGTTCACTAGCGTGGTAAATCTGCGAAAAATTTCTTAAGAATACGGGGATAATTTTCAAGCACGTTGTGATTAGGCTGCCTCTCCCCACGGCGAACAGGGCTTGAATTTCTCGTGGGACTACCGCTCGGATTTTCGCAAATAGGAAACATGGCAGACATTGTACTTTGGCCGGTTGAATTTTTTCTGTCTACCTTTAGTGGAGGAAACAAGAAATAATAGGAAGAGGAAGAGGGAATGAAGGAGAAGAAGACTCTAGACATAGATTAGGCGTCCCGACGAACATGGGTATTATAGGAAGTAGCTGTTAGGAGGATGAAGTGAAGAAGAAGTGAAATAGGAACAACAGTAGTAAGAAAATAGAAACAAACAAATAAGAGAAAGAAATAAGAACATGAAGAAGAAGAAAAATAGAAGATGAAGTGGTTGATGAGGAGGATGAAGAGAAGAAGAAGAAGAACCAAAGAAAATAAGAATAAGAAGTAAAGATGGTTAAAAGACGAAGAGTTTTAAAGAATGATAAAAGAAGAAAGAATAATAAAAAGAAGATTAAGAATCCATAAGAAAGATAAGAAGAAGATGAAGAAGAATAAGAATAGGAAGGTGTGGAATAAAGGAAAATGAAAATAATAAAAAACCTCGGATGGCATTTGGCTAAGAGAGGTGAGGTGTAAATAAATTAATTAATTGTCTACCTCTGGTAACCACACCATTGCATTCCGTCGGGGCTCGACATTCGCGTCGTTTCACCCCTACCGGTGCTGAAGAACTCAGCTACGAAAATTATCTTTCTCTCTTTCGCTCTCTTTCTCTCTCCCTCAGCATAGCGGCTTGTCGTGAACTTTTGCAAGGTAAGCTGTGCTTTGCTTTGTGCTATACCTAATCGTTTGTTAGTTTACACATCGGCCACTTAAACGCGGGCCTAGTTGTGCAGTTGACTCCGCACGTGTTTAATGGGTGCCTCGCTGCTCTCTCGTGAGTGGCCGCAATGCATTCGGTTCCTCCCGTCTCCACTCTGGCCACTGGTTCCTGCTGCGTACGCCGAGCGTGTACAGCACTGAGCAACCACCAGCTTACCTTGCAAAATTTCACCGCGCGTCACTGCCCTCGACGTTGGGCCGTTTTTCTTTATTGTCCGGACGGAGTTTCCATCACTCACGCCAGAATTGTTTCCGTAAATATAGTTATTCTTGGTTGAGAATTCGCGTAGTATAACAAGTTTGTGCCAACACCAGTGTGAACCATCCACACTATTTTTCTCATCTACGCGTATATTTTTAGAGTTATGCTTTCTTGGAATATACACTGGTATAATTTTCATTGTTGCATTCTGAAGTTTTACTACACGCAGAAAATGCGTACTTTGGCTAAACGGAGGGATGAGAACTTGACTCCTTCTTTCTTACCTGACTTGCATTATTTTCCTATATTGATTCATCAGTAGAGTTACTTCCATTATGGAGTTCGTAGGTTCTATTCCAGTCGGCTTCATTGGAAATAGTTTATTTAAAAGTGGTTTTCCATCCACACTCCATGCAATCAGCGGCACGGTTTCGTAATATTAACGTCAAGAGTTTGCGGTCAGGTATAATTTAATTTAATTCGCCTCGTCATTAATTTAAAAAATTCTTACAAAAATCGACAAGTTAAATGTTACACACATTTTATACACTGTGACAATCATAAGAGTTAGTAGACAGTTGTTTGATATGTAGGCTGGAGACCCCTGAACTTGGGAATTTTATACAAAAACGTAACGGAACTGTTTGGTTGAAAGTTTTCTATACTTGTTGGGACGTAAATTCTCTTATCTCACAGTCCACGTCACGTATTATTGTGGCTACTCATAAGTAGAGAACGGGAAAATTCGCTTGTTCAATGAACTGCAGGCTAGACTCTACAGTCTTATGTACAAATATGCCGACATCAACTGCACATTGGTTGCTTGCTGTCACAGTGGAAGGCGACGATTGGATCAGCATTATCCAGGAAGTGTCAAATACCGCGTGGGTCAATGACTAAAATTACATAAACGCAAGTTTTTTGAGTTCTAGCTTGTCCGAAAATGAATCCGCGAATTCGTCAGGTTTCTACTCGTAAGATGTAATCATATAAATCTTAACTTAAAAAAAGTATTGTTTTAATAAAAGTTTGTGGAAGAGACAGCAAAGTTTTAAATCGTTAGGTAATTCGATAGTTTGCCATGGATGAATCAGTGTTTGCAATCCTGTTCCCTCTGCAGGGGAAATGCATTACTTCACGCATTATTTTGCGTAAATTTTTTTACAAGTTCCACTTCACGCATTTTTAACACGTCTTACTTCACTCGTGGTTACATGTATATTTTTAATCAAATCACATGTAACGCATGGTTGTACGTAAATGTTTAAACTAGTCTAGTAAATTAAGCTTTCAGGTTTACTTACTCACTACATGTGAGACAGCGATTTCAACCAGTAAAGTTATTTACCTGAATATTCAGAAAATGAGCTGTTATCTACTGCGAATCAGTAAAATTTACTGACGGTTTACCACCTGGCCATAGTGCGATTCTCTGTCTCCACAATAAGATAAAATGACGTTAAAAAGAAAACAGAATTTATATTAACCCTATTTTTTCAGTAAGCAAAATGAGCACTGAAGCAGACAGTCTGAAGCCGTCAGTTTTTAGACACCATTTATTGTTAACAAACATATTTAAAATGTATGGTTTACCTCTGAACTAAACAATTTGATCATCAATTTATTTTGAGATGCCATTGAATTGAACGGAAAAATCAGTTAGTTGCGAATTACGTTTACACAGATGAATATAGGGGATCATCCGTAAAAAAAACTTTCCCAATTGAAATATACAGGAACGTGTTCAATTTTCATGCCAACCAAAGTATAAAAACATTTTTGTAATATCTGAATATATGGCGATTGTGAAAAGCTGGTAAATTAAACGGGGTGCCAGTTGTAAAATTTTCATTGCTAAAAGTTTTGTGATGAGTGTAATTAGCTCCTCTTAATAACTATGTAAGTTGTGACGTGAACTCGCGAATATTATATTTCCAACGTATATACAAGGTGCATCTACAGTAACTCACCTACTGCGTACAACGGTGGCTCATTTAGCTGAAACGTGACTAGAGTGTTGGAATTAGCACGCAGTCTGAGGGTACAAAGTACAATTGGTAAATGGCAGGTTACTTAATTGAAGGGCTCCTCTGTCTCAGTCTTTCTCGTGTTCACTCACCTCACCAACCATTCGTTTAATGAAAGTGGGCAAACAGCTGTGGTGAATTAACTTAAGTGTAGAGAATAAATATAAGCTCGCCTTCCTCCGTAATTGAGCGTGCAAGTAATTTTCCGCCGTCAAATGGTAATAGTACACTGCTAAATTATACGTTTCACTAACTCGCCTGTGGGCGTAAATGCAGGTTGTAACTTGCTTAGCATTCAATTTAGTTCTCTCTGTCATTACGTGTTTTGGGAAAACGTGTTAGTTACTGAAATTCAGCGCAGTTGTTTCCCTGAAGTGATCGAGTTTAACATATAATTCATAAAGTTATGCCATCGGTATCACTTCACTACGGCTCACGATACAGCTGGCACGTCTTTGATAGTTCATAATATTAAATAATATTGAAAAATAAATTTTGTGCTAAAGTGCCGCGTCAATATTTCTAATGAAATCAATTCACATAAACCATTTCAATCACCTCATCGTATGGTTATTCAGTGATGTATGAGATTTATTTGCTGTAAAATATTCTTGAATGTGGAGTGACGACGCATACAATTTACCAGTCGATGCAGATTTCTTAGAGTGGTGCGAGTTAAAATTTTTCTTTTAAATAATTTGCTGAAATCCAGTTCGATACGTAAACGGCAAATAAATTATTTTATACGTATGAAGTGTTTTTTTACATAATAACAAAATTTTGGAACGCAGTGTTTTGAAGGAGTTATTTTATATAAAGTATTTCGTGTTAAAAGTGAATGTCTCGTTGATCAAAAAAAAAAATTAAACTTTGTACTTTGGGATTTGCGGTAGATCAGATACATTTTTAAAATTTCAGAAATGTATATTNGCTTTTTTACATAATAGCAAAATTTTGGAACGCAGTGTTTTGAAGGAGTTATTTTATATAAAGTATTTCGTGTTAAAAGTGAATGTCTCGTTGATCAAAAAAAAAATTAAACTTTGTACTTTGGGATTTGCGGTAGATCAGATACATTTTTAAAATTTCAGAAATGTATATTTTCATAATTATGCCTTTTCCTGGGAAAATATAAAATTATTTACCCATTTCCTTATTAATTNTTTTCATAATTATGCCTTTTCCTGGGAAAATATAAAATTATTTACCCATTTCCTTATTAATTTACGAGTAATGAGTGCTTGTATACCACAACCGTATAATTAAATTCAACGATGTCTTGTTAAGTAAATTTCATGTATTGTAATCACAGATCGTACTGATATTCGAAAATCTGTTTAGGTATAAAATTTCCCAAAAGACGCAAAAATTATCTAAGTTTGTGATCGAATAACTTGATATTTATAAAACTTGAACATAAAACTGCACACTTTTGCACAGTTCACAGAAACCTAACTAAAAGAAAGAACAAATTGCTTTGTGGTAAATCCAATGTGAATTATATAGTCCATAGCGAACGCGGTTTAGGGTCTAATGATTATATAAGAAAACTGAAGTATCACATTACCGTTCGACGTATCATCTCCTTTTGTGGGTGATTTCCATGTAGGCTCTTCTTTTGTACAGGAAAATAATTACCCTTCAAAAAAGGAGCGGCGTCCAAAAATTTTTCTCTTTGAGTCTGAGCACGACGTTAATTTCGCCGCTGTCCCGCCGTTGGGACGAGCAATATCGCCAACGGAAAAACTGAGACACATTAATTTCCCTGAAAATTTTCCTCTCCGGTCGCATCAGACGATGATGTATCAGATCCGACGTAATAAATGTCCGTCTTCACTCGAATGTGATTTTGCAAGAGTTAGCGACGTTCTTAGTGCGCCAGGCTATGGGTAGGATATGGACGAAGGGAAAGGGAGGAGCAGAAAAGATGGAGGGGAAATATTTCCGTTAGATTGAAAACTGCCCCAGGGCCCAAGATTGATGGCGTTGATTCCCGTCCCACTACACAATATTATTATTATTTTTTTTAAATCCTCGTCGGATCTTGCAAGAACAGGTTGGTCGCAACCCGTGGGTGGTGCTTTTGTAGGCCTTGTTAGTTTCGAAACTTTCAGTGTGATTGTAAATAGCTAGTATATTTCAGTGCTTATCTGCGTAACGTCTTTCCATAAGAGGCAATAAATTAGTTCAGATATTGGGCAAACCGAACAGCCAAATCAATGAAAATTACTTACAAATTTCAATAATATTTGAAACGATATATATCTACGATAAGATTTTCTCATTGATTACTTATAATTTTTTTCCGAAAGTGATTGGCCCTTTTTNGAAACGATATATATCTACGATAAGATTTTCTCATTGATTACTTATAATTTTTTTCCGAAAGTGATTGGCCCTTTTTTACCAAGGCCACAATTTAAGATTCCATTAGAAAGTTTCATTTTTTAGAGATGGTCTACTAAATACAGTATCNTTTTTTACCAAGGCCACAATTTAAGATTCCATTAGAAAGTTTCATTTTTTAGAGATGGTCTACTAAATACAGTATCCTTAATTTGAGGCGAGTAAAATGCGAGTTTCCACTAATTGAAACCTGGAAGAACACATCGTTCAACATTTAGTTATAAAAAAATGTATAGTACAAATACATATAGTATAAAATGCATATACTTTCAGACAGACTTATAACGTTGTTTAAATGAATTTGATATCAAACATTTGTCCACTCATTAGAATGTGGAAATAATTAATATCCGGCGACAACTGAAGATATATGTTACAAATCGTTATATCTAATTTAAACGTTTTAAAATCCAGAGTCAAGTGCCTTTGGTTCCAAACTATTTGTAAAGGTCGTTCAGGTAAGTGTAAAACATATTTTCTCTCTATAACTGTAGAAATATGTAAGTTAATTAAAATACTTTCCATTCCAATCCAAGACACTCGGTTCACCAATTGAAAATCATCTTTTGACACCAATATTCGAAATAGAACAAAACATATTTTAACGAAATACTTCTAAAAATGTGTAGAATTTACTCGTGAACTCTTTTCTCTATTAACAAATATTTGTAACTAGTATTTTTTTTTTGCATTGTGGCATGTTAAAATCGCAATTATATTGTTTTTGGAATGTACAAGTAAAATTATCGAGAACATTTATAAAAAAAATAATAAGGGTTAGTAAAACCTCATGTCATCATTAATTTGAAAGTATGCTTAGAGAAGTCTAATTTACAAAATAAAAATCTTACACTTCTATACATATTGTAAATGTAAAAATTCCTTACATTAAACGTTTTTTATTCTGGGATTTTTTCAATTGTGTAATTTGAAATATTTCTTGAATTAACTCCTGATATTTTATTTGAATGTGACTAAGTAAATTTTGGCTAAGTTCGTTTTTATTATTGGTGGAACTTAGAAACACAAAAACGGTGAATTTTTTTATGTCGGTGATGGGAAATATAGTTACGTGTACGTAATGCCTACAAGTTGAACATTATTGCGTGCAAATATATAATAATGTACTTTTTTATTCTGTTAAAATTATTTAACGATGTATGCATCATAAAATTGTAAAAAAAAATGGTTAAGAATTTGTCTGGTAAATTTTTTGAACTAATTTATGGATACTTACTTCATTTCTTCATGGCGCAGTGGTTTCACATTGGACTTCAATTAGGTAGGATCAATGTTCCATTCTCGGTAACGATGTTCCGATTTTGGTTTCACTTGTTTTCAGCAATCAAGCTAGGGCGAATCCAGAAACAGGAAATGACCGTTTCCTTCCCCGTTTCCACTGCTTGTCCGTACAACTTGCTCCGTTAGCAGATATAATGTTAATAGAAGGTAGTTAATCTCTGAATAGTATGAAACAGAGTCACTTATCCACGTCTGTCTGTGTTTTCGCTTAGTACTTCTAAACTACTTAATGAATTTTTATACGATTTTCAACATCATTTAGAGACTTTCTTGAGGACGGTTTTAGCGTATAATACATTTATATTTCATGTAAGGATAGTAGAGAAATGTCGAACCGTCTGTAATCAAGTCTTAAAAAAACAGCTTTAAGGGTGGTTACATGGTTTACACTGACTAAACCATAAGAGATACATCAAATTAATGTACTACAGAATTGTAGTTCTCGAAACTGTCTACACAAAAAATCCGTTACAGCATATGGTTATATTTTAAGGGTGACCCACAGTAACCACTTTTGTCTTTCAAAGTATCGCTGTAAAAATTAAATTGATACCGGGCGAAGCCGGGCCGGTTCGCTAGTATTTAATATTGTTATTATATTGCGCGACAATTATATAAAAACGACATTGAAGACGTCATTCTTTAAAACCATTTTGGTAACTTATATCTTCATAAGTTAGCATCATGCAAAAATCTCCATTCTTTCATAACAGTACCAACCTTTCGTTTTTGACGAGAAACTTCGTCACTTAGTCGTCGTTATTCACAAGAAACTTTTTCACTTAGTCACCAACCGTCACTGCTGAAACTTTCGTATCATAATCTGAAAACGAGCCCATAGCGCACACATTCACAGTTTATTGAGCTCTTTTGAAACCAACCCGTGAAAAATGTCACTGTTCCTATCTGCGTACATTTTAACTGGCACACTGACTGGCATGCGCCCGGTTAAGTTGGTAACGATGGAGGGAAAGTAGTTTCATGGTCTAAAGTCAAAATTCAATGGTTTTTAAAAATGTTCGGATGTTGAAATTATTTATTTTGCTTCGAGTTTTTTCATAATACGTATAAGTGCAGGAATTAGGAAAGTTGTAAAATATTTAGATTTCAAAAATTACACGGTTTGAATTGACCTACGTGTGAGTTAAGTGAGCATGTCTGTGGTAATGTTAATTTTACAAATGGCGGAAGAATACGCAATGCGAATACAAGTAGAACACAAGCAGGGCTTTCAAAAGTGCTCAGTTTACTGTGAACAGTGTGTAGCATATCGACCCACCTAGGCGAACCGGGTTCGATTCCTGGTGGGGTCACTCCCGGATTTTCGCATGTGGGAATCGTGCCGGACGATGCCGCTGTTCGGCGGGTTTTCTCGGTGATCTCCCTTTTTCCCCCGCCCTTGCATTCCGGCGCTGCTCCATACTCACCTCACTTCACCCTCGTCGGCTCTCAATACAACGATGTTAAGAGCCGCCGGAATCTCTCCACTCACTACAGCATATGGTGGGAGCGCAGGAGAGTCGAAACAGACCCGCTGTGATGCACGCTCTAACAACCAGTTGATTCAGAAGGGGAATGAAATGTGTCGGAGTTACTATTTATAACACGAGTTTCTAAATCTTCCAGCCGGCTATTACCGGACACTTGTCGGTGTCGAAGTCCACTCTCGGAATAACTGAGGCCGCGGTCAGTGTTCCGTTCGTGACCAACATTGACCTGCCGTGGCCCGCCAGATAAATGCACGTACAGATCGTGACAGGTACAGTCGGTGGTTGAAAGCTGTTTGCTCCGGTACGCAATAGCTTCTTCTCCGAGCAAGAACAGCACTAGTACACACGGTAAACGGTAACTACAGGATATTCACGGTAAAGTGATCATTTTTGGAAGCCTTCTTATTTGTAATAACAGTTAATATTTATATTTTNACTACAGGATATTCACGGTAAAGTGATCATTTTTGGAAGCCTTCTTATTTGTAATAACAGTTAATATTTATATTTTATTTTAGCCTTAGATGTTAACTTCTGAGTGCGGTGGAATTTATGCACTGTGCTTGTTACTTACGTAGCAAAATTTATTTAAAAAGGTTGCTGAAAGGAAAAAGCAACCAGGGCCTCAACAGTCCTCACTTTATTGTAAACAGGCTATAACAACACATTAGAGTGTATTTTTTTTTTTTTTCAATCAATTCCAGCTTTAACGTCTATGGCAAACAAGGTTATTCAACGCTCTCCGAACTGTTTAAGTCCTCATAGTTCACATTTGTAAGTTACCGAAATTAACCAAATACATGGTATTTAACTTTAATTGATTTTATGTAATTTTGAAAAGTCATGGGGGCAGCGGTGGCGTGGTGACCAGGGCGCTCGCCTCCTACGACGGCGATCCAGGTTCGATCCCCGGGGGGATTCACTCCAGGATCTTTGCTTGTGGGAATAGTCCTGGACGATGCCGCTTGCCGGTGGGTTTTCTCGGGGTACTCCCGTTTCCCTCGCCCTAGTATTCCAGCGCCGCTCCATTCTAGGGTCTCATTTCTGTCATGCCCGGGGATTACGGCCACCTACGGGTCCCAGCTGGAAAGACAGTTACTCGGAGGGTGTTGCCTTGCCCTGGGTGCACTCCCCACACGCCATCTTTTGGTTCAAATCACAGATAATCCTTACCAAATATACCGTGTGCCGTTTTCAACTGTACGGTCTGTTAAGCTTACAATGTAAGCTGCTTGTAAGTTGTATCATCGTTTTTGCTTCGCACAACGCGTTTCGCATAAGTATTGCAGTACATCTTGTTTACTTTTTTTTTTCGCAGAACCATGTGATTTTATTGGCTAGTGACCTAAGAACTTTAAATCCGCTGAACCACGTATTTCCTCAGAGCGGCTAAATACAAGTTTATGCTATGTATAATCCGCGAATAAATGAGTCATTTTTAGAGATTATATGAGAACCTTTGGTGAGCAGCTGGTGTTTTAATACTCACGTTATATAGTTACCTATTAATGAGCAGTTAGTTATATTTAGAATTTAAGTTCAGTATCATACAAATTAGTTATTTAATAAATTTAACAAAATTGTATATTTATTTTAACAAAACTTGTTTCTAGTAACTGATGATACATTAACATAATTTATAAGCTAAAATACAACAATTTTTTTCAAAAAATATTTTCTTTTTTTGTTTTTTAACAGTATTGGGAAATAATACGGTGCACTGACTTATGCATCATACGCAACGAGTTGAAATAAAAGTTATGCTGTTCACTGAAAACAAAATATATCAATCTCCAAAAGTTTGTTTCCAGTAGACAAAAAAAACTGATACGTTAAATCGATTGCCCCAATAACTTATTAAGATATATTTTTGTGAACGAAGAATGAGGTTTCAACAACGAAAATGTTAATTTTATTATTTTTAAAAATTTTATTTTATTTTACTTTATATTTAATGTTACCAAAAAATACTTTTTCCATATGAAATCTATACTGTCATAAGTGCATTCTTGGTTATGGAAATGCCATCTGAATGTGGCTGCAGGAATCCAAGCTGACTTACCCAGTGGTGGCCGGGTATCATTTATTTAGCATAAATGTTTTTGAAGGGGGGTATGTTTGGGCTCAATAGGGGTATCGAGGCCATTTTGGCTTACGCTATGTTTGAAGTTGGATACTAAAGGTTATCCCTGCCATATTTGGTGCAGATCTGTCGAACGGGGGCTTAGAAACTAATACTGCCGTATTTAGTCCAGATCAGCAGTGGGGTAAACGATTAAGTAAAATATTTTGAACATACTACATTGCCACACTATATCGTCACAGAAAACGTGTTTTTTTAATGACGACATGGTGTAGCAATAGAGTGTGTTCAAAATATTTCACTACATCAGAATTTTCTCACACACAACAAACATGCGTGTATATGTAATACACACATATATAGCTGTCGTCGACAGCAGGGTCATTGGAGACGCAGAGTAGCTTACTCATAGAAGCAGGAAAGGGGAAGGAATCGACCATTGCCTGCATTAGGGAACCATCCCTGCATTCGTCTGGAGTGATTTCGGGAAGCCACGTAAATGTGACTGGAAACTGTACCTGACTCGCATGTGCGAGTCCAATATTTCAACCCTCTGCCACCTCTCTCGGCGTGTGTGTACATGCGAGCACTGGCTTCAAACATTTTATTTCGGTATAATTGATCACACTCTGCGCTGTAAGAGGGGGTTCCACTACTTTTGTCAGCGCTCTCTATATCTGTGGTCTGTGGTGTTATCTTTGCTCGGCTCGCATCCCCTCCATCGTCCTCCCAGACCTCCCGTCCTGCCTTTCCCCTTCCCCCTCGCGAGCGTATCAACTTATGATTGGCAGTAGTAGTTGATTCCAGGCCTTACACGCCTAGTCCTAGTCTTCTTCTTCTTGTGCTGCTTTATTATAACGCCTACTTCCACTGCGATTATCGAGCTTGGATCGCCAGCACTTCCTTGTCCAGCCGAGCTGAATTCAACGACAGCGATGTTAAGCTGACGACTTCGCCTGTCATTGATTGAGAGCGATGGGGCACTTTAACGGCGAGTCGTGGGAAACTCAGTGTTTCTGCGGTGTGGTTTTAAATGTTTTTGTAATTCCGTGTGGCATGTGCGCGTGTAGCTGCCTGGATGAGCAAGATAACCATTCATTTCTAAATTGGGTTTTAGCACCACTTCTATATTTGGTTTCGGTTTAACTATGGTGCTGAGTCTGCCGTGCCTCTTGTTTTTAACGTGTCGTCATTGTCTTTGTGCGCCACCCAAGTTAGTAGCAAATAGAGAGGCCATAAGGAGTGATTTTGTTGTGCACTAGCACTTTAAATTGGTTGATTTGGTGTTTGCCGGCCTTAATCGTGATATTGTTTAAGGAATTTGAGTCATTAGGGCAAGGAAGTGCGTCTGTCAACCTAGACCAATCCTAATTATCCTTTGGCTTTCTTCCAAATATCCGGATTGCTTTCCAGGTTGAAGTCATTCCTGAAATATTTTCACCTTTGCAGTACACAACTAATAGTTTTCCTGAGGACTTTCAAAGTCGATTGGACCTATTAAGTAAGGGGTTTAGTGACGTCGCTATTCCTATAATAGGTAAATGCGACGTCCTCCCGTAAAAGTTCTCCCTTACGGATGATATTCCGATATGTGATTAGCACTTAGGTTGTTCTCCACCTAAGTTGCTGACGTCTAGAGAAATGATCGATAAGTTGTTGGGAGCTGGTGTTATTATCCCGTCGAATTCTGACTATTGCTCTCCAGGCTTTCTAGTGCGTAAAAGGGATAGTGACAAATATCGACTGGTTGTCAATCATTCACTAGAAAATAAAAAAATTCACAAAAATCCATTTCTGTTGCCAACGATTGATTGCGCTCTTCAGCGTTTAGGTAAAGTTCATGTATTTTCTGTCGTAGATTTAAATAACAGTTTTCACCAATGTTTGCTAGACTCTTCTTGCAGACAATATACCGCATTTAGCACACCTTGGAGTAAGTTTGAATTCACATGCATTCCCATTGGCTCAAATTTTGAAATCGAGCCTTGTATAGGGTGTTGGATTTTGCATTGTCGGTATTTAAGTTTGAGTTTGTCTTCAATTATATAGACGACATAATAGTGTGTAGCAATGATTTGGAATCCCATCTTTTCCATCTATGTCAAGTGTTTTTAAAAATACGTCAGAAAGGGTTGACGGATAATCCCGATAAGGTGACCTTGGGGTCAAGAAAGGTTAGGCTTTGTGTTATCTGCTTTGCGAAGGTCGACTGATGATTGATCCGGATCTGGTTGCTCCTATTTTGAATTTCCGTCGCCTAAGAACTTTGAAAGGAGTTCAGAAATGTGTTATGCCTTTTAGGTTACTACTCCCGGTTCACGGAACATTTTTCTGAATTAGCAGCACCCTTTAACTCTTCAAAGAAGAAGGGAGAAGAGTTTACATGGGGCGAGGAGTAAGAAACAACGTTCTCTGTGTTCAAGCAGAAGATATTTTCCCCTCCGGTATTGCACCTACCAGGCTTTTCTTGTGCAGGTTGATGCGTCTTCGCTGGCCTTAGGCGCTGTTTTGGGTCGAAGAACGGATTTAGGTCTGGCCCCTATTGTTTTTGCCAGCCGTGGCCTCACCAAGGCGGAACGTAAATTGGGAGTCCATGAGAAGGAAACATTGGCTTGTATTTTTGGGTTATAAAAGTTTGCGTCGTGCATATAACACGATGAGTGTTATCTATATACTGACGATCAGGCGCTTAGCTGGGTTTCGAACCACCCACAGCAGTTGGGGAAACTAGGTCGATGGGTGTTGTGTTTATCGTAGTTCCGTTTCTAAGTTTTTCATGTTCGTGGCTCCAGCAAACAAGTTGCAGATGCTCTTTCCAGGATGCATCATCCTGTGGACTTTGTGGAGGAAAATAATCTTGATACCGCAGCATCATTGAGCCTTATATAGATCTTTCCCTAATTTTTGTTAAACTGTGTCAGATTCAGGCTAGCGATTCATTATGCACCCAGGTTTGAACTGATTTAAGTGCTGGAACGGTGCTTCCTCGGACGTGCTTGTAAGGTTTTCGTTCCGGTGTCACTGAAGTTTTTGGTGCTTTCATGTTTTCACAATTCGGTTTTTTTTTGGCTGGCATTTGAGCATCAGTAAAACTTTCAATAAGGTAGCTGTTCAGTTTGCCTGGTCCACTTTAAAGAGCGATGACTCTGAATTTTTAAGATCTTGCTAATTGTGTCAAAAGTGCAAACAGCTTCGGCAGACCAATGACGGGCAGATGGTGAAGCAGGTACCTCAGGCTCCCTGGGGTGTAGTACAATAAGATATCTTTGTATCTTTGATACGATCGAAGAAGTGCAATGTATGTATTTTCATCTTAATAGACACATTCACCAAGTTCGTAAATTTGTTGCCACTTCACAACATAAAGGCTCCTTCCATTTCTAGAGCTCTCACTGAGCAAGTCTCGAATGTTTTTAGTGCTCCAGGTAGAAATTTACTGACAATGCTAAATATTTCACTTCCAACGCATTTAAGAATATGTGTTTTCGTTGGGCAGTTAAACATGTCACGTCTAGTCCCTATCATCCCAAAGGAAACCAGGTGGAAATGTCCAATAAAAATTTAAAAGCCTGTTTGACAATATTTTACAATCAGGACCACATCAAGTAGGATAAGGAACTAGACTTCACCAATTCAGGGTTCAATAGCGAACTCTATGATTCCACCTTGCCCATCATCTTGGACATCATTTGTTAAATTATTTTGAATATTCCCCCCTTTCCGTCTCCCCTTGGTGATGCTGACCGCGATCGCCTGCTGGAGCAGGTCCATCGTTGGCTCAAGAAGGCGAAGTTGCAGATCGTTGCTAAGAAGGGCCAGGGTAGATTGCCAGTGACGTATAAAATATGCTCGCAGACCTAGGGAAGAACCTGACTGGGAAACTAATACCCAAGCTTTGTTGGGCCATTTAAAGTTCATAAGTTTATAGGCCCGAACACTGTAAGTCTTGTAAGTCGTGCTTCCGCAAAGCACAAGTTTCACAGTTAAAGGCTTGCGTGCCACGTAATTGATCATTTGGAGTGTATATGTGTATCTTGCCCTGCTATTCTTATTGTATGAATTTTGTTAAAGCGCGTGTGTACCCTCACCTTTGTCCCTTTGGTTTTTCTTGTTTTCCCCTTTTGTATTCCTTGTAACTGTTCTGTTCCCGCCCTCCGACCGAGCCGTGCTGAGTCCTCTTCGCCTCATGGAAGTCAATTGTTTGGGCGCCGTACGAGTCTGCAGGCTGAAGAGCCTGAGCCCCTGCTGGTTTCCTCTACCGCAACCATCTTGACAGCACCGTGTAACTGTTTGCCGTGCCCGAAAAGATGATAGATCTCAAGGCGCTGAGATACCTGATGGCAATCGGTTATGCCTGGCATCTCCGGAGATCGGCTAGAAGACGGAGCTGATCACTCCTTCGCCTTGAAGAATGGTCACTGGACTACGACCTATATGTTTATATGTTTCTTACGAATCTATGACCGGTTTATCACTATTCTACACTAAAGGTTCTACTTTATTTTTGTATTCGAGCATCTTCATGAAGGTATCTTCTGTTAACCGCTCGTGTTATGTATCGACGTGTTTTTTCAAACTGAGATACTGGTCCTCAGGGCACAGGTTTTGGGGTGCTACTTGCTCTGTCAGCTCCGTCACGTTACGTTTGTCAGCGCTCTCTATATTTGCGGTCTATGGTGTACTCTTTGCTCGTCTCCGATCCCCTCCATTGTCCTCCCAACCCTCCCTCCCCTCTTTTCATCTTTCCCACTTGCGGGCTTATCAACTTATAATTGGCAGTAGTAGTTGATTCCAGGTCTTGCTCGCCTGGTCCCGGCCTTCTTCTCCTTGTGCTGCTTTATTCTAACGCCTACTTACACACCGATTGTCGAGCTTGGATCGCCTGCACTTCTCTATCCAGCTGAGCCAAAGTCAACGACAACGATGTTGAGCTGACGACTTCACCTGTCATTGATTGAGAACGATGGGGCACTTTAACGGCGAGTCGTGGGAAACGCCAATGTTTCTGCGGTGTGGTTTTAAATGTTTTTGTTATTCCGTGTGGCTGCCTGGGTGAGCAGTATTGCTATCCATTTCTAAGTTTGGTTTTAGCAGCCTTTCTAAATTTGGTTTCGGTTTAACTATTGTGCCGAGTCTGCTGTGCCTCTTGTTTTTAACGTGTCGGGAGTGTCTTTGTGCGCCGCCCAAGTTCATTATTGTTTAATGTTTCTATTCGTTTTCACGACGCCATCGTAAGGGGACGTTATTTTTAATGTTCTATTGTGTCGTCGTGCAATGGTTCTTTTTAACGGTAGGAGCTGTGGAGGGTTTCACAAGCCTGCCTCCCACCGTAAGTTGTTTTATTTAAGTTTTTAAATAGTTTTTTTTATAGGACAGGAGCTTTTTATGGACCATGGCGGTTTACCTCCAATCTATTATAGTTTTAATTAAATTAAAATTGAATTTCAGTAGACGCTAAGAAAAAAATCATGTTTTTAAAATATCGTTTGGTAAATAAATCTTTTATTTCAGTACATTTTTTTTTTTTTTTTTTTGCAGTTTGTTAATATTTTGCATAAATCAAAGTTTTTGGTGCTGCGAAAACCAGTTTTGATTTAAATGAGTTGTATTGTATAAAATAAATTTGTTATTTGTATTGAAGTTACATACTGTTTACCTATAGCTGCAAGATCAAATATATTTTTTATTGTTTCCTAATGATTCAACAATATTGTGTCTTAATTTTAATAAAATTTCGTCAATTCTGCTTGAGGGTTCCCGTAATTATTTGTGATCCATCCCAACGCCTATCACCTCGACATGGGGTAGAACGTGATCTTTCAATTAAAAGTGCAGTTGGGGTGAATGACTATATGGAGATTTTTGAAAATTCACCATTGCGATGCAAATGAAAAATAAAATTTATTGAACACGATCAAATACTTAAATAAAAAAATTTACCTATGGACGAGAAAATAAATATATGTACACAACACTGAAAAATATCAAGAGGGAATAGAAAAAAAAAACAGGACAGCATCTAGTTACGATATATATATATATATATATATATATATATATATAATATACACACATGCACGACCAACAGATAGCACATATAAATCAACATAGGCGAGAAGCCTGATTGAAAAATGGAAAATTAGTATAACGCTGAAAAAATATGTAGGAACAAAATGGAACAACATAACAGAGAAACGCAACACAGTAGTTTCATGAGACACGACATGATGCAAGGCAGGTAAGGTTCAGGCAAGAATGNATGAGACACGACATGATGCAAGGCAGGTAAGGTTCAGGCAAGAATGTATATGTACAAAGACAAAAAAAAACTCCACGAAGGACTCGAGTCACGTGAAAAATAAAACAGGACATCAAGGTAAATGCGAAGAACTAAAACACGAGTAACTATATACGACCAACAGACAACACATCCACGACGACAAAGGCTAGAGATCCGCTTGCACAAATAAGACAGCGCTGGCAGACAAAGACGAGGAACAAACTCGCGGAGACGCGGTAGTTTCACGAGACGCAACAGAGTTGTACGTCTCCGGGAACTGCTATTCTGTTCCCGTCTTCGTGCAGCGGCACACAGAGAACAAAAGTGCGTAGAATATGTAAGGAGAAATTATTCACGAGTCCACGCGAAGTGCGTACAACGTGCACAAGAAGAAAACATTCACGAGTCCACGCGAAGTGCGTACAACGTGCACAAGAAGAAAACATTCACGAGTCCACGCGAAGTGCGTACAACGTGCACAAGAAGAAAACATTCACGAGTCCACGCGAAGTGCGTACAACGTGCACAAGAAGAAAACATTCACGAGTCCACGCGAAGTGCGTACAACGTGCACAAGAAGAAAACATTCACGAGTCCACGCGAAGTGCGTACAACGTGCACAAGAAGAAAACATTCACGAGTCCACGCGAAGTGCGTACAACGTGCACAAGAAGAAAACATTCACGAGTCCACGCGAAGTGCGTACAACGTGCACAAGAAGAAAACATTCACGAGTCCACGCGAAGTGCGTACAACGTGCACAAGAAGAAAACATTCACGAGTCCACGCGAAGTGCGTACAACGTGCACAAGAAGAAAACATTCACGAGTCCACGCGAAGTGCGTACAACGTGCACAAGAAGAAAACATTCACGAGTCCACGCGAAGTGCGTACAACGTGCACAAGAAGAAAACATTCACGAGTCCACGCGAAGTGCGTACAACGTGCACAAGAAGAAAACATTCACGAGTCCACGCGAAGTGCGTACAACGTGCACAAGAAGAAAACATTCACGAGTCCACGCGAAGTGCGTACAACGTGCACAAGAAGAAAACATTCACGAGTCCACGCGAAGTGCGTACAACGTGCACAAGAAGAAAACATTCACGAGTCCACGCGAAGTGCGTACAACGTGCACAAGAAGAAAACATTCACGAGTCCACGCGAAGTGCGTACAACGTGCACAAGAAGAAAACATTCACGAGTCCACGCGAAGTGCGTACAACGTGCACAAGAAGAAAACATTCACGAGTCCACGCGAAGTGCGTACAACGTGCACAAGAAGAAAACATTCACGAGTCCACGCGAAGTGCGTACAACGTGCACAAGAAGAAAACATTCACGAGTCCACGCGAAGTGCGTACAACGTGCACAAGAAGAAAACATTCACGAGTCCACGCGAAGTGCGTACAACGTGCACAAGAAGAAAACATTCACGAGTCCACGCGAAGGGCGTACAACGTGCACAAGAAGAAAACATTCACGAGTCCACGCGAGTTATAACTGGCGCCTTGGAGCACTGTTGCGNGGCGTACAACGTGCACAAGAAGAAAACATTCACGAGTCCACGCGAGTTATAACTGGCGCCTTGGAGCACTGTTGCGGGCAGACGTCGCCGAGTGAGGAGCGGAACCGGCGTTTCTATCGCCTTCATTACCGAGCGGTGATTGGTGTGGAAGAAACAGGCGTGCGCCTGCACCCCCTCCTACCCTCCTCCCTGGCGCAGTCCGCGGGCAAATCGCTACGCAGCGTTGCCCAACAAACACATTTCCAACAGCTGCTGCGCCTGACAATCGGACGTGCTGCCTTTCACTGGGCCACCAAACCGATCCAGGGAAGGGCATGCCGAAAGTGGCCGAGCGCATATTAGGCCAGACTTCACCTATTATATCAGAGACCTGAAAAATTCGCGAGTTCAACGACCTGCAGGCTGTACTCCATTGTCGTATGTAAAAATCACGCAAATGTCAAATGTTAATTGGTTGCGTATTGTAGTGAAGAGTGAAGAGAATTGGGCGGTTCTTAACATCGAGGTCTTGAGAGTCGTGTGAGGCAGAAGCGAGGTGATTATGGAGCAGAGCCCTAATAAAAGGAGGGAGGATCCCAAGAAAACCCTTCGACCAGTGGCATCGTCCAGCACGATTCCCACATGAGAAAACCTGGGAGCGACCCCATCGGGAATCGAACCCAGTTCTCCTAGATGGGAGGCGAGCAGTCTAACCACTACATCATCGCGGCCCCTTGCTGGAAGCTTTTCATCACAAGCTTGATTCAACCTTGAACGAAGCTGATGATGCTGCTGGGGGTATCATATCCTTGTATAAATATATTACTAAACATCAAAAACTACTGAACTCTATTATCTAAATTTCCAAATGGATCAGCAGTTTATACGTTTTCGACTAAAAGCAGTTTCAAACATTTCTAAGCATTTATTTCGAAGTAATAAATGTTTACATTTTACTTTTCGATCAAATGGTTCAGTATTTTAGCAGCTAAACGAAGTTAATCAAAATATTTATAACCAACGAAATGGAAAACTGACTTTGAGAGTCACCTGACCTTGCATTTCACACAGAAACAAGTCAAATGTTGGTTCTACAAAAATTATTATTTTGAGGCCTCTCTTTGAATTTTTATATAGTACTGAAATGTATGATAATGTGGTAATGTTAATAACTAAACCGTTGACATTATTGTGATGGAAAAACACTGTTGAAGTGTTTACGTTAACAAGGGAACTGTGTAATGTTTCCACAACCAAATATGTTACGCTTAAAATTACAGGGAGGACTAAATATTAGCTTTGCTACGACATTAAAGTAATGCCCAGCCAGCATCGGTTTACGCTGAAGTGACATTTACTTCTCTTGATTCATGCTGGAACATTCCGTGGTCACGCTTCTAAAACTGCGTGTGCCAAATATGCATACGTTTTCACAGCATGAAGTACTACTTCCACGTAACGAGTGGGTGCTGCAGTTTGCCGTTATACGTCCTAAAAAACCACTAATGTGAAACTAAGCAGCTTAGGTTAAAATAGAGGATTTTGTAGGGTGTTAGTACATAATGAAGGGTAGATAACCGCGCACACATGGTGTGTGTTCGATTATCTCCATTCCGTAACTTCATTTTACAATAAGTATTACTTTTTGAGACAAAATAATTGTACTTAATTTATTTCACATCGGAATGTTGTACCCAACAAAGGAAAAACAAGAAAATTGTTAACATAGACGTTGACATCCACTCGAAACAAATTAGTTTCTCCGCATCTTTAACACCACCTTAAAGTTGACAGTAAAATGAGGTGGTCGCATTGTTACAAGTGGAGAACGAAGAAGATTTGAGCGGCTGATGAGGGTGAAGCGAGATGAATATGGAGTAGTGCCGGAATGGAAGGGTGGGGGAAACTGGAGATCCCGGAGAAAACCCGCCAACCAGCGGCATCGTCTGGCACGATTCCGACATGCGCGGGAATCGAGCACGATTCGCTTAGGTGAGAGGCAAGTAGTCTGTCCACTACACCACCGCGTCCCTAGAATTTTTATAAAAAGTTCTTCATATTACAGTTACATTAGAAGCATTTCAGTATATTTGATTAACTGCAACATTACTTACTGATGGCTCACAAATAACAAAAAATTACTGTATTTGTAACTTTAATAGTGTTGCAACTACAAAAGACTATCTGTGCAGAATCCACTTTCCACATCTGTCTCTTTTTTCATCAACCCAACATGACCAAAATAGTGAATTAACCTGAGGTATAGAACAATTTACGAATAAATGGTTTTTACTACTACATTCGTATACCTACCGAGTCCCAGAATCAGAGTTACATTCCAAATAATTTGAACCAAAGTTGTAACGTTCACTCAGGAACACGTATGACTCGATCTGCTGCTTGTAAATTGTTTGAAGTTTTTGTGTCCAACAATCCCTACTTCTTGACACAATAATAAAATTATTTCAGTAAAACAATATTAATTTCTTAACTTTTGTTCATCCATTTATTTATAGTACTTAATGATTTATAAGCATCTGAATACTTTTAGTGATTTTGTAATGCACCTATCACTAGAAACAATTATCGTAAATTTTTAATTCATAAAATTTTGCGTAAGATTACAAAGAATGCATGTTAGTTATCGCGTAAGTTCATAGAATCTTCCAACACCCTGCGAAGAGATTAAAACTAATGCTTTAAGATCTTATTATCCAAACCATTTTCATAAACAACTAACTATAAGTCGTAGAAAACTACAGTACAACTATTTCGAATAACAGCAACTTACCTGCAAATAGCCTAGAACTCTTCAAACTATCGTTGCTGACTTAACAGTAAAAACAAAGCAACACTGTGCCATTTTTTTTCTAGAAAACTACACGTAGGCTTGACTACCACAAAAAAACAAATTCGACCAAAGGAAAACAAATTTTAATTACTACTTGTCTGATACACATATCACAAGATTATGTACCTTATGATTACATAATTTAAGCACATATTCAAAGGTAAATTCACTGATACTTATAAAACATTTAATTGAATTTCACGAAAACCACTTTTCTATGAAGTTCCATACAAGTTTTCTTTTGCCATCATAATTTCTTGCGCCACTTGTCTTCTTCCTGCAAGCACAGTGACTTTGAAATCTCTAACTCAAACTTGTGCCACTTTGTCGAACTTCAGTTTCAGGCCATGGTCAATACAAATAAAATTTAATTTCACCTGTAAATGTCTCATGGTGAAGAAATTTTATCCCATAAATCCGTATCCTTTACCACCGCCGTAGGAATACATTGGTGCGTAGCCATTGCCCATCATGCCCATTTTGTGCATACCAAGCCCACCCATGCCCATACCACCCATGCCCATCATTCTGAACCTACCCATGCCCATTCCTGCTCCCATACCTCCCCAACCCATGCCACTACCATAGCCTCCCATCCCTCCCATGGACATCATGCCGTGTTTCCCCATACCCATGCTTCCCATACCACCCATGCCCATCCCTCCCATGCCTCCCATACCACCCATGCCCATCCCTCCCAT
>NQII01002453.1:193753-218885 GCA_002778355.1 Clitarchus hookeri | reverse complement strand
GCCCATGCCGCCCATGATGGATCTCTTGTTTATCCTGGTGAGTGGTACGGCGCCATTGCTGTGTGTCCAGGCTACGAGCAGGAGCAGCGTTAGTACCTATAAGAAGTAAAGTAAAAACGTAATTAAAAAATATATATAATTTGTAAAAAAAAACACTCTCTCTGAATTTAAATAAATTTCTATGAGATAAGTAACTGCCATAAATTAAATTAATATTTTATAGTTTGATAATTTTGAACTTAATGTTACATATACGTCAAATGATACGGATTTGGTATGTCAGAAATGAATGAAAAGAGTACGGATATTGTGGGCTAGTTTTTAGAAGAGTCAGATATCTTAAATTCTTATTCTCTCTTTACAGTGGACGCCGTCGTTGGTATATAAATATATTTCCTCTCTTCAAGCACATTTTATTTTTATAATAATGCTTTTATGTTTTTTTAAGCATTGTTAAGATTTCTGAAATTTTTTTTCCGAAGGCCGATATGTGAAATTTTTGTGTAATTGTTAAAATTAATTCTTTTTATGAGTTTTATGCAGGTAGCATATTGTTTCAGAAAACATTACTTCTAAATATTAAGGTTTGATTTTTTATGTTTCATTTGAGATGATAACACCTTTAATAGCTGAGTTCATTACAGTAGATCGTTAACTGCGATGTTGTTCTAATGACACCAAACACAAATTTCGGATAATTTTCTAGAGCCAACTGTAGTTTTGCCTGCGTGCTCATTTTTTGTTCTGATAATTATTGCTCACATGACTTCATTATGTGATAGTATTGTGTTTCTAAGGATAATGTGAACTCAAGCATTAGGTATACTGTGAAATTTCACTTTATGGTTTGAAAACGCCATAAACCCAGTAATTAAAGTTTAAAGAAAAGTACGTAAACCACGGCGCAAAGTAAACTAATGTTTGGCTAAATATAAACGCAAATTAGTAAGAAGTTGAAGTTTTAAACCCAGAAATAACAAAGGAAAATAAGTATAATTTGCTATGCCAAACTTGTGTAGACCAAAGCTGTTCACAGAAAGCAAAGCGTTATTTTAATAGCTTTGGTTGCGTCCCTAGATATCAGAGATATAAAGAGGAGAAGATAATAGTGCCTAGTACTGATTTCAGCAGGGTTTTGAGTTTATGACTTGTGTGTTAAACTCAATATCGGTGAACAGCCGACCTCCCGTGGCGCAGTCGGTTGGTGCACCGCCGGCCTGGGGCGCGGGATGTCCTGGGTTCGAATACCAGTTAAGGGATGGGTATTAGCTTAAGTTAGGTCACAAGTGTAGTTTGTAAGCCGTCCCATGACAAGCCTTCAGGCATAACACCGGGGGACGTTCATAAGCGCTTTCCAATACAATACGATACTATCAGTGAACAGTGATTTTCATACTGCACTAACGTGTACACGAGAAAGAACAGAGAATGCTGTAATTCAGAACGTCTATACGCACTGCATGAATGTGCATTGAAGTTTATATAACCCACACGACGTAACACATCGACTTTACATCAATATGTTTAAATCAATGGTGTATTACTTATGGTGATTTGATCTTTTATTCGGGCCACTATTACTTTAATAGATAAGATTTGGCAAAATATTACCCACTTATTTTATAAGATTTTCTTTCTTTTACCACAGCAAGTAAATCCATTTTACATTTCGGTTCAATACAACATAATGCGGAACATATTTTATCATGATCAATTCACACAGAATTATTTAGACTATATATTTAATAATCAAAATGTAGCCCCATCCCAAAAAATTAATCTCTCTGAAAATTCTTTACAAGACAAAGAAGTACCGGAATTTCAATAAATTTAAAATAAGTTGATAATTTTGAACTTAATGCTACATATATGTAGAATGATTCGGATATAGTATGTGAGAAATTAAAGAATAGTTTACAGATTCCGTGGGTTAGTTTCTAGAAGTGTTAAAATCATCTTTGTGTTGTGAGTTACTTTATTAAAATGTATAAAAAAGCATCCACTGAAACCAATTTCACTAATAACTAATGGATAAGGAATTATATGTTAGGTATGAAACGTTATAAAATACGCCTGATTCTTTAAACTGCAAGTTAGATACTAATCTTACCATAATATCGCTAATAAAATTAGTATTTTTTTTTATTTGGCATTAGTACATTCCATCCTTTTCCCTCTTCTACTGCCGGCATTCCACGAGTTCATGCTCGACATCCAGACACATCCGTTCGACACAGAAAAACTTGAAAATAAGAACATTTTCAAATTGCAGTTTCACCGCATTTGCACTTCAGACTAGCCTGTAACGCATGTTACGCAGAAGAAAAATTTCAACAAATTCTGTCAACAATTATTTATTACTTTTGGTAGAAAAATAAAAAGAAGCAATTTTATTCTCGTTAATAGACATATCCACGCACATATATTTTATAAATTTGGGTATTGCAAATATAAATCTACATAAGGAAATATTTTACTCTTGAATGAAAATATGACTAAGTTCACATCACATAAGTACAAATCTTGTCCAGCATACTTCTTCGGCTGTGTTACAGTGAATTTTTTACGTTATAAATGTACTGCTGCTAAGTCACAATACCACTATAATTACCGGTAATCTTCATAAGCGAGCAAATACAACTGAGTGATTACCGAATGTACAATTACTGCAAGACCATGGATAGTACAACGTTGAACCAACAAACATTGACATATTGTTTCACGCCTGTCGAGCCCTGACCAGCGCAATGCAGGAATACCGACGTGGAACCAATGCACTTGGTTAGTCGTTAACCTTCAGCGATCTCTCGTTCCAGTGAATTCCAGTGATGTGTGATCTGTTACACTAATTAGAAAGGATGCCCGATGTCCGTGAAAGTCTTCGCGCTCGCGTCGCAAGTACACCGATATCGTAACGTTTCTACACATTTTTTTTTTATTTAACCTCAAGCAACTTATCATTATTAAAATTTTATTTTTGGACTTCGACGGTTTTTTATATCACTGTTATAGGGCCAGTACACATTTACCTATTATGAAGACAGGTTAGTCGCTTCTGTTGACTACTAAGAGGAACACGAGACGTGTTTTCTGGGCGTTCAGACTTAACATCGTCTTGTTGTCCCGCAGTGTAGACCGTACACGTTAGCTGTACAGAACCACGTTCATTACTGCTCGAATTTCAGCCAGCAATGTCGCCAATTATCTGTGTGTGTTCCAGATAAGTGCACATTTCATGAGTCACAGAAAATACATCAAGTTCACTTCACTAAATAGAAAAATTACCTTCGTTTATTTAGCCTATCTCATTTTTATTACGTTGATTTTGTAAGAGCCCGAGGAAAAAAAAAAACAAAAAGTTTTAATCACTACGTATTTCGGTCAAATTTTTTTTATTATAATAGTGTTTCCCAACTACGCTCCTTACAGAGTTAACTGTCCTGAATTTACATCCTTCTCGCAAACCACAGAATAACTTACATATTAAACAAAACCCTATATCTCGCCTAAAAACTGCAGGCATATCCATGAGTCGCCCGGGATGCTTATATGTGTCATTTCGCCAATCGTTAATGTAAAAACTGACATGTGACTAGTAAACACGTTGTACACAATTTATAGTTATTAAAAGTTTACGTCTGAGGCCACAAAAAAAATATTTTTTTTTGTTATTATACCTGCTGGGAGGGTCTTAAAGAGTGCTCACTTGACCGTGAATAGCTTATATCACTGTAATAAAACTTATCAAAGACTACCCTTCATTAACTCCGGTATGAATAAAACTACGCGTTTATAAAAAAATTACCTATAGTTACACAGCGAATTTGAATCGGGATTTAAAGCTATACCGTATTTTACAGAACAGGTCACTTCGCCTTATAGTGCATTAAGGGTTACTTTAAACTTTTCTGGAGCCCTGCTGAATTTATATTTTAATATATTTCTCCTCCTCATGCAAGCAAAACTTAACGGCGTCAAGAAAATTACACCTATGGGATAACGCATAGCATTCGGGTGCACATTGTTAAATACAATTTTGCATAAGAACTATTTCGTACGAGGTATTACCTACACACACGTATTTTCTCCCCGTTCTATTCATATTAGTTATAAATGAAATATTATAATTTATAGATAATACATAAGTAGAAGTTCAATTCAATCAAGAATAAGGTACTGTTGTGTTAACAGAAATAGAACGCTTGTGACAAACTAAATTTATTTAGAAAACAACCAAGCACGTCGTATATGGGATGATTTTTCCGAAGATTTGATTCAAAATGTGTGCAGAAACCGCGAATGGTGTATATCTATACATATTATAAAACTCAACGTCTCTCTGTCTGCCTGTCTGTTAGTACGCTTATCACTCTAGCTAGAACCAATTATGCTATTTACCTATTTTATTTAAATTCATATGTATGTTCTCTGGCCAGGCTTTTGTATATATTTTGTTACGTAAAGTAACGTAAGTAATAAGCAATGACGACAAAAGTAATTCAAGTCGGAAAAAAAGTTTGCCGCCAGCGCGCTTTCTTGCAATATGCTGTCTAAACCGTTAAATATAGAACAGAATCATGTAGTAAAGAATTGTGTAGAATAAAAATACCTAAAAAAAAACTCCGTGGTATCATATACCTATCCTAAGCAGAGAAATACTAATAAGCGTTTTTAACATTTAATTTCTCAATAAATGAATACGTAAAATTCAAGCTGTTGTTTCCCCATTAAATTCTGTGAAATTCAACTTTATTTAAAAAAAAAAAACCTAAGCAATAATCCTCTAGTCCACGTGAGCGGAGCCACGGGCACATCTAGTGTATATACACTGAAGAGCCAAAAAAAATGGTACACCTGCGTAATATCGTGTAGGGCCCCCCGAGCACGCAGAAGTGCCGCAAGACGACTAATGTCTGAAGGTATGCAGGAGGCAATTCACACCATGAATCCTGCAGGGCAGTCCACAAATCCAATCTGCATCAATTTGATAAAGGGTTGCACATCTGTCACGTTTAATGATTCTCGTCAGTCGACGTTTGTCCCGTTCTTTCACGATCTTTTCCCGGAGGCAGCGATGTCGGAAGACGTGATGTTTTACCGGATTCCCGATAGTCACGGAACACTCGCGAAACGGTCGTACGCGAACATCCGAATGTTATCGCTACCTCGGAGATACTACGTCCTATCTCTCGTGCGCCGACTATAACAACACGTTCAAACTCACTTAAATCTTGATGACCTGCCATCGTAGCAGCAGAAACCGATCTAGCTGCCGACCGCATCGTGTCACTCTGATTGGTTCCGTACCTGTTATTTGCATACGCACGCCTGTACCAGTTTTTTGGCACTAGAGTGTATATCAAATACGATTATGGCAGCACTCACCAGATGTTTCATGTCGCAGACTCCCAGCTAGCTCCAAGCCCAGAAATGCTGGCAATGTTGACAATACTTGTCATCGTCACGTGGTTATATAGTCCCCGCGTCTAATGGGCTACGCCGTGTCTCCAGTCGGCCCGGGTGGTGGGAGGGGTGGAGTCGTTTTGTCACCGGAAACACGGCACCTTGCGACAATTCCCCGCCGGCCGGATGGCATTGGTAAGTATTCATCTGTGACACCCACCCAGTTCTCTTGACGGCTGTTGCTCACTGCAAAAAGAAATAACAAAATTTGTTCGAATGACGATCCGATTGTGACGACAGCGGTTTTCACTGCTATCCATCAAACTATTCACGACACGACAAGGTAAAGAATTTTTAATTGATTTTTTGTTTCGTGCAAACAAACAATATGACCTTCACTTCAGATTCTGTACGTCTGTAATTCTGGAACATTCGAATAAAGATTCGGTGAACACTTATTTGCCCGTCAATTCATCTGCAAATAGCCAGGAATTAATAAATTCCTTCCGGAATAAAAAATGTAATTATTAAAAATATGAAATTTTGTTTAAAACATACTATAAAACATATCAACGGTCACAACGAAAATCCATACGCGGTAAAATTGTACGACATCGGAAAAACTTGCACTACAGCGGAAAATCGACAAAAATTAGTTATTATTATAGGATGTACATTACGTCCTATGTGTAAACCGTGTAACTTCCAGATATCACAAGCTTAAGAATCAGGCTGCCTAGCTGGTAGCAATAAGTAGGGGTAGAGATGTTGCTCATAATTAATTATCTAGCATGATCTAAATTTTAGCCCCACAATATATCGCGAGCTTACCGTAAATGCAAATATTTATTTTCAGGGATGTAATAAGATGCATGAACTTTCGTTCTTCGGCACAAATGTGAACAGTTATGCACAGTAGAGAGACAGTCAGCAAAAAAAAAAAAAAATGTACTGAAATTATTTCAGGGTATTTGCAAGTGTTTCAAAATATCACGAATCCTGCACTGGAAGAAAAATTTGTTTTCTACGAGAAGTGTGGGCTGTCGCAAACTATCAATAATATTTTATCGTCATTCGAACGAAAATATTCTTCATAACCTGCATTAAAAATATTTATTTACACCGTCATGTACATTACTTTGATAAGTTTGTCGTATCTATTGAATCATTTAACTAAATTCAAAGTAACGTTATTTCGTAAGCATTTATTAGAAGCGTTGCATACAGAACCTGTTTTCAGACCTTATTTCACGATACTGCGGAATGAGAAAATAAGGTTTTATGCCATAACTCGGGGACCAGTAAGAGATTTTCACCGAATTCTTAACACAAAGAACGCTGCGGTAGTCCATGTAAACTCACATAGGCCTAATTTAAATGGCTCAGGCACATATTCCCCTTCTAAATATTTCAGGTCAGTAGAACATATCTACCATAACATTAAACTGATTACATCGAAAGTTTATTGTTTGAATCCTACCTCCGTAATGCAGAATGTTACATGATAGCTTATGGTACGAGGTTTTCTGGGTTCAAGTTCTGGCTAAGGCGCATATATATTTGTAATTGTCTCACTAGTGTAGCAAACGTACGTTTTTGGTTGCATCTCTAATGTCCTAATGATATTGCTGTCAACGAGATGTCAAGGCCTACCTACCACCTATGCTATAAAGAACTTAATTGANATCGTCACGTGGTTATATAGTCCCCGCGTCTAATGGGCTACGCCGTGTCTCCAGTCGGCCCGGGTGGTGGGAGGGGGGAGTCGTTTTGTCACCGGAAACACGGCACCTTGCGACAATTCCCCGCCGGCCGGATGGCATTGGTAAGTATTCATCTGTGACACCCACCCAGTTCTCTTGACGGCTGTTGCTCACTGCAAAAAGAAATAACAAAATTTGTTCGAACGACGATCCGATTGTGACGACAGCGGTTTTCACTGCTATCCATCAAACTATTCACGACACGACAAGGTAAAGAATTTTTAATTGATTTTTTGTTTCGTGCAATCAAACAATATGACCCTCACTTCAGATTCTGTACGTCTGTAATTCTGGAACATTCGAATAAGGATTCGGTGAACACTTATTTGCCCGTCAGTTCATCTGCAAATAGCCAGGAATTAATAAATTCCTTCCGGAATAAAAAATGTAATTATAAAAAATATGAAATTTTGTTTAAAACATACTATAAAACATCTCAACGGTCACAACGAAAATCCATACGCGGAAAAACTTGCACTACAGCGGAAAATCGACAAAAATTAGTTATTATTATAGGGTGTACATTACGTCCTATGTGTAAACCGTGTAACTTGCAGATATCACAAGCTTAAGAATCAGGCTGCCTAGCTGGTAGCAATAAGTAGGGGTAGAGATGTTGCTCATAAATAATTATATTGCATGATCTAAATTTTAGCCCCACAATATATCGCGAGCTTACCGTAAATGCAAATATTTATTTTCAGGGATGTAATAAGATGCATGAACTTTCGTTCTTCGGCACAAATGTGAACAGTTATGCACAGTAGAGAGACAGTCAGCAAAAAAAAAAAATGTACTGAAATTATTTCAGGGCATTTGCAAGTGTTTCAAAATATCACGAATCCTGCACTGGAAGAAAAATTTGTTTTCTACGAGAAGTGTGGGCTGTCGCAAACTATCAATAATATTTTATCGTCATTCGAACGAAAATATTCTTCATAACCTGCATTAAAAATATTTATTTACACCGTCATGTACATTACTTTGATAAGTTTGTCGTATCTATTGAATCATTTAACTAAATTCAAAGTAACGTTATTTCGTAAGCATTTATTAGAAGCGTTGCATACAGAACCTGTTTTCAGACCTTATTTCACGATACTGCGGAATGAGAAAATAAGGTTTTATGCCATAACTCGGGGACCAGTAAGAGATTTTCACCGAATTCTTCATACAAACATCACTGCGGTAGGCCATGTTAACTCACATAGGCCTAATTTAAATGGCTCAAGCACCTATTTCCCTTCTAAATATTTCAGGTCAGTAGAACATATCTACCATAACATTAAACTGATTACATCGAAAGTTTATTGTTTGAATCCTACCTCCGTAATGCAGAATGTTACATGATAGCTTATGGTACGAGGTTTTCTGGGTTCAAGTTCTGGCTAAGGCGCATATATATTTGTAATTGTCTCACTACTGTAGCAAACGTACGTTTTTGGTTACATCTTTAATGTCCTAATGATATTGCTGTCAACGAGATGTCAAGGCCTACCTACCACCTATGCTATAAAGAACTTAATTGANTTAATGTCCTAATGATATTGCTGTCAACGAGATGTCAAGGCCTACCTACCACCTATGCTATAAAGAACTTAATTGAAAATTGTATGCACCTATCTATAGGAAAGTAGGCTCACTAGGTTACGTCAATAACGTCTTGTTAAGTTCATATTTTGTTGTTTTGTCACATCTCTCGGTCTGAAAAACCTTGGTTTTATTTGTGTTTACGGGATCCAACGTAGAGCCTATGACATGCGTTTATGTCTTAAAAAGCTATTTTCGTAGACAAATATACTGCGATAGCATTCGATAGTTAAGATGAAATTGAACTTCAAACACTCTAAATCGCACATAGTATACCAGGTAGGCGCGCTCCTGAATGAAAACGGCTAATAGCGGTGGTGTAGTGGTCAGACTATTCGCCTCCCACCTAGGCGNACTCGCCTCCCACCTAGGCGAACCGGGTTCGATTCCCGGCGGGATCGCTCCTGGATTATCGCATGTGGGAATCGTGCCGGACGATGACGCTGGTCGGTGGGTTTTCTAGGAGATCTCCCGTTTCCCCCGTCCTTTCATTCCGGTGCTGCTCCGTCCTCACCTCGTTTTACCCTGNGTTTTCTAGGAGATCTCCCGTTTCCCCCGTCCTTTCATTCCGGTGCTGCTCCGTCCTCACCTCGTTTTACCCTGATCGGCTCTCAATACCTCGATGTTAAGGGCCGCCTAAATATCTTCACTCATCACTTGTTTTGAGAAATATTTTTGTATCGCCACCACCTAAACAATATTGCGCATTATTAAAATGTGTGCCTCAGTTTACTGACACGTTCTTACTTAATCTTGCATAAACCATTGCGGCACTTAATTTGAGGCAAAAGTATTTTTCCTTCGCTCCATTCACCTCACTTGGCATCATGAATCTATTTTACCGATATTACCTTTCTGCATAACTGATGGCCAGGGTTTAANTCCATTCACCTCACTTGGCATCATGAATCTATTTTACCGATATTACCTTTCTGCATAACTGATGGCCAGGGTTTAAAACGACATCATAAATGTTGGGTCATCAATTACGTGGGCACGTCCGCGTTATACTGTCCGCACACGTTCTTACCATTCCTCCTTTTTGCTCGCATTTTCAGGTTTTCGCAGCCGTCTTTCTGTGTTGGAGACATCTGGAGTTGAATTTGGAACACACTCGCTTGCTTTCTGGGAATATCAATTGAGTATCGAAACCCAAATAAAGCTTTTTTTTTTTTTTTTGTTAAGATGAGCTATCATCATCNTCCATTCACCTCACTTGGCATCATGAATCTATTTTACCGATATTACCTTTCTGCATAACTGATGGCCAGGGTTTAAGACGACATCATAAATGTTGGGTCATCAATTACGTGGGCACGTCCGCGTTATACTGTCCGCACACGTTCTTACCATTCCTCCTTTTTGCTCGCATTTTCAGGTTTTCGCAGCCGTCTTTCTGTGTTGGAGACATACACACTCGCTTGCTTTCTGGGAATATCAATTGAGTATCGAAACCCAAATAAAGCTTTTTTTTTATGTTAAGATGAGCTATCATCATCTAGAAGAGGAAATTCACATTTGCAGATAACCTCCAAGAAAAAAGTCCTTGTTTTCGTCGCGGTAGATTTGACTCTTAAATAATGCTACAGAGTAAAAATTATATTTCCTGTATTTGAGTGCCGTGTGTTTTCTTGAAGTCATGTCATACAGGCTGGACTCTTTCCATACGAAATTTTTTGTCTATAAGTATCGTGTGACCTTTCATTGAATTCACAAAATTTTAATGTATCAAAAACGTAGATATTTTACCGTATTGGTAGAAATGTTCACCAGTCAATGGAACGAATTGGCCGGTATCACTGGGGGGCGTCCTCATTAAGTGTTTCATATCATGGTAACCCTGTTAGAAAAGGTTGAGACACAATGCACGTTTCTAAGGGGTTCTTAATATATATAAATAAATNTATCATGGTAACCCTGTTAGAAAAGGTTGAGACACAATGCACGTTTCTAAGGGGTTCTTAATATATATAAATAAATTAATATATATATATAATCTCTATACCTAAGACATTATCGTAAGCTCCAGATAGCCATTTTTTTTTCGTTTCGTATGTNTATCATGGTAACCCTGTTAGAAAAGGTTGAGACACAATGCACGTTTCTAAGGGGTTCTTAATATATATAAATAAATAAATATATATATATATAATCTCTATACCTAAGACATTATCGTAAGCTCCAGATAGCCATTTTTTTTTCGTTTCGTATGTAACAACTCGCGTGCTTGGAAAAGTGCAGAGAATGTTTGGATTGTTACACGTAGACTCCAGGTACGCTCCGACACCAAACAAGGCAAGACCGCCGGAAACGAGAGTTGTCCAAGGTCACTGTTCCGCTCCGGGTCTGCTCCTTACAACCCCGAGGCGGCGCGCAGTCTCAGACGGCGTGAGAGGTTCGATAGCGTGTCCACAGATGGCAGCAGCGTTCGCAAACTTTGCCCGGACCGTTCTGTAGCTGACCAAATGTTCACGTGACCCGGTTCCGAAAGAATGAAATAACCCACGTCGTGAATTTGTCTCTGGAGTGTTGTATGCAAAGAAACTTACCAAATGAATTACCACTCTGACGTCGTTTTACGCACACGTGCTTAACTTGCAAGAGATTCTGGGTTCGAGTGCCGTTAGGCATGGGTGTGTATTTGATGATAATGTTGTCTCCATTCTCTGTCTAGATATATATATATATATATATTAACCACCATTTAAAATAAATATAGCCATGTAAGTAACAAACGCAGAACGTTTATTCCACCGCACTCTGTCTAAATTAATATATATTTACTATTATTCCAAATGAGATGTCTTTCAAAAGTGCTCACTTTACTGTTAATAGCATATATATACACACTAGAGTTTATATATACTAGATAGTATATAGCTATGTATATATATATACACCAGCAGGCATGGCGTTATTAGAATGTCGTATGGTTTTATTTACAAATTTATTTAAAACGAAGAAAGATTCTTTGTTTCAGAATACAGTTGGACTTGTCGACTGATTAGTGAATAAAGAAATGAATATTTCTCAATAAGAAATGCCTGATCAGCACTGGACCTTGACTTTGTTTTTGGAGATTTATCACAATGGTGACAATTCATAATTTAATTGTGCGCGGTGGCCGGAATATTAAAGGTTATAAAAACATCAAGCGAGGAGACAAACCCGGTACACAGGTGACGGTACGCGCATACTCATGTGTACGTACCTATTAATCAGCGCCAACCCCGGTAATTCAGAAACTAGTGTAATCAGAAGGTACCTTCCTTTTGAGACACGCTAGGCGGCGGTGGCTGAGCGGTTAGCCCGCTCGCCTCACACCAAAGCGAACCGGTTTCAATCCCTGGCCGAGTCACTCCCGGACTTTCGCATGTGGGAATCGTGCCGGACGATGCCGCTGGTCGGCGGGTTTTGTCGGGGATCTCCCGTTTCCCCCGCCCTTACATTCCGGTGCTGCTCCATACATCAATCATCCTCATCGGCTCTCCAGACCTCGCTGTTAATAGCCGCCCCAATCTCTTCACTCACTCACTTACATAAACACGCGACGTAAGTACCAATGATTTAACGCACAGCGAGACTACACGCAACTACACCCTATGTTCCATCCTTATCATTCCAAGGGTAACGTTTCATATCATCAGGTAAATCCAACACAACACAACTAATATCAAACCTCAAACATGCGTTTTTTATTATTATATTAGTCTAGTTAAATGAACTAGCTTAACATAATTAGTAAGCATTCATATAAGGTGTCCGAAATGTCTTTCCCTGATGAGAAATTTAATTTACATCTGCTACGATGATAGAGATGTGAAACCGGTGCCAACCTGTTGGCAAACTAACCAAGTTGTTGTTGCAACAGGACAACACATCGGCAAGTCTCCACGTGAGCATCCTTGGCAGCACGGAGCACATTTAGTCTATATTCAGTTCCTGTACATACATCAGCCAACATCACAGGAGCGTGGAGGCCACGCTGTCGGGCCGTAACGACCGATCCATAGTCCAGGAAGAGTCGTATCAAGTTAGGCACGAGCCTCCAAACCCCAATGAGGCGGTGAACAGTCTTGTTGGAAAATGACATCTGGGTGATACTCTCGCAACTGAGGAGCAGCAAACAGTCGCAACTTGTCCAGGTACACTGGAGATGTGATGGTGCCCTCAGCGAAAAAAAAAACTGGTCCTTTAATTTTGTCATGCAAAAGCACGCACCAGACATTCACATTTGAGCTGCCTCTGGTANAAAAAAAAAAACTGGTCCTTTAATTTTGTCATGCAAAAGCACGCACCAGACATTCACATTTGAGCTGCCTCTGGTACACTCTGACACCTCGCCAGGGGGACTCTGAACCACAAATACGCATTTTATGCCGGTTCACTACACCACCGACTAAAAAAGGTCGCCTCGTCAGAAAAAGCAACACATTTGAGATAGCAATTATCGCTCTCAACACGTGATAACATTTCGGCTGCAAAGTCATACCGACGCGTGGCATCATTGGGCGGCAAGGCCTGCACAATTAGCACTTTGTATGCACGAAACAATGCACGCTTGAAGGGAACATTTTNGGCCTGCACAATTAGCACTTTGTATGCACGAAACAATGCACGCTTGAAGGGAACATTTTTGGCATCCTTAATTCACGTGAGGCCCTATGCACTGATTTCTCGGGACTTCGCACAAAAGACTGTCTCACCGCTTCCACGTTGATGGTGTGCTATTTCTCCGTAAGTCAGCAACAGATCCTGTGTTCTAAAACTTGTCTTACCACGAATTAATGCTCTTGACATCGGGTGGCATCTTTTCAGAGGTTGTCTGAAAGTTCCTCTGCACTGTTATTAGTGACCGGGTTTTGTGGTACTGTAGGACACACTGAGCATTTTCCTGATTTGTGAACATGTCCAGTTTCTTGGACGTTGCAACTAACTGCTACACTACAGCCACGTCACTGAATCTTGCCACAAAAAACTTGTTTGAAATGCCACCATTTTGGCACCAACTTCACATCTCTATCTTACATAAAGCGGATATAAATATAGTTTGTAATCAGGTAAAGACTTTACGGACATTCTGTATATGGATGTGTGTATATAAAAATTGGGCACTTATCCACGCAAAACAACATAACACATCCCAACATTCTGATTTGCTAGTTCCCTGGAAGATTAATTCACATGAGAGGAACAATTAACAGCCGAAATGTGTTTNTCCCAACATTCTGATTTGCTAGTTCCCTGGAAGATTAATTCACATGAGAGGAACAATTAACAGCCGAAATGTGTTTCAATAGTGAATTTGTCTACTAACGATAGACAGAGAATCATACCACTTTCACTACAGGGATATTGGTATATGAAACTGTCCATTAAAAAATTATTCCTATAGGAACCTTCGAGTGGTTTTCCAACCATAGACCCATGGATAGACCATATAGATGAGTATAGTATGGATGTTCGTGAGAGCAAATATTCTTATTGCAATGTGGAATGACACTGATGACTTATGATTGAAACAGGTGCCTTATATATTTTAATTTATGATATTTTTATTATGTTGGGTGTGTCTTTATAACAACGGTAGTCCTAACAGCAGTTATATTTCACTGTCTTCAATGGTATTCGTTAAGGCATTTATTTACGGGTGTGTTTGTGATATAATTGTCTTTTAACGTTGTTGCCTATTTTAACCCACACTCTGATAGCTGGTTGATACATGTTCTGTTATTATAGGATGCTATTAACTAATATTCATTAATATTTAATCAGAGTTTTTTTGTTTACTTTAAGACGATGGAATGAAAATTTTAAAATTAATTTACTTTTTTATGGTAGACGTTTTGAGAACGGTATAGTTAATTGTGAGTATCATGAGATTGTAGAATCAAGGTAGTGGCCAAATTTGTCGGTTGTATAACGGTTAAATCTAGTGAAAAATAACTTAAACTTGTTCAATATACTCTGGACACATTTTTTTGCTGGAATTAAATTTTACCCAATTACATTTTCCTCAGCTATCTTATAACAGTGCTATTCTTTCTCGATTTTTTTAAAATTACTTAAGCTTCTTTCATTTTTACTTCGTCGTCATTCATAAAGATAAGTACTTCGCTACTGAACGTAAAAAACAGGTAAATTTAGTAATGGCTTCCCCTTTATGGCGCATGCAGCCACTAAGAAAGGATTTTTCAAAATTCGACTCCTAAGAGGGTGGAAAGGGGTTCAAATGTGTGTTCGAGGACTCCTCAATAGCACATTAACCCGATGAGATAACATTCTGCTTTTAGCTTCAAAAGTAATTTTTTTTTAAATTCAATCTCCATGAGAGTGAAAGGTGTTAAATATGCATTTCACAGACTTCTCAATAACGCATTAACCCGATGAGATATTTGTGTGCTCATTTCTTAAAAGGTTAGCCCATGCAAATACTCAAAAGCTTAATTCACAATTTATTTAAATTCAACACTTAAGAGGGAGAAAATACGAAAAATTTGTTTTTGGAGACTCCTCAATAATTCATTAAAGAGATGAGATATCGTTGTGTCCATGTCTTTAAAAGGTAGTCTATATAATTAACTAAAAAATAATATCAGGATATTTTTTAAATTTAACCCCTCCTAGGCTGAAAAGGTGTGACAAGTGTGTTTTAGAGCATAGGGCGATAATATGTTATTCTCTTTGTTTCTACAAGCTAACTATACTAATGCCTAAAAATTAATTTTACATTTGTTTTAAATTCAGCTCCTTAGAGAGCAAAAAGGGGTAAAATATTCTTTCGCACAATTTTCAGTATGAGGTACTGAAAATAAACCTATAAGATATTGTTATGCTCTTGGTTCAAAAGTTTGACTATATAAGTAACAAAACTTATTTGTGATTTTTATAAATTCAAATACCTATACGTGCGAAAAAATTTTGAATGTGTTTTTGATTATACGTTACCGACATTGCATCGCTTCCACGACAGTAACCTTAAAAAAAAAATATGTTTTCTAAAAACTTATCAAATTAAAAAATCATGACTAGAAATAAAACATGTACCTTAATGAGGAAAATAAAAGTTCATTTCCCTTAGAATCACATACAAAGGTGTCAGAACTGTGCAGGATCAATCATTTAAAATAGCAAATTTTTTAGACTGTGCTCTCAGTGAAATACACCGAGCTATTTTATTTTCTTTGTGAAGTTTGTATATGCTTTTAAATCGCATTTAATTCTGCAGTTAATAATTTAATATGTCATATTCGATTAAGAGTAAATTGGAATGCAGTGCCCTTTCCAGCCGCACAGTATCCCTTTTTATATTTCAACATTTAATTCTTTTTTTTTTTTTTTTTGCAAACTGAACTGTCAGAGCTATAGACTTGCCAATCATATAGAGAACTGTCAAAATCATATGTTAAAGATGGCGAGGAAATTTGTTTGTATTTTATTTCAACAAACCGGAATTTTTATTCACCTCAATAATATTAATGGTAACTTGAATATAATTCCAATAGCATTACAAATAGAAATGCTCAGAAGACAAAAAAAAATATTTATTATTTTTTGTAGCTTTGAATGGAATCTGCAAATAGTAAAGAAAAACTGCCACAATGAAATAAATCATTACCATACACTCTATATATAAACAGTGATATCATTCGGTAAAATTATTTTACTGCATTTTAAAATAATGAGTTGTTTTCTTCTGGCGAATCTGTGGTATTGTAACAGTCTTGNCTGGCGAATCTGTGGTATTGTAACAGTCTTGGGTCACCCTAGTGTCACCCAATGGCTGTCCAGTTAATGTACCTATGTTATTAAGCAGAAATTTTATAAACTAGGCATTTCACCAAGCTCCATAGTATTGCATCATTTACGTGATTTATTGTTGAGCATACATTATACTGTCTACTTTNAGGCATTTCACCAAGCTCCATAGTATTGCATCATTTACGTGATTTATTGTTGAGCATACATTATACTGTCTACTTTTAATGCTCATGCTATTTATGACAGTTTTAGCTCTATATTCTGCTCAGCCCTAGTTAAAGCTTCACACCCTTCGGCGAATACTACCACTGTTTGAGTCGCCACAGTATCAACTTGGAATACGACGACGACTCTCCTCACGCGTCGCCTTAAAGTCCTCGAAGTCTTGCCAGGGGCAGGCGGCGATGAACGACCACGCCCTTCTTACCTGACCTCCTTATATTTCACCTCCTTGCATAATTTTTCTCTCCCCGCTTGGCAGCTCAGTTTGATATTGACATACTGTGGCTCTTTAAACACCGCTCGCATCTACAGCTCTGCCGTCGTATCAGTCTGCAATGAGGTTTAACTGCCATTCCCATGCAGTTCACAAGGAATCAGCATATATCACTGTTTAATCAGTGAATACGAACCACTATAAGCATTCGTAGAATTTTACTGATTCGAGAGGAGTAGTTTTACAGATCTGCAGCTAAATTCACTAGTTTGGTGTATTTTTAACTACTTATATTTTAGAGTGTAATTTTCCTAAATTATTCGAAGGGGNAGCTAAATTCACTAGTTTGGTGTATTTTTAACTACTTATATTTTAGAGTGTAATTTTCCTAAATTATTCGAAGGGGTAGACATGGAGTACGTTTATATTGCGGACACAATTGTAAAAATGAACAATGCAGTCCGGTACCCTTTGGGGTTGATCGACATCATCAACCCTCCTGACCTATCACCATACAAGCTTCCCCTTGACATTGGCTCTCCATTAATGATACTGTGGAACCTTAACCTGCCAAAACGCTGCGATAGCGTTTGACTCTAAGTGAAGGCTTTGCAAAAAGACGTAATCTAGGCCACAGTTTTCACTGGATGTGCACGGGGGGAATAAGTTTCCATGATGCGCATACCACTCATTCGATACAAGTGCCCTTTCGAATTTAATAAACTGCCATTGCCCCTCAAGGTAAGTTTTGCATCTACCGTAAATAAATTCCAGAGACAGTCTCTAAGGTGGCAGGGATTGTTTTGAAGGAGGACTGCTTCTTAAATCGTCAGCTCTATGTAGCTCGCTCCACAGTAAGCACACTTAGCAACTGGTAAAACTAGCACTTGGTATGGTCACAAAGATGTCCTTCGGCAAAGGAAATTAGTTACTTCTTCGTGTAGTACAAGTGGGCCGAACCGCGGACATCCTATAGTGTATTAGTAGTATCTACACATTTTTTTTTAAACAAATCTTTGAAAAAACACCCCATGTATGAAGGTTTTTCGTTGTTCCCTAAACATCTCATGAACCAAAATTCTGTTGACATTTGAGTATCTTATTTTAGGATGACTTGAATATTGACTTACATTTTATTTATAAACTCCGATATTGAATTTATAATTCATATAAATAAAAACGGAGAGAAAATATGTGTGTTGGTAATGCCTGGTAAGAAACAGTTCTCATGCAAAATATTGTTAAACTTAGAAGTAATTTGTTGTATTTAATAGAGTATCTTACTTCTATAAGGAAAATTACGTTTTTTCATCTTCTCTTTCTCATTTAAAAACTAAGACTTAGTTGTATGCGATCATTGATTGTATTTCAATTTGGTATTTTCGGTTGGCAGTTCCGTCGGTCGAGAGGTGAGTAACGGACCAGCAGCGCTGCCTGGACAAGCTCGAGCGGCGACGCAGCGACGGAGTTCGGCGTCTCCTCCGCGCTCCGCGAGAACAATGGACAATGCGTTGCAACGGAACGCCAAGTTGCCGGTCGCCGTGATACAGCGCTTCTCGCCCGAAAGGACCGACGTTCCCGTCGCGTGTTGCTGCCATACACTGAAGCCGAGGTAGATCGCTTATTAGTCTCCCGCGCGTGCACCCAACACTGACCTACCCCAAGTCAAAACGAATGTCGAAGTCACATGCCAAAAAGTGATGAACGTGTTTTTTATATATACATTTATAAATTACAATTACTATTATATTAATAAACTACGTTTACAAATTATAATTTAATCAAACTGCATTACGAATTTGTTAGAAATTGTATAAGAATATCTTAAAGCACTTTTTTTATAAAAAGTGTTCTAACCTGAAATCCAATCCATGCCAATTTTCCTATCCGTATTGGCAGCAAAGCAGTTTAATGTTGGGGCACGGAAATTGGCTGTGCGTAGCCAGCTATATCGGTCTACCTCATCTTCAGTCCATGGTTACGACCGTAGACTGAAGATGAGTTTGAACGATTTTTGTCTTCCTCTTATTTCCCCATAACTGATTCGCTCCTTGCCAATACAACTATCAAAATTACATTGTGAATACTGATAAACGTATAAGTTTACATTGGTATATTCAGCAGATCGACCCGTTTATATGAATAAAATAATACTTCGGTAAACTTTAGTATATTCTANATGAGTTTGAACGATTTTTGTCTTCCTCTTATTTCCCCATAACTGATTCGCTCCTTGCCAATACAACTATCAAAATTACATTGTGAATACTGATAAACGTATAAGATTACATTGGTATATTCAGCAGATCGACCCGTTTATATGAATAAAATAATACTTCGGTAAACTTTAGTATATTCTANATTACATTGGTATATTCAGCAGATCGACCCGTTTATATGAATAAAATAATACTTCGGTAAACTTTAGTATATTCTATATGCTTTAAAACCATGTACGGGAAAATGTATAAATATCTCGAAGCGTATATTATCGTAAACAGCGTTGTTTTTATTGTTCTTTTTGCAGAGAAGTAGCCCGATGTTGAAACACGTAGCAATGTCACTGCGCAGCTTGCATGCGCACTCTAACAAAATAACCTGTACGTCTGCGACCGTAGAGGGATGAAAAATTTCCTCGTACATACTCTATTGCAGAGCTATGACGGCAAGTGGAACACAGGGGAGGGACTAAGAAATATTTACGAGAACAAGCCAAGACTATCTGACGTCAACACATATTTGAAACACACAAAAAAAATTATTATCTACAAGGAATTTAGTCAAGAGTTCTGCGAAACTAAACTAAATTAAATAGGACGAGTAACCCGTGAACGAGCTATAGTCCGTTCGCAGTTTCTTCACACTTCTTAAACAAAACCTTTCAAAAGTCAGCCCATATAAGTAGTGTTGAGTTATTTCCGAAATATGTCACGTATCACAAGTGTTTTACACTTATGTTAACATGACTGTACCTTATTTAAAGNTTGAGTTATTTCCGAAATATGTCACGTATCACAAGTGTTTTACACTTATGTTAACATGACTGTACCTTATTTAAAGTTAAATTTGATTTTTATTTTGTTTATAAATCTTATTTCTTTAATAATTAATGTAAATAAAAACGGTGAGAAAATAGGCATGTTCGTAATGCTTAGTAATAAAATAGCTCTTATGGAAAATATAATTACATTGAGTGCGCACGAATGCGGTGCATTGCATCTTCGGTGTAGTTCCCTACACTCGGCGGAAGAATAAGAATAGCATGGAGGTAGAACTTCAGCAGCACTTCAGAAAAGTTGGAAGTAACCGTGAACGGACTATACAAAGAACAGTAAATATAAAAACGCGCACAAAACTCTAGACGGCCCAACGAAGAAACCACGGAAGATCACACACAGTTTTCTCGGTGAACCGGTAGTGACGTCTGGGGAAGCGGCAACCTTACCTGTTTTCAGGCANTTGAGTTATTTCCGAAATATGTCACGTATCACAAGTGTTTTACACTTATGTTAACATGACTGTACCTTATTTAAAGGTAAATTTGATTTTTATTTTGTTTATAAATCTTATTTCTTTAATAATTAATGTAAATAAAAACGGTGAGAAAATAGGCATGTTCGTAATGCTTAGTAATAAAATAGCTCTTATGGAAAATATAATTACATTGAGTGCGCACGAATGCGGTGCATTGCATCTTCGGTGTAGTTCCCTACACTCGGCGGAAGAATAAGAATAGCATGGAGGTAGAACTTCAGCAGCACTTCAGAAAAGTTGGAAGTAACCGTGAACGGACTATACAAAGAACAGTAAATATAAAACGCGCACAAAACTCTAGACGGCCCAACGAAGAAACCACGGAAGATCACACACAGTTTTCTCGGTGAACCGGTAGTGACGTCTGGGGAAGCGGCAACCTTACCTGTTTTCAGGCAAACTGAATGACGACTGGTAAAATAATTTAATTTACATGGAAAATGCCTCTCCTCCTAGCTCAAATCTCATCCAATGACAGCCGAGCACTTCCCTGATTGGGCGGGCACCTGAGGGTAAATATTAAATACTGCTGTGGTAGATGTTTCGTATTTATTTTATGATCCCTTTTGTTGATATTTTCATTGATGGTATCCATATGATTTTTTGTTATTCTATGTTCTGTTGACCCAATACACTCCAGTTGTTTACAATAAATGACGATACATTGATATTTATTACGATTCTTTCTTTTCACTCAGGTATTCTAAACAATTCGCGTAAGGAACAGAGACCAATGGAAGCCTTCCTTACTTCGTTGTGTTAGTATCCAAGGTAGACCACAAAATCACCACAAATGTAAACGGGAAACCAACTCGCACTCTTGTCAGTACCTACACTTTAATACCAACTACTATACAAGTATTAAAGCTAGCATTATTCGTACTAGTTGAGCTGTGAAAACATGTGCCAGCACGCAATCAATAGCCGATGAAATAAATCACCTTGGAAAAACTGCTGTAGCACCTTCCCAAGTGTTGCGTATTGCATACCTGTCAGTCTTTGTATTATATCTTCATTACCAACTTGACGGTAAGTAACTCGGTGTTCACAAAACTACGCTTTAAAATACATGGTTGCCCAATAAAATAGTTTAATGATTTTGTGTTTCATACGACATAAATCAAAAATTTGCAATGAAGTGCATTCGAAAATAAATTTTCATTTTCTTGCATTTCCTTTATCGAAAATCACCCGGAAAACGCCACGTGTCCTGAGAAAATTAAATTTTCAAAAACCTATTATAAAAATATTGTAACAGGTAAAGTACAAAAGCTAAAAGGGCTAGCGTTTCAGCATTTTTAAAGTAAGTTTTGTTGGTCCCCATCTGTGATATTTTTTAGACGTTGGGCCGCAAAAGTCTGGGGGTGTTTTCGAAGCGGTTTCCGCGTGTATAAAGTCCCAAAGATACGCCTCAGTGCGTTTTCTCCCCTTTCCAATCTGTCCCGTTATACCTCATTCAGAGGGGCCGCGGTAGTGCATCGGCTAAAGCGTTCGCCTCCTACCAAAGTGGACCGGGTTCGATACCCAGTGGGGTAGCTCCTGGATTTTCGCATGTGAGAATCGTGCCGGACGTAGGCGCTGGTTGGTGGGTTTTCTCGGGTATCTCCCGTTTCCCCCCGCTCTTGCATTTCGGTGCTGCTTCATACTCACCTCGCTTCACCCTCATCGGCTCTCAACTCCTTGCTCTCTGTCTCTCTGATCTCTTTCCACCTGCTCCACGTTGGCATGGAACTTCATGTTTATTCATTTGGTAAGCGAAACAACCGGTTCAATTTAATACAAATACCATTTCAGTCGAACTGATCACGAGTCAGTGGAATAAGTCTAAAATGATAACAACTTTTAAGCATGAATTAATTTATGGTATAAGTGGTTCGAACCACGTGATATTTTGGTCATTCATTTTCTGATACTGACTTGAAAGTCTGCTATCTCAACCAGTGAGCTTTAACGCTCGGTATTCGGAGACATCGTGATAGACCGTTAATTCTTCAGGAATTTAGAAACGTCCACATATCAAACTGTCCATTGGAGAGTTACTTAATTCTCTCGGGCACTGAGCATCAATCTGTACAGTTCTGGCCACAGAGTTTCTTTCTGTGCCGTAAATTTACGACTGTGGACACTTGGACTGCGAAGCTAAAAATCTCTACCTAAGTGATTCGTATGTGAGGGCGAGGTACAGAACCTATGGAGACCTAAGGGCGAAGATTGCCGACGCTTCTTATGCGGTATCACCTCTAGAGGGCAAAGCGCTGAACTGGCGGGCAGTTGCCTGTTCGTGAAAATTACAACTATGAAAATGTGACCAATGACAGACTCATTTTATTGACGGAATTCCTGCAGCTTGGCTCCATGAAGAAGTGTCACCTAGCTTCTTATGCATCCTGTAATTATAGTTTGAGATACGGTACTCTGAAAACGATAGTCCAGCTTTATTGAGGAGCTAGAGATGCTACGAGAAAATGTTTCACGTATACGAGGGTTCGTCTGAAGTGAGCGTCGTTTTCGTACACCCTTAAGAAAGTTCTTGAAACTTTGCTACATCACTGTTAACTCATATCGAGAAAGCACGAATGGTGATGTTTATTCCCATACATCCCTGACGAAGTCCATTCACGGTTACTTCCAACTTTTCTAAAGCCCTTCTTAAGTCCTACTTTCAGGATGTTCCTGCTCATACAATTAAAGCTTCGGCCATAACCCAGTTTAGGGAATTCGCATTCGTGCTCACTCATTTTAACAATATTTTGCATAAGAACTATTTCTTACTGGGCATTGTCGACACACCTATTTTATCTCTGTTGNCGTGCTCACTCATTTTAACAATATTTTGCATAAGAACTATTTCTTACTGGGCATTGTCGACACACCTATTTTATCTCGGTTTNCTGGGCATTGTCGACACACCTATTTTATCTCTGTTGTTATTCATATTTAATTATAAATTAAATATTATAACTAATAGATAAAATGTAAGTCAATGTTCACTTTTACTGAAAATAAGGTACTTTTATGTTGACACGAGTATAAAACGCTTGTGATAGATAACACATTTAGGAAAGAACCAACCACTATATACAAATGGTGTAATATTTTTCAGAAGTTTATTCAAAAAGTGTGAAGAAATCGCGAATATATTACCTCTCCTACATTTTGTCCAAGAAAGAGTGAAATACGCAGTGAAGTGGCCAACTGTGTAAAGTAACATTTCAATTTTGCAGTCTGATTTTTGGTAAATTTTCCGTATTGTGTATGTGTTGAAAAACCTTCAATTGCAGTTCGGCAAGTTTATTATAAATTATTTTACAGTGAAGATAAACCCAAGATTATACGTATAACAATTTTTTTTTTTAACAGGGGACCTTTAAAAGACGAACATCCAGTTCATGCTTCTACTAGACGAGTAATAACGTACTCTGCGCACAGCAAATAAAACCAGTTTCGAAGAAACAGATTCTCAGAGTAATAGAGAAACTCTCTGCCGACCTTTACCGGTCTAACAAGTAATTTCTGGAACTGTGCTTGCTGACATTATTATTCGTTTTATCGTGTGCAGTTAAAGTATTAACTCAGAGACTACAACTTTCAGACGTTTGCCTATACATGGAGTTTCTCGAATGGTTACATACATAGCTTCGAACATTGTAATAAAAAACATTGTCTATTACTTTCCGCAGAAACAGGATAGTTACCTCGATAGCAAGGCCGTATACTTCAGCGTTTTGAGCAACAAAGTCTCATAAACTGGCGATGCCTCCCGCAGCTCTAATGGATCGAAATGCGCCTCCACTCTTTACCCACTCAAACAACTCTTTATCTGCATGACACTCAAGACGTGTTTGGGGTGTAATTAGTATATACCTGAAAAATTCGGTGTTTCATTTCGGGACAAGCTAGAATTCAAAACCTCGTACGTTTGTATTGCGTATGCTTTTGGCCCAACACGTTAGTTTACACCTCACGAACAACTCTGAGCCAATAATAAACACACAATAAAATGCAGACCCAGTCACCGTCTTCAACTTATACAAAACGCAACCAATTAACATTGAGATTAGCGTTATTTTACATACTACAAGGGAGTATAACCTTCAGGTCATTGAACACTCGAATATTTCAGTTCTCTAATAATTAGAGCTTGGAAAATTTCGCGAATTCATTTTAGGACAAACTAGACTTCGAACGGATGTAAGCTTGTGTTATGTTTGCAATTGGATCATAGTTCATTAGGCACGCCCAGGTTAACTCTGAGCCAATAATCAACCTACACGGAAACAATCACCGAATCCCGTGCCCAATGGTCTCATTTAGCCCTGACTGCACACTTGGGGCAGCAGCCAATGAACAGAAAGCTGATGCTCTAAAATACACAGGACAGTGGAGTCTAGCATACAAGTAGTTTAAGACGTCAAATTTTCCTGACTTCAGGTATAATTAAACACGACTGACCATGTTTTCGATCACGCACGGCTGCTTTGAGATCTGTGGTTAATCACAAGTGTTTCCTCATTCGAGTTTGGAACAAATTCTGCTTGAGTTTTTTTTAACGGCTTGGAGAGAAAAATTCGTTACAGTAGAATTGCGCTATAGTGTAGTTAATTTGTGGACTGTTTATTTTCAACTTGTTTTACCTTCTTTTTTT
>NQII01002453.1:153840-192929 GCA_002778355.1 Clitarchus hookeri | reverse complement strand
TTATGTTTCCGTTAATGTGTTATGTTTTTGTGTTTTTGCCTCAACGCGTCACTTCCGCCCATATATATCTATACAATAATTGTTTGTTTTAGTGAGCTCTACCACCCCTCAATGTTTGTCCCATGATTTTACAATCATTCTGTTTATTACATTACACTGAAAATATTTTAATTTTAAAACACTAGTATAATCTTTTTATTTTCGTTTTGTTCATGGAAAAGAGTCACAATGTTAATATATTGTGTANATTTTAAAACACTAGTATAATCTTTTTATTTTCGTTTTGTTCATGGAAAAGAGTCACAATGTTAATATATTGTGTAGTTATGATTCTAATGAGTTACCAGGGATGACTTTATGGATGCATGGACAAGTAAAGGCTTAACGTTTTATTGACATTGAGGCCATTAAGAAAACAGAACGAAATGCTCGTACAAGAACGTGTGAACGAGGAGGGAGGGGGGAGAGATTGACCATGGCCTCTAGTAAAGATCCATTCTGACTGATTCAGGACGAACACACAAATCCGAAATCAGAATGGCTTGACCGGGAATCGAACCCACGTCCTTCTCAATGCTCGCCCGTACTCTAAATCATAATCAGTGCTTTTAATTACTGGAATTATTTGCATTGAAACTTGAGTCATTGAGCTGTTACCTGCGGGTGATTCAGTGTAATGCACTGAGTTCTAAGTGTCAGGCCAATGTATCTCACTAGTAGTCAGTATAAATCACCATTCAATCAGCAAATACAAGCTACTAAAACCATCCGTAGAATTTATTTAATTCTGTCGAAAAGGTTTGTTTACATATCGGCAGTTAAATCCACGACTTGAAGCGGTTTTAACTATTCCGATTTTAGAGTACGATTTGTCACCATTGCACTCGCCTGAGCGTGACTTTAAGGTGCTACCGTAACAACTGTTTGGCACGCTAATAGAGATAAAGCTATGTTGCGTGTCTAAGTACACCTGTGTTTAGCAGCTAAAACCCATTATAAAAACACTTATTTTAGCCATTTTCAAGCCAAAATAACATCTTTCTTGGAAATGAAGTCAGAACCTAAAATTTGTCTTATGGCACGAAAAGTTTCTTAAATTCTTTTCGTTTTAAAACACCTCGGCAAAATAACCGTACTGTTTTTAATCACATATTTTCTACTAAATCTCTGCAAATCACTTCACACGTCCACCAGACGCAGCCCTTAGCTTACCCGAAGTTATTACTAAGCTCTCATCCATGTCACAGCTCAGGGACTACTCACACATATACGGCCCTATCATAGTCGATGTTACTTCGCACTGTTTGAATCTAACGTTCGCGAAAATCACGCATTGTGTGACGTGTTTGTTTTATCTCCTAAATGTGTCACGTATCAAAAATTTATCATGCTCGTGTTAATATTAAAGTTCCTTATTTTGGTTAAATTAAACATCGACTTGTATTTTAACTATAACATACAGCTTTTATTTTATTTATAATTGTTACTGACAAAAAAAAACGGAGAGAAAACAGATACGTTGATAATGCCTCTGGAGAAATAGTTTTTTTGTTCGTGATGTATTATTACACCGAGTGCGCACGAATGTGCTACGTTATCCCTCNGGGGGGGGGGGGAGGCTGAAAGTATAACTCTAGCATGGCTTCAGAAAAGTTGGAAGTAACTGTTCATGGACTATATACCTCGAATGTTTTACCCTGCCCTTAAAGCGTGCCTCTCCACATGCTATCATTATTAATTGTACGTTTCCATACACAGATTTTTTCCGTTAACTTACCCGGAGATATTAATACTGTCTGGGTGCGCGAGCGAGCGAAAAGCATTTTTATTTTGCACCCAGCGGCGCCAATTTTCACCGCATGGTCGAACAAGTTACCAGCCCTGGGGCGCCCTCACATGTAGCGGGCGGAACTAGATTTACAGGCCTTATTTCAGCTGCGGCCTGGACGCATGTATTTTTTTTTTAACCGCGCACGACCTTGGCTTTGTTTGTCCGGCTTTACAGCTTGTCCACGGTAAACCGAGCACTTTCGAAAGCCCCGCTGAGATTTATTATACTCGGGTTAGGAAGCTGAATGCTTTTAGTTTTGGCAACTAAAATTTTCCCCAGCCTGGTAACACTGGTGTCCTATGTCTACCGGATTTCCCCGTTTAGTATGCAAGTAAACGGGATAATAGCAAATTCTCGTAAAATAGACGTAGTTGTAGAGATGTGAGATTTTGGGCGGCCCTTAACAGCGAGGTCTTGAAATCCGGAGAGGGTGAAATTAGGTGAGAATGGAGCAGCGCTGGAATGAAAGACCGGGAGAAACGGGAGATCCCCGAGAAAACCCGGCGACCAGCGGCGTCGTTCGGCACGAACCCACTCGCGAAAATCTGGGAGTGACCCGGCCGGGGATTGAACCCGGTTCGCCTTGGTGGGAGGCGAGCAGGCTAACCGCTCAGTAGTTGTGTAAAAATTTTCCGAGTTGTACTGTGTTAGACCGTACGTAAGAATAGACTTTGTTCTTCGCACGCTAGAGAGGAAATATAACGTAATTTGTTCACATTTATTTATATATTCTGTCATAAATTGGAATAAGCAATACATAGGTATGTTAAATTACTTTAATTAAATATGACAACTGAATCAAAAAAAATAGTCAAATGGTTGACATATATTATGTTTGGGGCTTTCCTAAATAGTTTCCGTTTAGCGAGAGGAGAAAAGTACAAAGGTGCTTTTGAAGACAGCTATATTTTTAGCACTTTAATTCTTAACGTTTTCCCATTGAATTAAGCTTGCTTATAAATGTCCAATGACAATAACAATTTTATTTTAAATGTTTAGCTCTTTTAAAACTCATTGGAGGGCATTAATAATAATTACAACATAAAGTTAATACTAAAAATTTCGAATACAACAACTCGATCCAAACACGTGCTTTTCTAAAAAAAAAAATATATATATTGAATTTCTTTATTTACCGCCAGTTTAAACGCGACCTCTTTGGTACATCAGCGCACCTTGTGGCGAAAATTCTCCTAACGCCTAACTCTCCCGCAAGAAATTTGGTTTTGTTCCTAACCTGAGTAGAATTGATCTTCGCCCTGCTCAAGATCTACTTGCATGCGCACTCCAAACCTAAATCAGTGATTTCAATTTGTATGATTATATTATTGTAATGAGCGTTTATCTACTGGCGAATCAGTGGGAATGCGCTGAGGCTTAACAGCCAGGTCAGCGCATTCCGCTGGAAAATCAGTATAAATCACAGCTTTATCAGTAAATACTAGCAACTGAAATGATAAACAGAATTGCACTGGTTCAAGCGATGCAGTTTTAACAGACCCGCAGTCGAATTCGCTGATACGACGCAGTTTTAACTGTTTCGATTGCGTATTCATCCTCCATACGTAAAATTTACATTGCCACGAGCCTCATAAGTTTATTAATGCGTCGATCAAATGAGAGTGTGAAATAATTGAGCAAGTTAATAGTTACAATGTTGCTAATTTGGCACTTATATGCATAAAAAAAAAAGAAAGAATAAATTAACTCAGTATCCCCGGAATTTTACATAACATTTCTTGTTTAAAGAAAAAAAAAACACGGAACTACTTTCCCTCCGTCGATACCAATTTTACTGGGCGCATTATACGTAGAGCCTCCCAAGCCTGCAGCCATAGAGTTCAAATGGGGGATCGATGTAAATAAATTCCTTCTCATGCATCAATTTTAAAAATTATTGTTTTAAACAATATATATTTTATTTTACATTGCTAATAAAATACTGGCATGTTAGTATAAGAAAAACTATTCGTTTCCATTTTTTTGTAAAATATATATTATTTAACAAAATTTTTTAAAATATGAAACACAAAAATTGGAGGAAAAAAATTTACGTGCCAGTATTCCCTAACAAATTTAACATGGAATATTTATGCACCGGTGAATATTTCTTCAAATTTAATTCCCCCCTTTAAACTCTGTGTGGTGGGTTTGTTTTTCGGCGGCCATAATCCTTTCAGACCCACATTAATTTGCAGTTTCGGATGTTGCAACCAAACATTTTTTTTGCAATGCGTGCTGTACTTAAGTCGACACATCACCTGCTTCGTTGTCACAGCCAAATGTGTTGTGCGTTCGGCTACAGTTGTATGAACCAATCATGACCTAGGCCAGTAGGACGGTTTGCGAATCATTTACCCACAGGTAAGATCATTGGGTCATTGAGCTTCGTAGTGTGAAGTAGAGACTAAAAAAATTACCTACACGTGAGAAATGCGCGCAGTTGCGTACGCCGGGTCCGAACAGGTTAAAAAGTAATGCTGGTACGGCAGGGGCGGTGGCTTTTTTCCAAAGGTTGGTTTTCAGAAGTGCTCCATTAACCCTGAGCGGTCTGTACGTCCGCGGACGGGACCGACCTCGATTGCCTTGGCAGTGCCGTCCACGTTGTGGGAGGTGATTTCTTTCTTTCAGAAGTTGANAGATACCGCCGTGTGTCGCGCGGGTATATAAAACCCGGAGCCGTCCTGGTGTGTTACCATTCCGCTCCACGAGCATCAGTACAGAGCCTGGAAGACGCGCACAGACTCTCTACCGACATCATGAAGGTCCTGGTGAGTATTCGTCTACCCGTGGTGTCAACCACACGGTGGAAAAAAAATTTAAAAGGGCAAGTCAGATTGCCGGAAATTTCTGTAAACTGTTAAGAAACTGTTTGCAAATATACCACACCAGTACGAATAGTGAGAAAAAGCTGGCGGCAAAGTTGTTACCCCTACTTCCGTTGTAGCTTTCCTACACTTTCTCAGGAACCCCGTTAAATGCATAGGAAATTTACCAATTATGTATTGTTACTGTGATAAAATTCCCTGTGTTTTCAGCCTGATGTATGATCGTATTTACATACATTGCGTAGGTTAGAAATTTCCACTAGAGTTTAGGAAGTTTACCAGAAAATATTTTACAGTGACTAGTTAACGGAAAGTAATTGTTTATTGGCCACAAAAGCTTAGTACTTACTGTTAAATAATGTCGAGTTCACTACAGTAAAAAATTGCTAGTGTTAATGCCGGCAAAGGATTTGGGGGCTGCCACAAAATATTTTTTATTGCGCATACCGAGAAAATAAATTTACTAAAAATATTTTTAATTTAAATAATAACATTAAGTTTCCAATTAATGTTTAAAGATTCGTTAAACTTACTTGAAGCGAAGCTTAAAAATTATCGATTCCCGTAACGCGTTGTATTTCTGGCACGAAAACTCATTAATGTTAACGATCAATTAGGTATTGTGTACAAATTTTTCAACATTTAATTTAACGTGGAATATTTATATTGCCCACATATGTGGAAAACTTATTTTGCTTGATTCGTATTGGAATAGGCAAAGACGTAATATAAAAATTATGTGTTATCAACTCTAGGATAACGCTTGATCTACAAATCGAAACAAGTCACTAGGCTTATGAAAATATTAGATATCAGATGTGTTGAAAATGCAAGCAATGTTTTTCGAGAATAAATTAAATAGACGTTTTAAAAGTTCCCGTCTAATCGCAAACTACTCCTCGAAATACGACTGGGAGAAAACCTGTTAGGAAGGTCATCGCGATGATGTTGACTGGAATAAAGCACTGTACTTCTGGAATACGAGTTAGACACATTACCTCATAACCAAACGCGCTCGGGGACTAAATAAATTCAAATTAACAACGAAACACATTTTTTCTTTTCAAATACAGTTTTCATTTTATTTGATCATATTTTAACTCTCAGCATCGAAGCAAACAGGTTGTTTTAATTCTAAATAATTTAACTACTTAAAAACAATTACATTTAACGTGAACTTTCTTAAAGTGTACCTTCAACTTAGAGCTCCGATGGTGACATTAAAATAGATGAAAGCGAACATCATAAATGCAAATATGACTATAACTCATAAGAAACCGATTAGATATAACATTTTGATAATAGGGTTTGTTTTCTGAGCAATTGTGTTGGCAAACCATTGATAAAAATATATTGGCATTTTAGCAGATAAAATATTAACACGTTTCCTTCAACAAAACAAAAAAAAAATTACAATAAAGGAGTTATTGAGAAAGTAAGACTTTTCAAACATTTGTAGAATATGATACAACTGCATAAATAGCACTGTATAAAATGTGTGACATGGTTTTAATTAATTAAGTACTAAGTTTCATTCGTTAAGTGTATATCTCGATACACTGCTAAAATTTAAATGCTTACTTAGCCTTGGGTTATATTTTTTTTCGGATGTCTCACTTAATGAAATTCTGGGCCAACGTGTCTTCAAGTATCGTGTTCTGAAGGCTACGAACCTGACATTTATTCAAATCTCTGTACCCACTTACGTACGGGTGAAACTAAAGGTTTTCTTGGCGTTTTCTAGCTCTACAGAGTATTCGACCTCGTAAATTTCCAAGTTAAGATCGGCTACATGTTAAATTAATCACACGAGTTTGTATAAATCGCTTGTAGTTTTTCAGTAATAAACCAATTCTTATATTGTTCACCGTGTTACAAAATATGTGATTACCAAAACAGGACACACTTTGACGGCGTATTTGAATAGTAAATAGAAGCGATCTGGAGTGTAGTGGAAGTGGAATACGCCAGAACGCGATCCGGCACTGGTTTGAGAGATCATATTTATTTTGCCTAAGCTCAATGCATTTCAACTCTATTATAATTATTGCCATTTTTAAATACACTTGAAAATCACAACCACAACGACAGACAGAATTTTTAGTGTCGTGCATGCTTTCTTTGTGAATAAGGAATGACAATTGATCTGATAGACGGGCGGGATGAATTTATTAATTTAAAAACTAGCGTTATAAAAGCTGCCATGATGGCGTTCCTTGCAACACAATCGAAACTATTCTCCATTTATTATTGCAATTGGTAACTTTGTAAAACACCCTTCTGATAACCACCCCAACCTTATCCTCTGTTTCGGCCCCTGACTCTCTTCAAAGAACAAGGTCAAGCTAGATTTGCTCGTTCGTTGTTTAGTTCAGTTGCTTAGCTACTAAGCTATAATATATAGCATAAAGTAATGTAAATATATTTACGTAATATAAAATCTTTACGTCATATTTTTCTCATTGATTTAGTTTACCGTCTTGAATTACGAAATAAGTACCGGGGTTCGTCCTCCCTCCGTTCTGCCCTTTTACAACCTTTTCCATAGTACCGCTGAAGTCAAAGCGTTCCGGGACACCTGCATTTACAACAATGCTCCTAGAAGTGGTGAATATTGTTTAAACTCGCTGTGCCTGCAACTCTGCTCGCGTGGACTACAGAATTATTGTTTAGTTTTATATTTATATATATTTATGTATTTTTATCCTACACAATTGTTTACTGCATCATATTGTTCCATCTTTCCCAAATTAATTCACTATTATCATCACTGCTTATTCCTTATGATACTTTACATAACAAAATATATACTAAAATCTGGCCAGAAAACATAGCTATGAATTGAAGGAAAAAAAACACGTAAATCGAAAAGGTGATAAGCGCACTAACAGGCAGTCAGACAGAAAGACGTTGAGTTTTATTATCTGTATAGAAGATAAATATGTACTGCTTCATTTGAACTGTCGGCGCTGCTTTAGAAGGTACAACACTGATCGAATTTTTCGGCCTTTATAATGATTTTCCCTTATTTGCAGTCATCCCTTTGTTTATTGCGTGAATTGCGTTTCTCCGGACGCTTCTTCAATGTGTGTAAAACCACATAACCGATAAAATCGTTTTGGCTAACATTATGGACACATACGTACGGGTGATATGGCTTGTTCGAAATTAATTGAACACGTTTCATACAGAGAGTTTCAAAATAAAAATTTTGTAACTGAAATTGTTTGAACGAAAAGACTGGCAAGAATGGTTAACAGAAAAATAAGCGGTGATATGAGAGCAGTACTTCTCTAGGTCAGCTGGCAGACAGACAGTTATTTGTCATGCCAGCTGGCCGACAGGTCAGCTTATCAAAATTCACCTGTTAGACTATTAGGACAGATGACTTTGGGTCTGGTGAATGTAGCCCTATTCTCAGCGTCGTTTCCTGTATAGTCTATTCGCGATTACTTTCAACTTTTCAGAGGCCCTGCTTAAGTTCTACTTCCAGAAATTTCATCCGCCTCATGCAAACCAAGCTTAACAAAGTATACAATATTACATCAACGGGACAACGCACAGCATTCTTGCGCACACAGTTTAATCATATTTTGCATAAGAACCATTCATTACTAGGCATTACCACAACAACTATTTTCTCTCTGTTTTCATTCATATTATTCATAAATAAAATGCAATGATCTCGCAACTTGTTGTAGAACACGGGGTTTCCTCGGGATGCTTCTCGTTTTCTTCTCCCTTGCATTTCGTTATCACGCCGCTCAAAGTTCACTCTTAAAATTTTGCTTCATTTTACCGAAAAGTACTGGTAATGATCTCTCCAGAACCCTCCGTAAATTCTCCGTAAAATTATGGATACGTTCCTTTTCAAAAACGGATCTGCAGTAAACTTCACCGAAAGTTCCATGAATTCACGGAACCTGTCCGTATATATGAAAGTTATTTTTTCATATTTCCAGTTTTTAAAAAGTAAAGAGTTTTAAAAATAATTATTTTTGGTTATGCGGGTGTACGTGTAGTACTCTTGATAAAAAGGTGTTTTAATTTTTTTAATTATTCTGTAACTCAGCTTGATTCGAATGAGACCCACTAGCATGGAATTTCGCATCTCTAACCACTTCTATTAACTATACAGCGTCTAACATTTGTATTTCTATAACATTCATATTAGCAACAATTTTGTTTCTTCTGATGTTTTCGTATTTTAAGAGTTGCTAATTGTTACAGAAACCTGATGCCACTTTATAATGTTTTAAATAATATGTCCAAGTTGATGGTTGTGTGTTTCGTGCGCAGGCTTGCATCGCCCTCGCTCTGCTGGTTGTCTTCGCGGCCGCCGAGGAGTCGCAGAAGGAGAAGAGAGGAGTGGTCGGTACTAGCCTGGGATACTCCGGCATCCCCGCCCTCGGCTACAGCGGGCTGGGATACTCCGGCCTGGGCTACTCCGGTCTGGGATACTCCGGCCTGGGATACTCCGGCCTGGGATACTCCGGCCTGGGCTACTCCGGCGTGGGCTACCCCGGCTACGGGTACTCCGGTCTGGGCTACGGCAACGGCTACGGATACCCTTACGGATACTCCGGCTACAAGTATTGATCGGCTTCTCCTGACAATGGCATCCACTTCCATCTTCTGTCTACATCTCGTCTGGAAACCATAATCTTCTGACTACATGCACACTACCACTTTTGGAAAATACCCTCTCTCTCAAAAATGTACAGTGACTGATTCATCATTAAAATGTCTTACAATTTAAGCTACGTTTATTTATTTATCCATTGACCTAATAAAAATATATATCATGCAAATTGTTTACCAAATTCTGGTGCAGATAGTAAATTCGTACAAAACATTGGAAAATAATTTTATTTTTTGAAACAAAGCTATAAAATGAAATTCTGTTGGAATAATTGTTTGCTTGGATATATTTCCTTATAATATTTTAATTGCACCAGGTATAAAAAGTAAACCTTTACGGCATCAGCAAGATGGCACAGTGATAAATAAAATGTATTTAGTGTATTGAATTACCGCTTAAAATATTGCATAAATAAATCATTTATTTACACTTATTTTGTCGTCATGCTTGGCTTTCAAATGCAACGGAACCTATGTGTTTTGTGTGCGTTTGTGTCTTACACACTTAAGCTATTATTTTCTTTGTATGCCAGTTTTTACAACCTTAATTGTTTCTAATTATAATAAATCAAAATTTTCTCATGGATTAAAAAAATTATTGTCATCTACATAAGCATTTGAGAATTTACTTATTTTCAATTATGATTCAAAATTACAACTTAAATAATTTCGTGCTCCATGTGACGTGGGAGTAAATGAAATGTTTGTAATCATGCTGCACTGATTTGCATATGTATATGTATATAAATATATATATATAGGATGGTCCGCCTAACGTGTACATCCCCAAAATTTACGGAACGATTGCAAATAACGAAATGCGGGTTTCGCCAGACTAAATTACGTGACTATTCGTAACACGTGTATGGACAGAAATAATTAAACCACATACCATTTTCCCCCTGAAAACTTACATTTATTATAACGGCATCTGAAAGTACATGCTAAGAAGAATTCAGTAATAAAGCATATTCAAAGGAATGTACCACAGAACCTCCAAGAAATAATTGCAAATATGATTAAGTTAGGTGGGCCAGTAGCATGGGGCAGTGGACCTGTACTCACAGCTGTAAGCAAGCAACATGCACTGTACCTCATCCTGGCGGGACCGTTTCATAATAGCAGCGCAGCGCGACTCTCCGTAATCTCTTTTGTAAGTGGTATCGCAGTGTGCAGCTGTACGCAAGCACTGAAGTCCACGAATTAATTAAAACTGGACGTTCTTTATTTTTACGGCGAATGTGCCAGAAATGCCAAACAAGCCGTCCAAATGTATGGTGAAAGATATCCTAATCGGACGCCCATCTCACGGCAAACAATACGAAGGATTTGCACACGTCTTTTGTCACGAGGTGATTGGAATTCCACAACACGAGTGCGACGAAAGACTGCTACGGGCGAGACGCATCAACACGGTGTGTTGGCACGTGTCGATGCAAACCCCCACATGCGTACGCGAGAACTTACCAGGTTCATAGTATTCAGTAAAACAAGTGTGTTACGGATGCTGCGCCAAACGAAATTCTCTACATATCACGTCGCTCTGCATCGGGCATTACATGAAGGTGATTACCAGCAGCGTGTTCAGTTTTGTAGGTTGTTTCTAATGTCTGGAAGCGATGACAGCAATTGTCTGAAGAACATTCTATTTACAGATGAAGCAAACTTCACAAACCACGGGCGAGTAAATTTCCGAAATATGCACTACTAGGCGACGGAGAATCCGCTTTTGGTCCGGCATGTGGAAAGTGAACGTGTGGTGTGGAATCGTTGTAGATTACGTCATAGGGCTATACATAATTTAAAAAACAATGACAGGCTGTACGTACGCCCTCAGAGAGACCTTACCGGCAATTCTCGAAGATATATCGGTCGACATACGTTGTGATATGTAATTTAAGCATGATGGTTTTCCTGCACATTTTGCTTTGGTGACAAGGCACGTGTTAAATAAAACGTTTACAAAGCGGTGGTTAGGGTAAGTTGGTGTTGTAAAATGGCCAGCTCGCTCCCCTGACCTTACAACTCTCGGTTTTTTTTCTGGTTGATAACGCTGATAGATAGGGTGTACGACACGGCTCCTACGACGACATAAGACACGCAGGAACGCATTGCGGCAACTTGCAGAGGCTTTAAGCCAGAAAAACTGTAGGTCGCTCATCGCTTGCTACATTTGCGTTTACAGACGTGTATTGCTGTCGATGGTAAACACATCGTGCACATGCTGTAAAAAGACCTAATGTGAAGCGTTTCAACTATAACTGCGATATTTTGTACTATGCATGCTGATGCGATTGCATTTCTCCTTTTGTTGGTTTGTCCTATTTTTGTTGTGCATCTGTACACACTCGTTACTCAATACAGTTAACGACTAGGAAACAAATCTCCTACATCATGTTTGTATCTGAATACAATGTAATGTATTGATATGAGACTCGCACTCACATTGCCCGTCTTCCCTCCGCTGCGGTGCTCTCCTTTGTCCAATATCGCACTCCGTGCCCCTTGCCCCATTAAGGTAAGCGCTACACTGCTATAAGGAAGCGGTCCCGCCAGGATGAGTCACGGCGCGTGTTGCTAGTTTACGGCTGTGAGTACAGGTCCACTGCCCCATGCTACCGCCCACCTAACAAACATATTATTTCTTGGGGGTTCTGTGTTACTTTCCTTTGAATATTCTTTATTGCTGAATTCATCTTAGCATCTTGCCGTTGAAATAAATGTATGTTTACAGGGGTAAAACGATATGTGGTTTAATTATTTTTGTCCATGCACGTGTGACGAATATTTACTTAGCTGCAAATCTCTTGCCCCCGTGCGTAATTTCATTTAGCGGAAACTGCATTTCGTTATCTGCAACCGTTCTGGAAATTTTGGGGGTGTCCACGTTAGGTGAACCATCTTCTATATTACTACACAAACATTTATTTAACACTACAGGTGGATATTATGTGCGTATATGCACGAATGAATGTGAATGACACACGAGAGTTTAACTGTATCACGTTTAGTTTTATAAAAATATAAGGATTACTAGTGAGATACAATTGTACTATAAAATTATATCTCAGACTTTTTATGACTATGATTTTATAGTTCTACAGAATCATACCATAATTTTAGACATATATTACCAAACACTCCAACCAATGCACAAAGAATGCATGGCCAGAATACTTTTTCCTGGTATTCTATAAGCTTTTGTACGGAATGCATTTTCACAAACAGAGCAAGTAAAGACTTTGTAACATCAATACAAAATTTATGAATCAGAAAATCATACGCTTATAAACGGTTTTCTTTTATCTCACATGAAAAAAAAAGAATACTGTGCAAATTTTAAACTTTCAATGCGGTGTATAGTTATTATTATGAAGTTTTCAAAGAAGTAAATAAAATAAAGTTATTCCCTTGCATAACCCAAGATGACATTTGGCTGAGTAAATCATTTTTTCTTATAATTTAATTTGCAATTGAAGTGGTGTTATTCGCCAAACGATTCTTTATATCCTCGATCAGATTCCGTTATATGTACATGAACTTCCGTTAAAACTGGATGCATAATTTAATGAGGCTCACTTAACGTAGGAATATTTATCTAGTTTTACATAGTACGATAGTACGGGAATTCTTGGTAAACCATATTGCAAAAAAAAAAAAGTCACGTAAACACGAAAACGGCATTGTTTGTGGGCTCTTTCTGTATCCACTATTTCAAGCGTACTTTTCGAAATTCAAGAACAAAGGAAAGGTGACACTTTGAAGGTAGTTTGGCGTATTTAACTTGTTAATTGACGGAACAGATCGAATATATATGGTAGGAATAAAAAAAATTTAATTCTAACGAGTGGTGTACGATTTGTAAACACCCCAAAATTTTAGCAGGAGTTGTTCATGTAGGTTTAGTCTATTACTACATGGTCATACACTCTTCTGTCTAATATTGCCCCTGATATCCAAAACTTACAAACATATAAAAGGTGAAATTTTGAGGACAAAAGTTCGCTGTTTCCGATGAGAATCTTTTATTATTGAGGGTAGCGGACTAATATGCTTGCTTTTTTTTTTGTTCACCGGCATTAACAATAGAAGTCCTGGCTGTTTTGTAATTTTAAATTTTATGCTACAAATTAAATTTCAGATATGTTTCAAAAATTTTTGGTTGGAAAAACATGCCATAATTATTGACGTTTACTGAATTTTTTAAGCTCGGCTAATATATTAGGATTTTTAATATATTTGAGTTCAAGTTTACGTTAACTCCAATTGGCGTGAATATTTACGGAACTCTAGAAGATAAAAACTTAATAACTTATTAAAGAGGTTTAAGGTCGCATGGCTATATTAATACTAACACGTGGCAGCGCCAAACAGGTCTTACTTTATAGCAAAAGTTTAAGAATTAATTTTCTCCGAAAAAGAAAAGCTATACCTAAAAAGACCCAGTAAAATGCGAGAGCATCTGAAAGGATATGTAAGATGTTAATATTCTAGAATATCGCAACAGGTGAGGAATTAATGAAGTTCAATAGCGAGAAAGAAAACAGTCAAAGCTACCATTAAATTATAAATTGCTGGTAGATAAGTTACAGTTAGGCCTAATAAGACACAGAGTTAGGAGAAGTTAAAGTCTGAGACTAAGGAGATTTAATGGTTATTTATTACTACTTGCTTCGGATTAGCTAGGTGGAATGCCGCCATTGTCTTCTATGTCACCATAATTCCTCCTTAATTGTGCTGTCTTCTTTGACTGTATATGGTAAACTTACGGGGATTACTTTTTTTCTTTCGTTTCTGGTTTTCTTTCGAGCCTCATTGTCGTACTTCGGCGCCATATTTCTTATGTAATTCTCTCTTAGCGTTATTCGGTCACTTGTAAAAACCAATAATGATTAGTTAGTTAGTTGTTTTATACGTGCAATTGCGATGATAACAGTAGTCAAACAGATTCCACTTCGTAAAACCCATAAAGCAATATTAATTCCCCTTACCCATTTGACCAATAGAATGTGTAAATCATAATTTTCACAAAAAAAAAGTTTCAAATAAAATTTAACTTTATTTATGACTCTGCCTAAAATAAATGCATAATACATTAACATTATAGGAAATACTTGCAAAAAAAAAATCAAGACAATATTATGCATACGTAAAAATGTATCGCTTCAAGATACTATACATCTAGAAACCGTACATTTGATTAAAATGTTTATAACAAATTAATTAAAAATATATCCTCTACAAACAGATACACTGGATACCCACCGGACGTGGTAGTGTTGTGATACAGTACCACAGAAAAAGTTCGGAAAATCAATAAATACAGGAAGCGCGGATCGATACATTTGAGTTATTTGTTACACAAGTCAACCTCATACGAGTATTCAGGCAAAACACAAGCCGTGTGATATAAATAATCCTGGGTATTGAAGCTTGACTTAAGCAGTACTATGTACTTTTATTGCGTATGGAATTTAGAGCGTTTGAGTCCGTAGGACTTTTTTAACGAATGTCGTAACAGTTCGGTCATAATTCTTGAAACAATTTGTGAAAAGTTTACAAGTTCCTAGCTAACATCTGCGATTAAAATTATTTTACTCTTATTACAGTGCGAAAACATTGTAGAAGTTAATAATATACAAATGATGTGGTTGATTTTATTGCCTCACTAAATATAAGACTAGGAAATAGTGAATGCTATTGCAGGCCTTAAATACTACATGAAACCTATGATTACCCCCAAAATATATTATATAACAGGATGGCAAAACTTGTTCTGGAATCAGTCATAGTAGGGTTATGCCTTACAGTCACAAAATGAATGATGTTAGCAGTGTTTTTTGGCTATCTGTATTCCCAGATTTTGAAATAAACAATATGTGAAATTTGCTTTTGGGTCGCCGATCTGAAAAAGCAATGCTGTTTATAAATTTAAAAAAAAAAAAAAATTTAAAAAAAATAAAAAAAAAAACTGCACAGAGTATATTACTGGAAACATGTTGGCATACACCCATCCTTTACTTCTTCCGTTAATCCCAATTGCAATAACACGAAAATTTCAATTATTTAAAAATGCTGGAATGAAATTGATATGAGTATACCTATACACAGATAAATACATATATATTATATAATATATACACATATAATGAATGTAAGACTTGCTAGAATTTTTTATTTCTTCCATAATTTGAACTCTTTCCTGATTGATTTGAAATTTTCTTCCAATTATGTATTTCTTTTAAATGTGGTAGGGCACAGTTTATATTTTTTTATGCAAATTAATTTTTTTATTCTTAAAATTGCCGAAGAACACAGGGCCTTCTAGATACCCTTATCTTGGTTTTTTTTTCGGTGCATTAAAGTAATTAACTGTAATATTAATTGTATTCTATAAACAAATGTACCCTTTTTTCGTGATTTTCTCCAATTGCTACTTGAAAAATAATCTTGACACTCTTAGTCCTTACGCCAACACTGACGAATTTGAGTATTAGCCATAATGCAATTTGGTTTGACCGAGTTGTAAAGCACGAACTGTGAGACATTATCATTTGGCAACACTTTGTAGAGGGAAATTAATTTTTGGCCGAAATTGATTCGCCAACATAACGGTTACGAAATTTGCACCAACGGGATTTCACTCACTTTCGTTGAAGAATGAAGACAGGAGGAGTGGTGATAAAATAACTGGGAAATTGTAACGTAGAATAAAGTGGGCCAATTAGTCATAGACGTTACCTCATGGGTTATTTTACGATTGTTTCCCGAATGAGTACTTATGAACTCTATCTCTCTCTCTCTATTTCTCTCTCTCTCTCTCTCTCTCTCTATTTCTCTCTCTCTCTCTCTTTCTGTATTGAGAGGTAGCACTTACACAACAGCCGTATACTCCCGAACGGCCACATACGTTAGCCTTCTACTCGCAAATGCTTGCTAAAGGTCATACTGCAGCTTCGATAACAAATATTTTATTCTCTCTGTCTCTCTCTTTCTCTCTTTCTGAATATAGTCGTAATCCTTGGACACCAGCCGTAAATGCCCGAAAGGCCAAGGAAACCTAGTCATGCTACAGTAACGAATATTTAATTGAACTTTCCAGACGATAATCGACACAGACACATTTTAATATATAGCTCACATAAAGTTTAGTTGCAATATTCTCCTGTATTTAAGATGGTTACACTATTAACCCAAATCAGTCATCACAGTCAATAAAAAATTTGTCAATGAAAATTAAAATATATACGGCTCGATTCACTGGCAAAATAAAAATAATAAACTCAATATATACTCTTCCTTTCTGTGATATACACTGAAATTTGGCAGAAATCACAGTAAACGTATTATTATTTCAACTACAGTAATGTACATACAGGGACGTATCCAGATCACGCATTTGTAAAACCTCTTAAGTGAGGGGAGGAATTTCTCTATAGCGTACATACAGTACACTCTAAATTCGAATCAGTGAAAAACCACTGATTCGCAGTAAAATTCAACTATTTGAATCAGTGAATGTGGCTGCACTTAGAAGCTGAGGAAAAACACTGGTTGTTTCAGTGAAACAGATCACTGGCTGAATAAGTGACAGCCAACCGCATGCAGAGAATTAAATATTGTTTGTGTTTAATTTAGCGAAATCCTTACGAGCGATAAACATATTTCCGATTGTCACTGTTTATACTGTGCAATTCACCGAAATATAAAAAAAAAAAAAGTAAAAAAAAAGCGCAGTATCCATGTTTTGAAGCCACACCTTCCCGCCTCTAAACCATTACCTTACCAACTGTTTTTTTTTTTTAAGTTGACTAAAATGACCGAGAGATTTTCCGTTGTACATAGCGTGTCGTCGACGTTTCACAGTTTGACAGTGTGTTTTTGGCGTATGCCTCACGCAGGAGGACACAGCCGGACGTTCACAAATTTTAACTCGTGCCTTAACCGGGACTCGAACCCAGAATCCTCGCACCAATCGAGCTACCAAGCAAGGTTACCATTCTGAAAATTGTTATAGCACTTATCACTATGGGAACAACTAAAATACACTGTAAAAAAAGTTTTAAAATTTTACTGAGAAATTGTTTGTAATTTTACAAATGATAGTAAGAATACAAGGGTTTCTCTTGTAAAACTACTCGTTTGTAAAACTACATAGGCCGTGTTTGTAATAGACCTCAAGAAATGTTTCTACTATGCTGACCCGTATTCATGCGCTTCAGCAAAATGACGGACGTTCAACAAAGTAAAACTGTATATACTGTAGCTGTTTGTGCAAAAATTATGGGTCATGTAAAGTGTAGTTGCGTTCAAAAACAAATGTATTGAGAGTTTTAATAACGTAAAACGTTTAAAACCACTCAAATAATAACAACAAAACAACAATTTCAATAAAACGTAACTGTATTACTCACTAACTGTTAATGTTTCGTAGCTACACAGAACTCTTAAAACGGACTATATGATTTTGTTAATGTATTCTTCTTAAATAACTTCCTTAATATTTTGTAGGAACTTGGAGATATATTTACTAGAAAAATATTGTTTCAAGTTCGTAATTTATGTTAGTGTGGTTAGGTTTGAGGGCTTATAAATGTATAATCTCTGTGTTAGCAATGTGTAATAATTTTTTTTTTCATTAATTATATTTTGAAAAATTTCTTCTCAGTTATTCTCTGTTATTAATTCATCACATTTGTTTTCTACGAGAAAAAAATAATGTTATGTAAAATTCTCATTTATGTAAGTGTAATACAAGACTGTCATTTGTAATATTTCAAATACATGTTTTACAGATTTTACAAGAAAACAGTTTGTAGTTTTACAAAGGATTTTCTTGGCAACTGGGTTTCCAAGGATTTTTGTTGTAAAAGTACAAAAAAATTTTCGAGTGTTCAGTTCGTGTTAACTTGCTTAAGAAATCTCATTTTTTGAGGTAGTGACGAAGTGCTCTGCTGTAGAAACTATATCTGCAGCCAGAGAAACAACAATCACAGAAAATTCTTTTGTTACGTTTTTGCATCTTTTATACGTTTTCACGCAATCATCACAGCGCTCGGCATGAAAGTTTTAACTGCGAAAATATGAATATTTAAATTATATATCCTTTATTTTTCGTTTTTATTTTAATTGATAACATTAGGATTGTTAAAAAAATATGTATATATTGCTTTGTGAAATGGTATTATAAAAAGGGAACACACATTAAAAATATTTAGTAGGTTTTATTATTTTATGCCTTGTTATATCATTTAATACACGTTGTTTATATGTAGTTTGATTCACGTTGTTAAACTGATCCATCAGTCAAAACAAACGTAACTGAAAAACGGCGAGTGAAAAGGCCACAACAGTAAGTAGCCATCTGTGATTTTAATTGGTGTTAGTAATTCTCTTGACTGCAGTACATACGTGTAAAAAAATTTTGGTCTCTGTGACTATACATTTTCTCATGACTGTTCCCGTTAACACCGGCTATCTCAATGAAATGTGATAGCATACAAAAATCATGCGACATTTGACAGCCGAGTCTCCGAACTTTAAAATGGCACCGTTTATTTTTTTATTCGCTACCGAGGGGATCAGGAATAGGTTTTTGAGCGGTAAATGTAAATAACAGCGTATTTTACTAATAGTTTTTGTAAGTTAAAAAAGATTTGTTAGAATGCAGAATTCAATGTCTCCAATGTATTATAACATTTATTTTCTAGTAATATTAACTAAACAATACTACAAATGTTTTGAAACTTAAATTTGATGGTGCTCTACACTTCAAATTATTTTGTGAACACAAAATTTTTTTAGTTATCAAAAAACTGTTGTTGCCATTAAACATTTATTTTGTAGTTTTTGTTCACAAAATAATTTAGCACGGTGAATACCAACAAAATTTTTTGAAGAAATTTCTTCAGTGTGCAAATGTACCATATTGTAGTACATGCTTACTGAGAATGCATGTAGAATAAGAACATTTTTATGCGTAAGATCTCTTAGATGTGTACAGATATAGTCAAATGGGTACAGAATTTTTCATGTTTTGTACATGAGCGTCGCTTACCATTTCTACATTTTCAGCCTGATGACCAACTTCAAAACATTAAAGGAAGTGGCTGTAAAACATTCAGAGCGTGGTTTTGACACAAGCTGACTTTCCGTAGCAAGAGGTTCCTGCTTCGAACCCGCATGAGGCACGCGCCCGTTTTTTTTAAAGTAATCTTTGTTTAAATAATTATTTAAGGCACCCGTACTGGTCCATTCTCAGTCGGTGCACATGTGCTTGAAGAGGTGAAAAAAAAACCGTATCTGAGATTTTACAGCTGTTTTTGGTGTAAGGTGTCTGTTGTGTGTTTCCTGTGTTGTATTCGTTATATCCTCAGTATCTTCACACTTTTAGAATACATTTTTTGAGAAATCATCCATTGTAAGACGAGATTGGTTGCTTCCTAGATATATTGCGGGTCACGAGCGTTTTTTAATTCTGTTATTATGAAAGTATCCGATTTTTGGTTAACCTAAACTTTAACTTTTATTTATTTATATTTTTTAAAATTACATTTATTATTAATGTTATATGTTGTAACGCCAGTGTAAGAAATAGTTCTCATGCAAAATATTATTGAACTGAATGCGCACAAATGCGATGCGTTTTTTTTTTTTGCTTTGGTGTAATTTTCTAGACTGAGTTAAGCTTTGTTTGCATGAGGCGGAGGAATATCCAGAAAGTAGAACTGTAACAGGGGTTAAGGAAATTTGTAAGTAACCATAAATGAACTAAACTTTGTTTCATGTGTAGCTACAGACATTTTTGCTATATTATTTGATTACAGCTCTGGTGTGTTTTTGTCTGGTTTCTTTTGACATAAATAATATTTCTTTAAGTCGAAAACTGTGTGTTATATCAGGTGATAAAATATAACTTTTACTTGTTATTGTTGTTTATTTACTTGTCGTGTTCGTGCGTTTTGTGTCGCATTCTTGGTCGTACGGTGCATAAAACCAAGTTCTACAATGGCGTGCGCAGGGATAAATACACCGCAGAAAAAAAATACCACTGTAATTTTTCACCTATTTACCTTTAATAAATAGGAAAATTTAAGTTTATATACAGTGTGGAAATAAAACCACACCACCATATGGGAATCGTGAACGTCATTACCATACAAAGTTCGGAAATTCGCTACGAATTGTATTCTTTCCTGATCAAGTGTAGGAACGCTTCCATAGATGAACGAAGAGTAGCTTTGTAATTAGCACTATGGAAAATTTGCGAATTATTTCTTAGAGTGTATATTATATTGCTGAAATTTTTTTGTTTTGCGAGCATTGAGCTATTTGCATTTGCTACGCCGTGTGACGTGTGTGCGACAATTATGGTGAACGCCCAAGTTAACTATCTTTCTTGAACGTCAGCCAAGATTTTATGAAAAGTTAAGACGTTTTCATGTCAGCGAGTGCGGTTGTAGAACGTCGCTTTAATTGGTTGTTCAGTTTTTCACCAATTTGTCTTTATTACTCAGCCCGAAATCAAAGAATTAGCATGGACACATTGTATGCCACGTATAATCTATATTCCGTGAGTGTGTGTGTTATCGCGCGTGCGCGCCTTCGCTTGTATTCAGGTCGAAACGTTCTCCGCCTCCAATTACGCGCCAATTTAGACCTGATAATTTTGTGCCGAAAGCGTTCAATAAGTTACCCAAATGTTTCAGATGTCAAGTCGATAAGTCCTTACTTAAGATGCAGCTGGAAAGGTTATTGGCTACGGCGTTCGGCTGCTGAGAGGAAACGGGTAATAACCTAAAAACCCAGCTCCGAAGCCGATATTAACGTATTAAGAAAACGAGCAGTGTTGCAGGAACTAAATTCTCTTCGCCGGTAATTGAAGAAATTGAGTTAGTACGGGTTGTATTTTCGTTCCTGGAAACAATTATTTTGCAGAATATCTGCACGAATTTGCACGCAAATGTTGATGACGTCATTCCCTCTGAATAATAATTCACGTACGTGTGACTAGAAGATTCGTCCAAAACAAGGTTATTTGAAACGTGACCAATTACTGGAGGTTCAGTAATATAGTCTATTCGTGGTTTCTTCACACTTCTTAATCAAACCATTGAAAAATCACCCCATGTACAATGTGTTTCGTTGTTTCCTACATATGTCGTGAATCACAAACTTCATATATTTGTGTTAACATCAAAGTATCTTATCTTTGGTTAAAGGTAACTTTTACTTACTGTTTATTTATAAATTATAATTTTTAATTTATAATTAATACGAACNTCAAAGTATCTTATCTTTGGTTAAATGTAACTTTTACTTACTGTTTATTTATAAATTATAATGTTTAATTTATAATTAATACGAACAAGAACAGGAAGAAAATAGGTATGTTGGTATTGTATGTAAGGAATAGTTCTTATGTGAAATTGTATAACACTGAGTGCGCACGAATGAGGTGCGCTGTCCCTTTGGTGTAATTTTCTAGACTTAGTTTTCATGAGTCGGAGGAATATCTTGGAAGTAGAACTTTATCAGAGATTCAGAAAAATGTGAAGTAACCATGAATGATCAATAACTGATTACTTGAGGTTTAGTAATAGGTAATAAATTCACTAGGATCTCTATCAAATAACAAATACGGCGTTGTATGGCATGATTAAACCAATGGGAAACCTTAATCGGATGTCTAGACCGGGAACCAAACCCGAGATATTTATTTCTTCGCCACCTCGCGAGGTCAAAACAATAATACAATTTTTTCTACATTTGGTTTAGACGGAACTATTGTAATATACTCATGGATACTTTCAAGTGTATGAAGCCGTATAAGGCTCTACTTTCACGGAACATACTACGTANTTATATACTCATGGCTACTTTCAAGTGTATGAAGCCCTATAAGGTTCTACTTTGACGGTACATACTACGTATCCTTGCGCCAAATATAAACGTAATCTACAACACTATAAAGAATTTACTAAAAAGAAACAACATCGTATTTGTACGCTCAACAAATATTAAGAAATATGTAATTTTATACATAACATTACAATATGTTTCCTACAATTTTACCTGAAAACGCAACTTTGACAGTAAAAAACATTAATTTTAAAAATTACGTCCAAAAGGCCTCATTAAAAAATAATTTACAAAATAACCAGTTCTTGCTGGCTATGACAAACATGGGTATTTTCTCTATTTTCCAATGCACATTCACTTAGCTGGAAAAATTATCATTCATATATTGCGACACCCAATTTTCGCGAAAAGCATTCCACGGGAGCTGGATTTCAATATCCTACTTGCACGACTGCAATTTTCCTGCCACTATTAGCAGAGTGCATTCGTTGGGGATAGTGCACTGCTCGACTGGGCCAATGAGAATTATGTTGTAGCGGAAGTGAACATCTGTGATTGGCGGGCAGGCACCCAAGACGCACAGCAGTTCAAACCATCCAACCGCGAAAGTGGATCTGAGTTACGTGTGTATTGAAATACAACTTGTCATGAATTCATTTCGGGAAAATCAGGTGTCCCCAAAGTAAAACTTTCATTTAGATAAAAATTAGGAATTTTTATGTTAACTGTCGCACGAAAACATAAATAATGCCGGAATTATACACTGAAGAGCCAAAAAAAAACTGGTACACCTGCCTAATATCGTGTAGGGCCCCCGCGAGCACGCAGAATTGCCGCAAGACGACGTGGCATGGACTCGACTAATGTCTGAAGGTATGCAGGAGGAATTAAAATCTAAGCCAATTTGTGAAAGGGTTGCACGTCTGTCACGTTTAATGATTCTCGTCAGTCGTCCTTTGTCCCGTTCGTTCACGATCTTTTTCCGGCCACAACGATGTCGAAGGTGTGATGTTTTACCGGATTCCCGATATTCACGGTACACTCGTGAAATGGTAGTACGCGAAAATCCAAATTTTATCGCTTCCCGGAGATGCTACGTCCCATCTCTCGTACGCCGACTATAATATCACGTTCAAACTCACTCAAATCTTGATAACCTGCCATTGTAGCAGCAGTAACCGATCTAGCAACTTTGCCAGACACTTGTCGTATTATATAGGCACTGCCGACCGCATCGCGTTACTCTGATTGGTCCCATACCTCTGTTATTTGCATACACACGCCTATATCAGTTTTTTTTGGCTCTTCAGTGTAATACGCTTATCAAGTACGACTTCTTTAGGCAACAGCCAGCCATGAATAATAAGCCGCGAATTTCGAAAGGTTAGTTTTCGAAATATGTGAACATAATTGTGAGTAGTGTATAACAGCATAACGTCACTGTTTCTGTATGAGAGGTTCTATGTTAGGCAATATCGTTACACAAGTACGATACATTCTCAAAAATCTTAACAGAGGAATAGGAGACTAGGCATACCTTCGAAACTATTAAGGACCATGGAAAGAAAAACAAGGTCAAATTTCAGCGAGGAGTGGCAGTTAAAAGACTTATATGGTGGAAGACAAGTCGCCATTAAACGCACGCCATAAAGCACATACTGANTGAGGAGTGGCAGTTAAAAGACTTATATGGTGGAAGACAAGTCGCCATTAAACGCACGCCATAAAGCACATACTGACCCAGAATCATTAACGTTGTTTGTCATCGTTTTAAATAGTGCTGACGTCAATGGTTAAACACTGCACTTAAGGTCACTTCACAGTTCAAGCCTCTTTACAAACTTCACCCCGAAAATGGCGAGAGTGGTTTAGAGCTCCGAACAAAAGATGGCGTGAACACATAAAAAAAAACCTGTTACGTAAATGTGTGCCCTGCTATGTCATTTGCGTCCAACAGAAACCAAATAAATAACACCTCGTTAACCTTAAAATAGGTCTTTTTGGAGATTTCTAGTAGCCTTATGTGGAAAACCATAATATCTGCGCTTTCGCAAAGAGCTCCTATATTCGCGACCTNTTGGAGATTTCTAGTAGCCTTATGTGGAAAACCATAATATCTGCGCTTTCGCAAAGAGCTCCTATATTCGCGACCTAGCGGTATAAAAGTTCATAGCTGATTATTAACATTATTGGGGCGTTCCCGGCTAGCACTTAATATATGCTAATATATCTCCCTTGCCTACAGGTATTTTGCCTTCCAGGAATAAAATTCGTTCCACTTTGATGGTTCCCCTCATGATTAATTCAAATTTGTAAAATGGGTTAAGTAGTTTATACGTGTGTATATATATATATATTCACTGCTTGAGACTGGACGAATGGCCGTCTGCTGCAAAAGTATTAATGATTTTCTCTTTCATTGGTTTTGCCGTACAGTTGCATTTTAGCTTCTATTATAGATAATACAAGATAAGTTAATAATTTTTTGAATAACTGCGTTATTTTGACTGTTTCATAAGAAATATTAAGTTTCTAAGCCATCTCAATCAATAAAGGAGACGTATCAATATGCTGAGTTATTACTATGGCAACCAGGGGTCTTGGGGTCAATCGTATCTGTAAAGTCATAAAAAAATATTTTTCCCATTTTGATGGAAGACTCGGGGTAAACAGTATTACACGAATTCTTTGGTTCAGATTATAAACTTATTTGGTTTAAAATTGTAATTAAGCTTTGCACTTACATTTGGCAACGTTTGTAAAATGTTCAAACATCGAAGTGATTTTGATTTTAAATATATATATGTATATAAACATATATGTATATAAACATATATATATGTTTATATACATATATATAAAGTCATTCGTAAAAATCATAGTTTTTACTAACGGAACAAAATGACCTTGAAGAAATTTTTGTGTAACTAAGCACCATCAAAATAACTAATAAAATAAAAATTAAAAATGAATAAAATAATAAAAACAACAATGCTATAGACGTTTTGTGTTCACTGTAGGGTAGGTAACTGAGAAGTCAAAACAAATTCTAAATACAATTCAACCATACAATCGCCGTTCAACTTCAAACATCTCAGTGTTTTCATCTCCCTTATCAGCTATTTCATGCGATGAATTTTGCGCTCTCATGCGATGAATTTTACGCGAGCATACGTTCTATGGGACTTTCGTTGCAGCCGTGTGGCAATTCACCGCTTACACCGTTCAGGCTAGTGTAAGGGTTGATGATAATGATGATGAACCAGGTACTAAACTCAAGCCACACGATAGACGATACTTTCTCTCACATGTTACATGGTACATTGTAAAAAGTTCACCTCAGCAGTTTGGTGGCATTGTCATGTTTTCAGCTACGTGATATGTGAATCACATGTGTATATCTAGTTCATCTCAGTTAATATTTTTATTAAATCGATGCATTCTTCATGACTTCGTGTACATTCCTCACTATTGCGGAATTATGGCACGGAATTTTGTGTGATATAAACGTAATTCTCTCAGTTCTGAAAGTCACGTAAAATACGTAAGATTACCACGAACTTTCGGNTTCTGAAAGTCACGTAAAATACGTAAGACTACCACGAACTTTCGGTTACACGTTGTAGCTCTTTGAGAAAATAAAATAAGCTTATGGTACGAGTACACTATCTGAAATAATTTACTTAAATCAGTAAAAAGCTACCTCTGAAAGTCAGTTTACCCTTTTAGTTATAGATAAATAAGTTACTATTAAAATCTCATTTAGTAACAACTATTTGTTGATGTTATCTTTAAAGTTTAATGGCAATGGTGAATAATCGTTTTATGATGGTTTGATTGGACTGTGTACATTACGGACCATGAGACTAAATAAAAATTTTGCACAAACACAGAAATCAGCAAGACAAACAATGAAAAAAAAAAAAAAAATTCCATTTAAAAGACCAAATACAGATAATTAGGAAAAGCTGTTCCCTTGCCAAAGAAAAATGTATACATCCGTATAATTGAAGCGACAAAAAGACTGACAAACATCTAGTTATTACAAAACAGGACAGACAACGGACCAAAATAAAAGAAAAGACAGCACGATGACGAAAACGAAAACATCGCCCGAGTGATCAAAACCATGCAAAAAACAAAATCAGTTGACACAGCTGAACAATAAAACCCAAAACACACAAAAAATTAGGACAAAAACCGCAATGAAACACAAGTCAGGAAAAGTATCCAATCTGAGACTATAAAACCAAATAAATCAACACTACGAACAACGCAAGAGCCACAAAATATAATCAGAGAGAAGAATAGATTAACCAACAGAGAGGACACCGAGCGACGAAAAATGATAACACCAAAAATAATGAGTCTTCACGACGTATCCGGCCTGAAATCTGTCCCGTTCTTCAGGTCAGACAATGGACGTCTACTGCGATTGTCTCGTCATCAGCGAGGTCATTATAGACGGAGCGAGTTTCTCAGAGAAGCAGGAACTGGGAAGGCATGGGCCATGGCCGGTAGCCAAGGAACAATCCCATCTTTCGCCTAGAGTGATTCCAGGAAACTACGGAAAACCGAGCGGCCACGGTGGTGTAGTGGCTAGACTACTTGCGCCTCACCCAGGCGAACCCGGGTTTTCGCTTGTGGGGATCGTGATGGGCGATGCCGCTAGTCAGCGGGTTTCATCGGGGTATCTCCTGATTCCCCGGCCCCTTAATTCCGGCGCGGCTACATACTCACCTCGCTTCGTCCTCATCGGCTCTCAAGACCTCGACGTTAAGAGCCGCCCAAATCTCTTCACTGACTCGCTGAAAATAGAAATCAGAATGGCTGGCCCGGGAATCGAGCACACGTCATCCAGAATGCGAGTCCAAAGCCTTACCTCTGCGCCTTTAGGCTGTGGTTTGGTTGACGCGAAGAATGGTCTCGACAACGAACGGCATCTTCCACAGGTAAGCGATTCCCTTCGTTGGCTCTGTCGTATGAAAGAGGAGCAATTCCCTCAGAGTTGCGGAACTCAATACATTACACGGTAAAACACAACCAAGTAAATAAAAATATCTACCAGATTGACGAGAAGTTGCCAACGATTTCTACTGTAGCGCTTCATAAGCCTGACTCATGTGGAGCCATTTTATTTATTTGAGATTTACAGCGTAAAAAACCTTAGCAAAATATACTCGAACGCGCGCTATCGTCTCGATGAACTACCACTCCACGAAGTTCTCAAAATAGTCGCCATATTCGCAAAATATTTAATTGGAGCCTTTTTTAAACAGTGCAATATCTAGTTTAAGAAGACTTGGTTTTAGCTGCACATGTTATCAGCGTAGAACAAATAAACTGAAACCAATGAAAATAATAACAATTTCATTTATATAATGCACATTTTTAATCCCGGTGTATTGTTACTTCTGAAATATTACTTAATAACAACCGTGTATAAAATTTAAGGTTTTATAGTTAATGAACGATGTCCAATGCAAGAATTCGGTAAACAAGGAAACCGTCAACTAAATCATCGCATTTTTCATAGCAATGATAATTCAAAGATTGTGAGTAGTTGTAAGTATTTATTTAACTTTTTCTAACATTCTGTATTTCAGATATCAAACTGCAGTCTAATAGAAGCATACTCGTGCTTCTTCTAATTCATTTAAGTGAAGTTTTATGGCTATGAAGTTAAGAACATTTAACAGTACAACTTCAGAAATGTCGAGTAGCACAGCTTTGTGTGGGTGTTAAATTACCCTGTAACATTCTAACGTATTATTATTTAATTTAAGTAGGATTATAAGGTAGGAAGGTAGTTGGGCTTAACGTCTTGTCGACGGCGAGGTCATTAGAGATGGAGCAATTGGCTCAGGGGAAAGGGATTGAGGAAGGAATGGGAAGGAATCGGCCATGGACTTGGTTAAGGGCCCATTCGCCTGCATTCGCTGGAGTGATTCCGGGAAAACATGGAAAACCGAAATCAAGATAGCCGGGTGGGGAATCGAACTCGGGTCCTCCCGAATGCGAGTCCAGTAAGCTGTCACTGCGCCACCCCGCTCGGTAAGTAGAATTATAAAGTGTTCAAGTATGCCTGCCTGAGGATAAATGCCTTAACGATTTCCGCTTATTTTTGCAACAGTCCAGAAGATCAATTGTATAAAAACAGAGTTGAAATGTACTTCAATACTGTATAATAAAAGTGAAAAGAAAAATGAATAAATGCATAGTAAGTAAAAACGCTAAGATGCTCTGTGCAGACCAAACCTTGTTTCCTGTAAGTTGCGTCCTTGGAAAATCATCAATTTATCAACCATTTACGGTTGCCCATTAGCATAACTTTGCCACAGGGACACAGAAAATGTATGTATTTGATATTCAAGAATCTTGACAATGCAAGCCACCTCGAAAGAGGTATATTTTTTTCACGCCCAGCACGAAAAAATAAACTAACCGATAAATCATAACAATACGAGTTTTAAATAAGAACCCATAAATTATCAGAAAAAAAATTAACCTTCGTAGTTATAATCGCATCTTGGCCGAAATTCTAGATTCGTATTTTTGCAAAGTGATAAATTGCGACTTAAGTCCCGGTTCTTACTTTTTTTGGCAGAAATAAGTTTACACACTTGGCACGGGGTATGCTTCCCCTTCCCTTCTCTTTGCCTGCATTAGAATAATACTAGCGATGGGTGGCCAATGATTCAATGTTAGTTTATTCACGGCTCATTATGCAATTTTGAATTCAACATTTTAAAATAAATTTTGCTCGTAACTGCAAATACTTTATTTGGACTATCTGATATTTAGGCCTTCCTTATATTCATCTTGGTGGCAAATTATTAAAAGTAATATATTCTTACATGTCTCACTTACTGTGGAACGTTTCAACAGAAAGCCAATGAAATAGTTTTTTTTGTCAGTTTTTACTCAAAAGATTAATAATTGACTTAGTAAACAAATTAATTCCTAATAAGTTTGTACTGGCCTTCGAACGGTACATGGAAATTAAACCATTCAAAAATGTCGAATCAAGCGTGGCCACACTAAAGATAACTTGACCGACTGGATTTAAGGAGAGACACAACTTGTTATAGCATTAATATAAATATAACAGCAGGTATTCATAAAACACAACACGTATTTTCACACAGCCATTGCGAAGACAATGCTCCACAGTACGGATCACAGCCCGAGTCTACTTGCATGTAATAATAACGGCGTGTGGGGAGTGCACCCAGGGCAAGGCAACACCCTCCGAGTGACGGTCTTTCCAGCTGGGACCCGTAGGTGACCGTCATCCCCGAGCATGAAAGAGGTGAAACCCTAGAATGGAGCGGCGCTGGAATGCGAGGGCGGGGGAAACGGGAGTACCCCGAGAAAACCCGCCGGCAAGCGGCATCGTCCACCACGATTCCCACATGCGAAGATCCTGGAGTGAACCCTCCGGGGATCGAGCCCGGATCGCCGTGGTGGGAGGCGAGCGCCCTGGCCACTACGCCACCACTGCCCCTTACTTTCATGCACCGTGTCAGGTCATAACCTAAGCTGGTATTGGTGGAAAGGGGAAGACTTGTAAATTAAGCTCGTATTTAGGCGGCAGTATGTCTGGTGCTTGAACTGCTAAGCGAAATGTAAACAAAAGGAATTATTGACGAAGGTATTAAACGTGTTCTCAATATGTTTACGCACGACAATAAAGCATACTTAAAGGACGGACGGAGTGGTAATCTGAAGACGTCACGCATGCTATAAATATAATAACGTAGCCCTCCAGCATCGTTACAAATGGCTTTTTTTTCAGACTGGTGTATCTTGAAAGATACTACGGGACACGAGCGAAATAACGACATGATCCCGTACTGAACGTTGCTGCAGACTTCCCACTAATTAAATTAAAGGACCACCGCTCCAAGTTCCATAGGTACAGGTACCACGGCGAGAATACAGCGCGCCAGTTCAGTACCTAGTGCATAGAGGCGATGACGTACTTGATGCACGTGTTAGTGTAGCCCATATGGTTCCCGCGCTTCTGAGCCCTCAAATGGGAAAGTAGCTCCAGGTAAGTGACGTCCTTAAACAATCGCAGTGTAATTAGCCTGGACAGAACTTGCGAATCCATTACGAGAAGGATTTACGAAGATATTTAGAAATATGACTTTTTAACAGGTAAATTTGTGAGCTCTTCGTTATGGGATGTGGTTACGAACAGCAGAGTGTTATTTTCTCAAATATTATCTAAAATGAGAAAATAGTTTATCAATAATTTTGGGATAGCATTAAGGCATTGAAGATCTGGTAAAAACACTTACTAGGGCCAAGTATTTATTTGCGAAAACATTTATGCTTATGCGATACTTCAATATCATGCGTCCACAACCACAACTTTGGCCGTGCGTGGACGTGAGAAGACATGTTCTTGTTTGACCGGGTCAATCAGAACACAGTACTCCGATCCTGAACATCCATGATTCGTGGGTAGCCACTCGTGACAAGTGACATTTAAAATCAGCGAACCACGAAAGTGCATCTGTACTAAAGTGTTTTGTAGTACAACTGGCCTTGAAATTTTTTCGCGGAAAACACGAGACTTTGACAATTACCTGATATTTAAATAATTTTCACAAGTGTGGGTGTGTGTGTATATATAAATATATATATAAAAACAATTTTACTGTTGCTTCATAAACTCAACTGTTGCAAGCTGCAATGTTGCATTGCTCCATGCTAGCTCGGTATTTTCCGCGCGAAGAAGCGAATAGGTATTCAATTCGGACTGGCGAAGAGGCGAATAGGTATTCAATTCGGACTGTGGTTTCGCCCTTAGCGCACCTTCGGGCTCAAGCGCGCTAAGTATGGCGATCCCGGAGATGCTCAGCAACCGTCCAACTAAGTTCTAGCGAGACCGAAGTGTCACTTACGTAAAGTTTCTTTTTTATTGAATGTACGCTCGTATATTCGTTCCCTTTCGCCTCAGGCTGCAGTCGAAGTAATAGGACCGGAGAAAGCGTTGCTGAGAGTGCGCTGATGATAAGACTGAAAATGGTTGCCAATGTTTACGACCACGTCCATTTAAACTGAAGGCGTGGCTCGGAACTTCATTCCTACCGCATGGTTCTGCTCTGCGGTATAAGCGGTTCAGAATGCGTCACGAAGCTGCAATGTGTACAAATGGTTAATGGTTCACTGCGCACTTTTGAATTTTCTTCAAACGCAAAATGTGTAATTACACCTCATATCAAAATTAATATTGTCGTGAACCCGAATTTAGTATCCAATAACTAGCGCCAGTGACTTTTCGCGTAAAAATCGGAGCACACAGTATACTTAAATACTATATACACACCTCAGCTGTTGTTATACCTTCTTTTGCTGCTGGTGCCGTGTCCGTCTTTGACCAAGCCACTCAGGACCAATAAACTCCGACACTGAACATTCGTGATTCGTGCGCGAACGGTTTACACGGGCCAGAATATTTTTTTAGGAAATCAAATAAGCTCGACGACCCTACAGTGAGTTGGACTGTATCTTGTCTCAAAATCTTCTCGCGAAACATCACTGCCCCTACCAATGACGCATAAAGTGAGCTAAAAATGTTCTAAGAAATGCGTTACTATGGGTATACAACAAAAATTACCTNCCTACCAATGACGCATAAAGTGAGCTAAAAATGTTCTAAGAAATGCGTTACTATGGGTATACAACAAAAATTACCTATGTCAGTTTTGACAAGTATATATATATTAAACATGGAGTGGTACTGGCGATTTATAAGATTTAAAAATGCAAAAATTAAGCATAAAGCTTTTACTAGCATAACTTAGAAATTATTCCAATCCTTCTGCTTGAGGCTAAGCGTACACAGCTCGTTTAATACTGGTGAATACTCACATTACATCGTGAGAATGGGGGTAGTTTAAACGAGAATTAATATTATATATTATAATGAACAACCCATGTTAACATCCTGTTACTATTCTGTCTCCGAAAAGAATGAAACATCTATATCCTCTGAGTTTTCTTTTTAGTTACTCAGTGCCAATTTCTTTTATGTATTTTGTGTAAGTGAGTAAACATTTTTACNTCCTCTGAGTTTTCTTTTTAGTTACTCAGTGCCAATTTCTTTTATGTATTTTGTGTAAGTGAGTAAACATTTTTACGTCGAACAGTAAAAAAATAGTCAATGCTTTTTAAGGTTAAGAAGAACAAAAACAAAACTTTCAGATCAAATATTTTGAAGGCTTTAGGTCTTTGAACTGCGATCTTTTACTTTGTTCTTTGCTGTTGGCACTGTTGCGAAACACGAGCANCATCGAACAGTAAAATAAAGTCAATTCTTTTTAAGGTTTAGAAGAACAAAAACAAAACTTTCAGATCAAATACTTTGAAGGCTTTAGGTCTTTGAACTGCGATCTTTTACTTTGTTCTTTGCTGTTGGCACTGTTGCGAAACACGAGCAGTATATTCACGTTTTGTTTCCGCACGAACAATTTAATGTTAATTGGAATAAAATATACCGACGGGGTATCGACGCGTTGTAGTTCGCATGTTGAAACAAGAAAGGAAATGGGAAATAGAGTTAGTTTTCAAATACTTATAATTTTAAATTGAACTTTCGGTCGCCTCAAGCTACGAAACCAATGGGAACTCATTAGGAAACTATTCCCTGGAGTAGTGTGGTTTTTTAGGAAATGAGTATAAACCAGTAGTGACGAAATAAACTGTACCAGCTGGAAATGTCACTCTGTGCAAGAGTTTTGGCCTACCATTTGGTCACTTTGCACTGATTTGGGGCGACTTAAAAAAGTATCAGAATTAACTCTGTCTTGTCTTTCGATATTTCGTACACAAATTGCAATTAAGCTGTAATCTAAAAAAAAATCATACAAAATTGTAACGCTCTATATTTCAATCAGTGAATAAAAACAGTGAAATTTTAATCACTGATATGCCAGACAACTGATTCCGATCAACATATGTCAGAGTCATAAACTTGGAGCCAGTGGTTCTAAGCTATAAGCGTTTAAATGTTTTCGCTAATCTGATCCATTTTCACAGGTTCGGGTTACAGTGTTGATGGCTTGGTTATTATTAATATTTCAAAAATTATTTCCGACTCGTGTAGAAACATACTGGGCGACATCTTCAAAGTGGATCTTCTCGATTGTTCCATAAGTAATATGTGTATATTTTAAAGTTAATGAAATAATCTCATATCCTGTATAAAGGGATACACTGGAATACAAGTACTTAGCATTGCCTCAAGGAGGCAAACATAGACGGAAGATCAGACACAAGGATATTATCACAATAACACAAAAAAAACACCCGAAGGCGATTTACAACCTTCACGTACTCCATAGCCGGATTCCTGGATCCGTTCCGCGAGGAAAATGTTACAGAACAGGTATTTCGGAAAAAATTGTTTTATTTTAATGATTCTAACAACTCGACAGTGGATTCTACATCGCACACTAAATACGTTCAAATTAATCGCTATAAAATTATTTCTGAAAAAAATCCACGTGGAGATTAAGTATTATTATAAATAATATACGTGGAATGCTTGTCGCCTTCATGATGGTAAAGGGACATTAGTTTTATGTCTTATGTATCACGTCGTATTTCGTGTAGAGCTGTAGACACGCGCTTATAAAACACTTGCCTTTGATCTAACGCTGCGATTTAAAAGAGATTAGTTTTTTCTGTGATGATCGCGTTCGTTTCAAATTCTCCCAACGCGATATGCGANACGCTGCGATTTAAAAGAGATTAGTTTTTTCTGTGATGATCGCGTTCGTTTCAAATTCTCCCAACGCGATATGCGATATTCGGAAACAACTTGCGCCGACATTTAAAAGAGACTGTTTTGAAGAATTTCAGTACTTACTANTTTCTGAAAAAAATCCACGTGGAGATTAAGTATTATTATAAATAATATACGTGGAATGCTTGTCGCCTTCATGATGTCTTATGTATCACGTCGTATTTCGTGTAGAGCTGTAGACACGCGCTTATAAAACACTTGCCTTTGATGTGACGCTGCGATTTAAAAGAGATTAGTTTTTTCTGTGATGATCGCGTTCGTTTCAAATTCTCCCAAAGCGATATGCGATATTCGGAAACAACTTGCGCCGACATTTAAAAGAGACTGTTTTGAAGAATTTCAGTACTTACTAAAAGTCAAATTTAACTTTCAAATATTCTCTCCGGACTGGTTTCTGTAGCCATTACGTGCGAGTGTTCGGCCAACAGGTGCAGCTATCCGATCAGGTTTTAAAATTTTTTTAATTATCGCAGATTTATTTATGACATCTTTATGGAAAATCATGCTCACCTCCGTTTTGGGGCAAAATTAGTATTTGGCTTGTAAATGTGTTAATAACGTTGAAAGTGAATTATGAAAACTGAGTTAGCCAATATGTCAGGAAAGAAAGTTGATACAACGAAATTTAAAGCAATAACGGTGAGAGAACGTAGTGAAAAAAAACAGTTTCAACCTGATTCCATGAGTTAACAGAACGTGTTTGATTATTGAGTGGTATAAATGTACCCTTTCTTCCCCTCACCGCCACGATTCGAACCCATGCGTTAATAATTTCATTAAAAAATTATGAACTATTTATGGTTTTAATTGAAGGTTTTGTTTTTTGAAAGTACTATATTTCCAATCATACAGACAGGATAGCCAAAAACACTCTGTAACTACTCAGAAGACCCAACTTCTCAGTACTAAAACACAAACGAAAAGCTTATATATATTTATCACAGTCAAGGTTGTGATCTTTGATTGAATAGTGCAATGGCGGTGAATGACTAGACGGAGATTTTTCGACATTCGCCTTTGCGATGCAGATGTCTATTGTATTTTCCGTGACAGACATCTGCATCGCAATGACGAATGTCGAAAAATTTCCATCCAGTCACAAACAAGATTGAAATGCACTCTTGTGCTTTATACCCGAAAGAATGATTCTAAATTATCTTTTACCGAAATAAAATAATAAATAGTTTACAGATTTAATATCAAAAAATNGTGCTTTATACCCGAAAGAATGATTCTAAATTATCTTTTACCGAAATAAAATAATAAATAGTTTACAGATTTAATATTAAAAATTTTTAAGCATTTATAAATAATATATGCGAAATGAGAAGGATTGTGCGGTATATCCAGATATCTGCCTGTGTCATTCTGAAACGACGACGAAGGAAATATTATGGACAAACAATTTTAGAGTATTCTTAACAATATTTCTTTGAGACGTCTTGCAGATGAAGAGATCAAACTATCCTCGTGTATTTTAAGCATGTTTTGGGCAAGAATCTTTTATCATGCTAAATTTTTAATGCGTTCAAAAATGCATGTGCTCCCTCGTCTGTAATTAGGACATTTGAGGGAAAACGATACAAGACACTTCGTAAAAATAACCGAAAAATATCTTCCAAAGCAAATATTAGGTGAACAGCAAAACTCTTTCAATTTTAAAGAATAGGCGTTGTATATATTACACTTCGTTGTTGTTAAATTCCAAATACGTAAAATTAAATAGTTATGAAATTTGTTGTATAATATTATTCAGAAAATTTTTAAGACGTTTGGAGTTAGATTTTGTAATGGTGTTGCTAACAAAATTACAATGTACGAGTTGGTTTCTAACTAAAGTATAACGTAAACAAATAAAGGAATCGCTATTTTAAGATAGTTCCTGGGGAATGTGAAATTAGACCTGGTGTCGAGATGTATTGGTGAATAATGTATCAGTGAAATGGTGAAATTGCAATTGTGTCTGTTAGTAATCCTGTATCACGTATAGACGTTACACGCTTCATGGCTTGGGTTTTCGTGTCATAAACATGAGTCACGATATAAGTTTCCCTAGCAAAAGTCATGTTTAATAATTTGGAAGGATTTGTGACCCCATAATTTGTAGAACACAATGCTATTGGCAATAATATCAGTCTGTAATTTAAGATAGCTCTAAGTTTTCATTACTTTGTGAATTTTAATATCAGCGTTTAAAATTTTTTAACACGGTATCTTCAATTTGTTGGAAGACCAAACACTAAAGGGATTAAAGCACCTCTCGATTTCCAGAAAATATGGAAAACATTGAAGATGAGTTTTGGAATATGCAAAATCACTCTGATCAAAATAACGGGTGAACGAGAGTATAGAAACAATATTATGTAGTACAAAAACATATAGAAAGGCATATTTGATTGATTGATTTGATTTCATAGTTTGTTTATTGTTTTCAAAATGACACATAATATAAAGGTGCGAGAAACGGAACATAATTGACAGACATACATGAGTACCAACTAATAATTAGTTCTTGCTCAGAAACTGGTAGAATGGTCCAAGAGCTGAAAAATAAAGGAACAAAAAACTGTTATGAAAAAAGTAGGGGAAAATAACCAAAACCCCAAATTGAATATAAGAATAAAATTAAAATTTACAAGTTTAAAAATTAAGATTAAAATAAAAGGAAGAAGGACGAAAATGAATTGACCAGGGTAAAGGGATAGAGAAACAGTGCGAGGAAAGAAACCAAGATAAATGTAGGGAAGGAAACGGAAAAGGCACTATGGGAATAGTACATAGAATCAGTATAAATCGGGAGGAAAGAAAACAAAAAACGGTGTTGTTAATGCAGATCTATGGCGTCTACAAAACCAGTGTAAATGGACCGGGAATTATTATACCAGGAAACAATAAGAGGTAACAATAAAAGTAATTAGGCAGAAAATAAAAATGTTGTTTGTGTGGATCAGTGGCGTCCACAAAGCCAGTGTAAATGAGAGATAAAAAGGAGGCACGGAACTAAAAAGGGAGGGATAAGTAGTGTGTGTATGCGGATCTTTCGGCGTCCACAAAACCTGACGTGTAAAAGACGGAGTATTTAATAAAATAAAAATACTTGAAAGGTGATAAAACCAAACTGAATAATGTAAAGGAAAAGAGGGACTGTTATTAAAAGGGGAAAGAAAGGACACTCTGGAAGCATCTGCTAAGAAGGCACTAGACATGGGAAAACAGGATAGCGAATCTCACAGTGCTACCAGACTATACGAGGAAATATTAAATTACATTAAACTATTTCTGCTGGACAAAAACCCAGCTGACACAGGTATTGAATGTAAAAAGGGAAAATTTAAAGTGTTCGGAGGAGTTTGAAATAACTGCGCGAACGCAGACAATATAGAAGTGCCATAGACAAATTTTCTGTGACAGCAATCACAAAGCAGATTAATAGGCACAAGATTTGTCTCCTCGGAACTTCGCCCTACTCGCACCCGACGGAGGTGCGAGTGATAGGAAAGTTAACATTAATAACGAGGGAAATACAATACTTAAATTTATAATTTAAAAGGAGTAGAGCCTTTTTTATAGCAGGCCCCTCAAGCAAAACATAATAAATGGCAACGCACCTCGGCTGGAGAGGGCCTCAATGGCACCTTCTCCAGCGCTTTATGAATATTAAAAATCATACTCACAAACGAGTAGGGGCGGGAAAGGATCTTACGATATAAATGAACAGAATGAAACTCGTAGGCCCTTGCGAACCAATCCTGGACGAATCGGAACGGCAGAGAAGGTACTGCCGCACAAGCCCGAACAGCGAGGTTGCCAGGATTGTATAAACTACAAAGCGTCTCCTGGAACCGAAAGAAGTTATAAAGGTTACATATTCATATGACATAGAAAATCTAAATTATTCAAAAGTGGGGATGATTTTGTACTAAAAATAAGAACACTACTGCTAGTACTGTAGTGGAAGAGACACATACTAAAAACCCAAAACGGACGAACCTTTAGAGGTGAATATAAACAAACAAACATGACTTAATATAAATACAAATAATCGAACTTTGCAGGCACTATTACAATACATAATTTGAAACAATGAAATAAGCCCTTACACAAAAAAGCAGGGAATTGCCCAGCTTAATGTAAACAAGAAATACAGAATAATATACAGAGACTAAAGATAAAATAGTGATGTGTAATATAAACATATGCTGAGAATAGTGTAGACTACAGAGCCACAATTTGAAAGAAAACCATACGCTGTTAATCCCAGGCAGCAGGAATACTGTAGCGGAATAAACATCTACGAAAACCTAAAAACGGACGAACCTACAGAAATGAATATTAATAAACATGACCCTTATATGATTACAAAGAATTGAACATAGCTAAAAATTATTAATATACATAATTTGAATCAATGAAATGAGCCCTTACACATGCAGGCTAAAAATTGNCTCTGATCAAAATAACGGGTGAACGAGAGTATAGAAACAATATTATGTAGTACAAAAACATATAGAAAGGCATATTTCGTTTCCTTTACACATGCAGGCTAAAAATTATGGATATTATTTGTATGTAAAAGGATTTAAAATGTTTATAATAATAAACTGAACAGCTAGACATTCGTAAGAGAAAATCCACTCCCATATCGGATAGGAACGAACACACGTTTTCCCAAATTCGAGCTGGTCATAAACTAATTTTACATATAAAATTACTGAGATCTAGCTTCAAGACATATTCTTGTAACAATGTATGAACATTTAATTATTAATATGCTCTATTCATAACTCATTTTCCCAAATTGTACGTTAAATATTATGGGTTCAAGTTCCCCTTACGTTTCCTTACTAAAATAAGTTATTTTATGATATTTTGTTGCAATTTTATTTAATAAGTTGTATTAAAGACTAACGGGAATTATAATTTTTTCCCATTTTCAAAATTTTTTTTCATACATCCAAACATTCTTATTTCTCTCCGCCCCTCCCCAAGAATTCTTGTTGGATCCAACTAGACTTAGAGGCCATGCAGGCGTGATGGTCACACTACTCTTCTCTCACCAAGGCGAATGGTTCGAATCCCGTTGGGGGTCACCCCCCCCCCCCCCCCC
>NQII01002453.1:16473-153799 GCA_002778355.1 Clitarchus hookeri | reverse complement strand
CCCCCCCCCCCGTATTTTCGCATGTGGAAATCGTGCCGGGCGATGCCGCTGGTCAGCGGGTTTTCTTGCGGATCTCCCGTTTCCTCCGCACATGCATTCCGGCGCTGCTCCATACTCACACACCAATCATCCTCATTGGTTTTCAAGATCTCGCTGTTGAAGCCAACCAAATCTCTCCACTCTACTCCGACTAATCTCCACAGCGGCTAAGGAGCAAGTGTGACTAAACCATTCCGCCAACGAAAAGGATAAGATTTATTTCGTGTAGCCACTTTCAATTTGGGCACCTTAACTCCAACGTATGACAATCTACAGACGTCCTCTCTCTCTTTCTCTCTTTCTCTCTTGTTCCCTGAACTTTATCGCCGCGNGATCTCCCGTTTCCTCCGCACATGCATTCCGGCGCTGCTCCATACTCACACACCAATCATCCTCATTGGTTTTCAACATCTCGCTGTTGAAGCCAACCAAATCTCTCCACTCTACTCCGACTAATCTCCACAGCGGCTAAGGAGCAAGTGTGACTAAACCATTCCGCCAACGAAAAGGATAAGATTTATTTCGTGTAGCCACTTTCAATTTGGGCACCTTAACTTCAACGTATGACAATCTACAGACGTCCTCTCTCTCTTTCTCTCTTTCTCTCTTGTTCCCTGAACTTTATCGCCGCGNCCAACGTATGACAATCTACAGACGTCCTCTCTCTCTTTCTCTCTTTCTCTCTTGTTCCCTGAACTTTATCGCCGCGTTGCGTCACGAACGAGGGTGTGGCGAAAGACAAAAAGCAATAGCGTTGCGTAATTTTTATGCTTGGCGGAATAATTATGGCGAGTCCGGGACGGCAGGCAGGCTGGACAAAATAGCCGAAAGGAATCTAAATGTTTTTGACCTAGCTTTCTTTCCCCGCAGACCGGTACACGTGTGTATGGGGCCCACGCAACGTTTCTCAAAACCCCCCCTTCACCCTTTCATTCCCCAACATCCGCCGAGAAAGACATGTGTTTCTAACACATTGCGTACACCTGATCTGGTTCTCTCCAACTGTTACACGTGACCGCTGCGAGCCCTTTCTGTGGCTGACGCTGCTTGTGGAGGAATAACTCGTTAATATTTAAATACAATATATCTATACTAATACTGCATTACGTAACACTCACTACCATATCTATTGGAAATTAATTTCGGTAGCACTCCATTGCAGTGGGTCTCGTAGAAAACCAAAGCGATACTTACAGAAAACCACACAGACACACAGAATAGGAACTCAGTGGGTTGTTGTCAGTAGATATATAAAAAAAAAATAATTCGGAATAAAGATTCAAATTGGAAGACAACAATAAAATTCGACAGGTTGACATGGCAACACGATGATTATCCGTGTGAGTGAGTGAGTGGAGACATTTTGGGCGGCTCCTAAGAGCGAGGTCTTGAAAGCGTATGAGGGTGAAGCGAGATGAGGCTGGAGCAACGCCGGAATGTAAGGGAGGGGAAAACGGGAGATCTCCGAGAAAACCCGCCGACCAGCGACATCGTGCGGCACGATTCCCACGTGCGAAAATCCTGGGGGCGACCGCGCCGGGAATTGAACCCGGTTCGCCTTGGTGGGAGGCGAGGGGTCTATCTACTACACCATCGCGGCCCCATGATAATCCGTTGAGAACATTAGCATGAAAGAAGTTTTACATCTAAGGGGCATAGCTGACTTGTATTCGAGTCGAAGAAAGTGTGTTACAAGAAATAATATCATGTTATACAACATCGTGCGAACAGCTTAATATTTTCACACAAAGTTGTTATTGAAGTAGTTTATACTTTTATGTTATTAAAGCCCGAGTCAAACTTGATTAATGCCCACGTGCATGTGGTCCCTGGTGTATTATGAAAAATGTGATATTTAAAATTATGTTTATTAAAATGTGTTGTATTTTATTCTATACACGTTAAAATAAGTCTTAATGGAACTGAAATACATTTGGTTTTTGGCAATTTCAGTTTCTATCGAGATTCGTGTATATAACAAGCTAGTCACTGCTATTGGCAATATAAACTCTTACACGTGTTGGCAAAAGGAGATTTAACCAAGATCCAACAACATGAAGTATCCTAGGCAACCCTCTTGCCTCAGTCGGTTTACAAGCCGGCTTTGTGGTTATCCTTTGAACAGCACGATATAACAACTTTCTCGGTTAACTGAGTACTATTGAAACATAACTTGGAACAATATCCACGCCCCTCACTATGTCAATATTAAAAAAAAAAAAAAATTAAGGTAGTACTGCCGGAAGGGTTGACAGCGAGTTAAGAAAAGGAGGTCCATGTACTAACATCAGAATGAAAGTTTAATGTTACAATTAATGGCACTTGAATTCCGTTATATGGTTTTATACACATAAAAGTAAAATATGACGTAATATATACATAATTGTGATTCCAACAATCTATGTATTCTATTTAACAAACCCATGGAAGCACTTATATTTTCACGTAGCGGCATAGAAAAAGCTTCCTAACCAAGACTTTCAAAGTTTTCAATAAAATGCGAACAACATATTTTAGGGTTTCTTTTAAGCATGTTCTGCCATCTTGGTCAGACAAAATCTGCAAAATATGGCGCGGGTTAAAAAAAAAAAAACAAATGGTCTATAATAACAAAATTTTATATCATAGTTTCGAAGAAAAGTACGAACTTAACTAATTTTACCGAAAATGTTTGGCACTAAATTTTAACACAGTATTAAAACCCAGGTGTGACAGGTTAATGGATGCAAATGGTACTTTTATTAATATGGGTTATACGTGTGCGTACTTATACTCAGAAAAAATTCTGTTCAGAAACGAATAGGTCTGTTTGAATGTTTGTAACCAATAAAATATTTGGTGTTACCATATAAATTACCGACTGGGGAATAAATATAATATACAGAAAAATCGTTTCTTACCCTATAAAACGTACGATTAAATTTACAAAAAAACTAAATCCGTTTTTATGTGACGAAAATTTAATTTGTTTCAAATCTGCTATGGAAGAAATCTTTGGTCCCTTGGAAAAGCGATAAAACTCTAATATGCTAAGCCGCAGTATTTTGCAATATATAGTAATATATTCTGATAAATTAAGAATACGTTTAGAATTTCACGTATAAAAATTACACTACAGAACGTAAGAAGGATTCATGGGTCTGAGTGACTAAGACGCTTTTAAGAGCGTTGGACACGAAAAAAAAATTATTTTATTTTCGTACCACATTCTGTTGAACTTCAGTGCATTATCTGTAAATACTTTTTCAATAAAAAAAAAAATTTGACGAATGATTTTTGGATAAATACATGTAAAAATCACAATTTAACTGTTTTAGGTAAGTACAAATAACGAAAATCAACCTACATACAGAAATTAGATAATTCACGCTGAAAGAATAAGAGAAGAGCTACTTCAAGACATCGAAAAAATTGCACGAATAAATGTTTTTATGATTTAAAAAAATTGCTGAAAACTATAAAATATTTCCATATATTTTATTTGTAGCCACCCCAGAATTTTCGTAAAATAATGTTTACTAAGAATACCTTAAAATGAATTGAGGCAAGACCTTTCATTTGCTCTCGTAAAATTTTATGCAAATAGTTAGTTTTGTTTTAATTGTACATAACAAAAATAGTAACATTTTGACTTTGACATGTAATTTTGCAAAAAAAAAAAGCACACCGTTAAAACAATGTTATCCAAGGAGACAGTAGTCACAGATAATATATACAAGTGTATCAGTGTGTGGTACAAATAATAAAGAACAAGGTTTTTCTTGGCCAAGGTTTTTTATTGGCAACTATCAAAAACTGCCACTCTTTATCACGAATTATGGAGAACGTACTATGAGACGCTGTAAAATTGGTTTCGCTTCGAAAAATGTATAATAAAAGATTAATTGTCGCGGAAACAAGTATAGACCATTCATAGTTAAATAACGCTTTCTAATTAAACATCTTATAATTAAATCCTTCCCGTAATACTGCATGAAACTTAACGTGACATGTGATGTTTCAATACGTAGTCAATTGCATAGGTTTCTTCTTGATTTATTATACACATTGTAGTTAGTAGTACAGAGTGACGACACAAAGATACAAGTAGTAAGTGCGGTCGCAATTATATTTTTTACGTTATAGGCCGTTCATGGTAAAGTGAGCACTTTTTGAAGCCCTCTCATTTGGAATAATAGTCGATAAATAAATTTCATTGTAGCCTTAGACGTTAACTTTCGAGTCCAGTGAAGCATTTGCAGTATGTTTATTACAACCATGGAAATATTTATTTTAAAAAGTGGTAGAAGGATTTTAAAAAATGGCTTATAGATAGGGGCAGTGATATTTCGGGAAAAGATTTTGAGACAAGATACAGTCCAAAGCACTGTAGGGTCGTCCAGCTTCTTTGATTGGATAAAAAATGTTCTGGCTCGTGTTAACCGTTTGCGCACGAATCACGAAGGTTCAGTGTCGGTGTTACTTAGTCCTGAGTGGCTTGGTCAAAGACGGACACGGAAACAGCAGCCAATGGAGGAATAACAACAGCTGAGGTGTGTGTATAGTTTTGAAGTCTACTGTGTTCTCCGATTTTTACGCGAAAAGTCACTGGCCCNCGAAGACGGACACGGAAACAGCTGCCAATGTAGGTGTAACAACAGCTGAGGTGTGTGTATAGTTTTGAAGTCTACTGTGTTCTCCGATTTTTACGCGAAAAGTCACTGGCCCNTAACAACAGCTGAGGTGTGTGTATAGTTTTGAAGTCTACTGTGTTCTCCGATTTTTACGCGAAAAGTCACTGGCCCTACTTATAGGAAGAACGTAACTAGGGCATCAAAAGTGCTCACTTTAACATGGACAGCCTATACGCGGAAAGAGACAATGAACAGAATGATGTAAACATTCGGAGATTGCCAAAGACTTCGGGTAACCGCGGCATAACTACTTCAATATATCAGCTGAAGTATTTTATGAGATATGTCACGACGAATTGCTCCTGCTGGCGAAGCTCGACAAAGCTTCCGTTTGGAAACCAAACCAGAAACTACAGACTCGGTGTGGGATTGTAGCACGTCAACTCTACCCTACAAGAACGCGTTTCTGCTCTTCGGCCACCTGCACATGTATCTCCTCGGGACAAGGTTGTTTGAGTTATTACGGAGTTAGCGTTCGCGTAGTTCTTTAAAGGATGTCGTCTGCAGAAAACACGGCCATTTCCATAAACCTGCCGTATTAACTCTATCATCACCTTTGCCGGACAAAAAAAAGGGGGATCGTGTTAAATATATCTTCCGGGATACAGGGAGCTCTTCTGAGCAGGGTGGTAGGTCAACAGCTGCGTCGGGCTGTGGTTCGTTATATGAGCTATCCGAAAATAAATAATTCATTTTACATATAATTAGCATAAATAAAAGTGTTGACCACCTGTTGAAAGGCCTCGTCTCAATTAGGTCGTCATTATGCACGCGAGAGATTCGTGTTCTCGTTAAAGAGAACTGGTAGGCGACAAAGCACTAATCGGTTCTTTGAAATTCAACAGTCGACGCTAAGCCGCAGGTCTAAGTTTAACACATTTTATTCGGCGAGTTTCTATGTGTAGTAGTTCTCAAAAATTTGTTTTAGCGAAATCATGCGAGTCGGTTGCTTTCGCTTAGGTCTTCGATACGAAGTGTTGAAGGATCGTCACATGGACGAAGTACATGATTATACGACGGCTATATAAAACGTACGAATTTATTAAATGGTTATCCCCAATTGCAATTAGCAAATGTGTTAACTCTATTATTTACGATAAGAAAAAAAANACGAATTTATTAAATGGTTATCCCCAATTGCAATTAGCAAATGTGTTAACTCTATTATTTACGATAAGAAAAAAAAATGCTGCTAGGAACAGTTTAAAAATAAATAAATGACATTACTGAAAATATTTTGTAACGTCACATTTTGAGCCTTAACAGAACATTTAAGTATATGTAATTTTTTTAATGTTTATCAGTTGTAATATTTTTTATCCCATTTATTTTAATTGCAGTCACTATTTATTTTCTTTAAGACGTGATTTGTTTCAGCAGATAATTTTTAATTTTTTTAAACTATAATTTATTTTTGGCNTTTATCCCATTTATTTTAATTGCAGTCACTATTTATTTTCTTTAAGACGTGATTTGTTTCAGCAGATAATTTTTAATTTTTTTAAACTATAATTTATTTTTGGCCACATGTTTATATGTCTTTCCAATCTTGCATTAAGTACATTATGTTTATCCAGAACACCAAGTAAAAGTCTGTGTTATTGGCCCGTTACCACAGTTTTTATGTAGCATGATGAATGAGTATGAACTAGTCCTATCGTGATTAGTCAGTTTTGGAGAATATTCTTAAGGAAGGTTTTTTTTTTTTCATATTGAAGTTAGCCATCTTAGTACACGACGTTGGGTAGCCAGCTCGACTGAGCTGAGCCCTGGGTGATTTAATTAGATTTTTTTTATTGGTCTAGTTCGTCCCTGAATGACAGGCCGTCTGGNACGAATTTATTAAATGGTTATCCCCAATTGCAATTAGCAAATGTGTTAACTCTATTATTTACGATAAGAAAAAAAATTGCTGCTAGGAACAGTTTAAAAATAAATAAATGACATTACTGAAAATATTTTGTAACGTCACATTTTGAGCCTTAACAGAACATTAAATATATGTAATTTTTTTAATGTTTATCAGATGTAATATTATTTATCCCATTTATTTTAATTGCAGTCACTATTTATTTTCTTTAAGACGTGATTTGATTCAGCAGATAATTTTTAATTTTTTTAAACTATAATTTATTTTTGGCCACATGTTTATATGTCTTTCCAATCTTGCATTAAGTACATTATGTTTATCCAGAACACCAAGTAAAAGTCTGTGTTATTGGCCCGTTACCACAGTTTTTATGTAGCATGATGAATGAGTATGAACTAGTCCTATCGTGATTAGTCAGTTTTGGAGAATATTCTTAAGGAAGGTTTTTTTTTTCATATTGAAGTTAGCCATCTTAGTACACGACGTTGGGTAGCCAGCTCGACTGAGCTGAGCCCTGGGTGATTTAATTAGATTTTTTTTATTGGTCTAGTTCGTCCCTGAATGACAGGCCGTCTGGAACAGACGAAGAAGCTTGGCAAGCTTGAAGAAGGCCTGTCGATCGCCGCCCGCGTTATAATTCAGTGAGTGTAGCTGGAACTCCCGTTGCCGTGTTCAAGGTACGTATGCACCGTACCACAGTACCGTAAGCCAGATCTCTTACTATAGTCAATTTACGGTTACTTCACACTTTTATGAAGCCCAGCTAAAGTTCTATTTCCAGAATATTCCTCCGCCTCATTATAACAAAGTTTAACCGAGTCTAAAAAATTACACCAAAGGGACAGAGCACCGCATTCGTGCGCACTCAGTCAAATACAATATTCCTTAAGAACTATTTCTTACTAGGCACTACCAACGCACCTATTTCCTCCCTGTTTTTATTCAGATTAATTATAAATGAAATATTAAAACCTCATTATAACAAAGCTTAACCGAGTCTAAAAAATTACACCAAAGGGACAGAGCACCGCATTCGTGCGCACTCAGTCAAATACAATATTCCTTAAGAACTATTTCTTACTAGGCACTACCAACGCACCTATTTCCTCCCTGTTTTTATTCAGATTAATTATAAATGAAATATTAAAACCTCATTATAACAAAGCTTAACCGAGTCTAAAAAATTACACCAAAGGGACAGAGCACCGCATTCGTGCGCACTCAGTCAAATACAATATTCCTTAAGAACTATTTCTTACTAGGCACTACCAACGCACCTATTTCCTCCCTGTTTTTATTCATATTAATTATAAGTGAAATATTATAAATTTATAAACAAAATAAAAGTAAAACTTTAATTTAACCATTAATAAGGTACTTTTATGTTAAGTTAAATATAAAACCCTTTTGATACATGGTATATTAAGGAAACAACAAAGTACGTGTCACATGGGGTGATTTTCCAAAGGTTTGATTCGAAAAGTGTGAAGAAACCTCGAATATACTATATAGGGAAGCTGTTCGTCTTGTGGTTCCTGGGCATCTAGAGCGATGCTTCGTCGTGCTTGATCGACGATAGCTTCAAGGCCTTCTACATTTGCATAGTTTCAAACCCACTTTCAGATAATATACTGCTGAATTAACTTGCAAGCAGAGGCGTTAATACAAATTTTCCGAGCGTTTTCGTTCCGCCATGTTGTATTTCTAGTGAACACTGATTCTCTCCAGTTTTTTAACTACGGACAACTTGAAGTAAGTTTCTTGCCTACGCGAGCTAGTAAAATAAAAAATTTTCAGAATAATTATTTTTCAAATTTATATTCAAGATATTTCCAGTTTTGGGCAAAGTAAAAGCTAATTTGAGTGTCATATCGAAGGAGGCTAGTGTTACAATGACCACGTAATTTTTCACACGCATCAATGTTTATTGAGAGCCATGTTAACTTGAATTTAAGTTTGAATGCTTGTCTCAAAGCCTGTATTTCCGCTTCTTGGGAATCTAATGAGAAAAAAACGTATAATAAAATTCATAGATTTTCGAAACGTCTTTGCTGGGTATCATCATTTATGTAGCGAGTGAAATATTATTTTTCTTGTTTTCCTATTTTAAAGATGTAAGTTCTTTGTTTACTGCATTTGTTCTGCCATTGTGCAGTGTTACAGAGTATGCAAATTGCATACGTTATTTCCAGTTGGTAAGGTAAAGGAGTGTTCGTCTAATTATATACAGTCTGAACGTGCCGGGCAAATTCACACGCCAGACTGCCCAAAACAGGTCACAATCATAATAACAGTAGTCATTTTTCATGCCATATTCGATTATTGAAGTGTTGATGTGGCAGGTTTTGTCAATGTTACGCACGCACGCTACTCTCACACCCCGCCTTTGCTGACGTGACGGCGCAGCTAGGGTTGGCACTTTACCCCGGAGATACGCTACTCGCATTGCCATCGCCGCTATGTCGCCGCCGCCTTCACACTCCGCAAAGGTGTACTGTTGCGTTAGTAAGCAAAGTGAATGCGAGTATTTTCGTTAGGCACGAAGAGAGCTACGTGACGCCGCATTCGGTAGAAATAATTAAGAAATCTTTGTAAAATTACTGACTACTTTTTTTGTAACGAACTTTCCGTTAATGTTACTGAAATTCCAGTGAAATCATGGGAACTCTCCGTAAATTGTATGGCTTTTTTTTTTAAATGTATTTTCTGTTTATAAAATACAGATTACGAGAAACGTATTTGCTTTTTGTCACGCGGGCGTTCTACTCTATACAAAACAATTAAGGAGTTAAAATACTTTGCCCCGGAGGAGGAATTGAACACGTATCGAACATTCCCGAAGTTCGTGTCTCGTGTTGCTTGCCTATCACGCACCTACGATATCGAGCATATACACACACATCATTTTTTTAAACAAAAATTACGTATTTGACTTACTTTCCAGTTTATAATAATCTTTGTGAGTTTGAAGCGTTGCTTGCGCAATTTTTTTTTTCTTTTTGAATGCTTGACGGAATAGGTTTAGGACGTTCGGTCGCGAGTTCGTTTACGAGCCAAAGTGTTGCAATCGCATTATATTATGGCGTGCACTGTACTTGTGTTAAGCGTGCTTCTCGCGACCGCCGCGTACTCTGTGTCCATCAGCGTAACCACTGTATTACTCACTAGAAATAATTTAAAAACACCGGACCCTAAAGTCTTATTGTGTACAGCAACGGCCGTAAGTTAAATTTTATGTTCAACATGTTCCGATCGCAGACACGAGGACTGAACGTATTAACGGTCCCTCCTGCCTGCATCGTTTTCCTCCTTTTTTTGGCCGAGAAGCCATAAGGGTTACACTAGCGCGCTCTACAAGATCGCCATCGCCGCTACGCGCAAAGGCCCTGAACTGGCGTGCGGTGTTCTCGTAGTGCTGCGTGTTCCTGTGGGACTTTTATCGGTGACAACATCATTTATTTGATGTAAAGTTTGTAGCGAAGTTCAATTACGTGCTCCTAGCGTAGTTTGACTCGTGTCCGGCAAGTATTTGTTGAAAAACGGCAGTCTGAAAAAAAAATCGTTTTTAACTATATTTCAAAAGTTCTTACTTTACCGTGAACAGTCTATACCTCCGTAACTGTTAAACGTTGTAACGTTAAGTGATTCCAGATCAAATTGTTGACACCTCTAAATTACTCTGCTTTTTAGGAAGTAAGCTATTAACACCTTAATTTTTTGCTTAATGTAGCCATAGTAAGGCATTAGTTTTTGGCATTTTATTAATTTAAGCCAGATACGTATGCTAACCAGTGTCTGTTGTAGCGTCAGCATTCTCTACAGATTCCGTTTTTTATTTTAGACCACTAGCTGTTCTGTACCTCAGAGGTATTTACAGCATGCGTTATAACTTTAATGTAACATTACGTCCTCGTCTGTGGTATGATGTATTTTCGTATGTTAACGTGCTGGGGGCAATTTTACTCGTTTCTTCAAAAAATCAGGATCCCCAGCACTCTGCACCGCAGTGCAAGCTCCAGGTAGGCGGAACACTTAAGCGGCATAAATGTCACAACTACTGAAAAAAAAAAAACATTATTCCCTTTTTACGTTGGTATAAGTTTGTGGCATTGAACTGACGACGAACGTACGCAGTCTGGTTTTAAACATAGACTAAAGATGATGCGGGACGCTTATTCGTCATCTGCGTATGTACCGAACATTGACCTACCCCAAAGGAACACAACCGTCGAAGCCACTCGGTCGACAGTGATGAACGTGTTAGTTTATATCTTTATTTTCAAAAGACAGGAACTATACTATTAATAAAATGCTTTTATCAGTTGAAATATAATTAAACTGTGCTGCAAATAGATAATAGGAAATGTACAGACATCTCAAATCGCTTGTTTATTAAACGGTGTTCTATCCTCAAATCCAATCCACGCCGTTTTTGCTAGTCGTGTTGGCAGAGAAGCAGTCAAATGTTGGGACACGGAGACTGGTTCTGCGAAGCCAGAGAAATCGGTCTCCCTAATATTTAGTGAATGGTTGTAAATCGCCCGTCTGGGAAACGGACGGGCGTGTGACGGATGGACGGACGCGATACCGAGGACTCTCCGTTTGAGGTACACACAGGAAAGCGTCCTTCCGCCCTCCCTAACTCGCGTCGAGGAACGAGGACACCTCCAGGCTGGCCGAACTCGGCAGCTCGACGCGAACAACACGGGGGCCGGCGACCTCCGAGGCGGTCCCTTCCCCAGACGCGGGAGAGAGTAACGACGTCGGACATGAGGACAGGACAGGACAGCCCCCCGTGGGCGTTCTTCGAGAGGCTGCCGCAACGACCCGGGCGAGAGCTAGCAACGTCGTCGACATTTCCCCTCAGTTAGGTTTCGTCGGGACGACGCCGTCGTAGTGTGGGCTGGCGGGGAGGTGTCGTCGGTCGCGCGCACGCGGTATATAAGACTTGCGGTCCGTCTGCGTCGTCGCCACTCCGCTCGCCCGAGTATCCTTCTGAGCCTAGAACAGACGTGCTGCAACCCTTCCGTCGGCAGACACCATGAAGGTCCTGGTAAGTGGCCGCTGCGCCTAAGACCCACCTTCACCTATCCCGCAGACATTCGTCGTTTTCGTCTCATAATTTCAGTTTCATAGGTATCACCGTAAACTTTTCGCCTGCATGGGGTAACTTGGAAACCACTCGAAATTTTCGTTTTGGTGAAATTCGGCAAAGAAACCGTGGACTATAGCTAGGTATTAAAAAAGTTCGACTGTTATCTACCCAGGAAATGTTGGCTACCCTTTCGCCAAATAGCACTTAGAATAATATTTTGAGTGGTGCAACCTTACTCCAGCAGGTGCAAAGTAACCCCGGTTTACGGCACTGGAAATTATTTATTCTAGAAATTTACAATTTACTAGTTGTTTAATAATTCTTTATCTAATTTTCACCGTGTATTATTTACTGCTTGCAAAAATGCAGGAACTTTTTGATTAAATGTAAACATGTTCCTGAGTTTTTGCAACAAGCATATTTCGCACAATTAAAATTAAGCACATAAATGTTAAACAACTGGTTTAATGAAAATTTTCTATAATCGTACATTGTCAGTTATTACTATGAATCCTAAATCATGACGCTAAAACGAAGAATTTCTTAAAAAGAGGTGAAGCCGAACCTTATCTTGTATATGTCCTTTTTATCTTGGATTTAGCAGATTTCTAACTTTGCCTTCTGTTCCAGTTGTTTTGTCAAATGTTTGGAGTGACATAACGCATGTAATAACTTTTAAAATTTGCCTGAATTCGTTACAGCTAAATTATTGGGGGTGGGGTAACTTTAAGGTTTCAGAGATTAAACTCCTGAAACAACTTACACCACTTTATTTCTCTCGATTTAAGTCTCATACATTCGCGGAAGCCGGGTTGGCGAACCGGGCTCGATTCCCGGTAAGGGTCGTTCCCCAGATTCACGCACGTGGGGATTGGGAATTGTGCCGGACGATGCCGCTGGTCAACCGGTTTTCTCGGGTGATCTCCCATTTCCTCCGCCCTTGCGTTCTGGCACTTCTCCACACACGCCTCGCTTCACCCTCATCGGCTCTCAAGAATCCGATGTTAACAGCCTCCCAGTCCTCTCCAATCCTCAATTCGCTACCGCTACCACTTCGGTTATCGTCTAACCACGGTATTTTCACACTCCTTGAAACTTAGAAACAAAAGAACGTCTAAAAAATCACCCAATGTATGACATGTTTGGTTGCTCCCTAAACACGTCATATATCAAGCGCATATTATTATTATTTTTACATTAAATAACCTCATCATTTTATTAAATAAAACCTTAATTTTTTTTTATTATAATATTTTTATTATTTTTATTATTTATTGAAAAGAGAGATAAAAGAGCTATGTTTGTAATGGCTGGTAATCAATTGTTATCACGTCACTTATTATTAAACTGAGTTTCTTTTCTTTATTCGTAAGAAAAATATTTCTCACTGGCATATTTAGGTTTTCAGGCAGCTATGTTGGAAACACACGCCATTGTAACGTATTATAATGAAATTCGTGTTTTCTTGTTTGTCGAGCACACTAATGTGGCGCGTACAGTTAAACTTACATGTGGAGGCTCCTGTTTCAGGAATGAGTATAGTATGAAAATAGAACTTCAGCAGAACTTCAGTAAATTCGGAATTAACCGCGAGTGAGTGAGTGAAGAGATTTAGGCAGCTCTTTACAGCGAGGTTTGAGAGCCGGAAGAGAATGAAGTGAGGTGAGTATGGAGCGGCGCCAGAATGAAAGGGGCGGGGGAAACGGGAGATCCTTGAGAAAACCCGTTGATCAGTGACATCGTCCAGCACGATTACCACACGCGAAAAACTGGGAGCGACCCCTCCAGGAATCGAGAATGGTTCACCTAGGAGGGAGTTGAGTAGTCTAACCACTACACCACCGCGGCTCCTGTAGTTTTTCTGTATTCGAATTCACCACCGCCTAACTATCCTTTGTCCGCTGGACACGCATACGTTGTGGGTAGGTAGGGCTTAACGTATCTTTATAAACGGAGCAAGTTGCTCAGAGATGCAGGAATGGAGAAGGAATCGGCCGTGGCCTGTATGATCCGTTCACGGTTACTTCACACTTTTCTGAAGCCCTGCTAAAGTTCTTCTTCCAGAATATTTCTCCGCCTCGTCCAAGCTAAGCTCAACTAAGTCTGGAAAATTACACCTAAGGACAACGCACCACATTCGTGCGCACTCAGTTGTAATAATATGTTGCACGAGAACTATTTCTTAGTAGGCGATACCAATACACATGTTTTTTTCACTGTTTTTATTCGTATTGCATATTTAAAAACGAAGAATTATAATGTATAGATAAAGTACAAATAATATTTAAATTTAAGAAAAAGTTACTTTTATTATTATAAGTATAAACTTCTTGCGATACACGGAGTGTTTAGGAAGTAACTGAACAAGTAATACATGGGGTGATTTTTCAAAGGTTTGATTCAAAAAGTGTGAAGAAACCGCGAATAGACTATAGTAAAAAACGATCGCCTTTGGGAAAAACCGTAGAAAAGAGAAGCCAGTATGGCCGGACCCGGATTCGAACTCGGATTTTCTCAAATGCGAGTCGATTGGGTTATCATTGCTCCTCCAATTCAACTTTTAAATGAGTCACATATCTGCAGTACATATACTTATTTCTTGTTGGGTGTTTATCAAAACCCTCTGTATTCGTTTGTAAGTTTTCTCTTCTTATGGGCTCCTGTGATCATGACAAGCAATTTCTCACAACCATACATGTTAAACGAAGGCACAGAATTTTAAACACATCTAATTGCAAAATATTTCAGCTGAAATTCACTTCCTTAAATTAGCTTAGAGGTAAGTAAAAGGCGAGTTAGTGTGCCTCAGTTAAACGTCCTTTCGCGTGTTCATCTTGAAATTTGTACAAAAGCACTGTTTTGGTTTTCTAATTTCAACGCCATATTTGCTCTAATTTTGTCTCATAGACAATCAATTGTTAGTAAAGCAGTTTAAGAAGCCAGTCTCAGGCACAGTCTTCTAATTGTTAACTAGATGGATAACTAGAAACAGTGTCATTTAGCGGACACACGATAATCGCAGTACCACAGGTTTCAGTGAATAGCAGCGTATTTTCTGGACAACATGCTTTGAAAGGCACTAGGATGGTTGTAACTATATAGACAAGTCTAACTTTCTGATTAGATTCGAGTAATTAAAGCGTTACATAATCGATAGATTTTAACATTGTTTATTTAGGCTATAAAAATTGTACATAAATTTATTTATGTACAACGTGTTTTTTTTAACGACAATCACGTTTCTTTATGACACCTTAGATCGCCGACATGATTTTCTTCAACACACAACTTCTTTTGCTTGCAAATATTGGTTATTATTATTTACATCTTCTCGAGAAATTTGGAAGGAATATTACTTCCGGGGATAACGATTATTCTACTCAGGTTAGGAACAAAACGTGATTTCTTATGGGAGAGATTTGCATTGGAAAAATTTCCGCTGTTAGGTGCACATTGTTCAAAAAGGTAATTTTAATTTGTAGTTAATTAAAATTTTTAACTACGTGAATAACAAAAGAGAAGGATTTTACTTAATTACGAAGTCATTTTAATATTTTATTTATGATTATTACAATTATCCCGTTTTTTAACGTAGAAAATAGAGAAAATTTTGTACATTGCTGACACTAGCGCTTACCTAGCGGCGAAAATTTTTGGCTGCCAAACTTTCGACATTGATCTTCCTAACCTGTAGTAGAAGTAACCTTACTAGTGAAAACCATCTCACTTTATTAATGGTACGAAGAGTTGAACTGTGAAACTGTTTGGGATGTAAGTACGCGCGTGGAACAAACAGAAACTAAATTAGAAAAAAATTATTGTCCATAAATTTAAACACGACTATTGTTGATATGGCATAGATACGCTGAAGTTAATTTCCCTACTTCGGTTTCGACCACATTGTGTGCAACGAAGTATACATTTTTTTGAAAGGTTGACTTTAAAAGAGCCGGGTAAGAGCGGGCCAGCTACACAAAGTTTGGAACCAACGATTGACTTCCAAATGCACGTAAAACGCAAATGCTTATTTACGTGCCAAGTGGACTGAAGTTAAAGGGACTGTAAGTAACTTATGGCTCTCCTCACTCAGTGCTGAAAGTTCGTTTGCCGTCAGTCACGAATTATAACGTGCACTGTAAAAAAAATTAACTTCCTCAAATGTAATGGAAGTTGATAACCTATACATAGTATGGTAATGTTTATAGTATACCAGGGGCGTATTGGAGGGATAGGAGCCTCCGTCGGAAACAGTGGTGTATTCCAGGCCTTTTTTTTTTTGTGGAATATACGGGGGTGGGCAAGCTGCCTGGTGGTCTAAGGGCGCGGAATACCTTTGGGGAAATACCTTAGAATTTGAACTTATCTTTATATATATATATATATATACACACACACACACACAGAAGATTGTATCTGAACTTCGTGCAGAAAATGAAGCCACAGCATTTTTGACCTTTACAATCAGAAAACCATAGTTATATAATGTCCGGGAAAAGCAATCTTGTATTACTAGAGACCTGAAAAATTCGCGAGTTACAATGACCTGTGGGTTATACTTCATTTTCGTATGCAAAATCATGCAGATATCACTGTTCATTGGTTGCTTGTATTAGCGGAAGACGGTGATTCGGTCTGCATTTTACTGTGTATTTATTATTGGCTCAGAGTGGTCCAGGAGGTGTAATTTAACGAGTGGACCGATAGCATTAGCAATACAAACGAACGGGGATTTGAATTTTAGCTTGTCCCGAAATGAATACGCGAATTTTTCAGGTCTCCATATATTACTAAAGCCACGTTGAAGTTAGGTGCAACAATGCCGGGAGTTGTGAATTGCAGATAATACACACAGATGAATGCACTTATTACATTTTCTAAACAAATGTATGGTTATTCAATACAAAAAATAAGTAGTGTAGTACATTCTGCACAACAACAAACTGCAATAAATTAAGTACCAAATGTCCCCTTTAACCTTACTCAACGTCACTTTGGTAGTACACTAGTGCCTTTTTTCCGGACATTTTGTAACTAGAATTATCTGGTTATTTAGGCTCCAGATGCTGTCACTTTCCTTTATTCTGTTCTGATACACAAGCCTCGAATCATGGCACAGTAACGTAAGTCGTAGTTCCACTCCAGAGCCAGCAGGCGGTACACGTCATTATGGCAGCCGAGAAAAACCTAACAAACGTCTATTTTTCTCAAACCTACATATTAGTACTAATAAGCTGTTCACAATGAACTCAGCACTTTTGATAGCCCTGCCTAAGATCTACTTGTACGCACGTCGTGTATTATTCCACCGTATGTACAATTAACATTGCCATGGACGTGTTCCCTTTATTCACGCGCCGGCCAAGTGAAACTGTGAAATTATTAGAATAGTAAACAATTTACAAATTTGCTTATTCTTACAACTACATGCGTTAAAAAATTATAAACAAAAAAAATAAACAATTTTGGTACTTACAGATGTTTATCCAACACTTTTAATTGGACGTTAAGACTTGGAACTACTTTCCCTCCGCCGTTACCAACTTTACTGGGCGAATCCCAGTCGGTGTGCCCGTTCAAATATATGCAGTTAAGAGCAGTGATATTTTCCACAGGTTGGTCGTGTCAGTGCCCCGTTAACCGTGGGCAACCTGTACACCACTTTGGCTTTGATCCGTCCAAACATGCGCCGATGCGGTTAACTAGAGAACAGTAAATTAAAGTGTGGTCCCGCGTGTGTTTGCACGCAGGCTTGTATCTTCCTCGCCATTCTGGTGGTCCTCTCGGCCGCCGAGGAGTCGCAGAAGGAGAAGAGGTACGTCGCCGGAGCTGGCCTGGGCTACGGCCTGCCCGCCGCGGTCGGCTACCACGGGCTGGGGTACTCCGGCCTGGGCTACCACGGGCTCGGGTACTCCGGCCTGGGCTACCACGGGCTGGGGTACTCCGGCCTGGGCTACGGCGACGGACTTGGCTACGGCTACGGGTACCCTTACGGCTACTCCGGCTACAACTGGTGATCGGCCGCTACTCGGCGAGACGTACCACTACAGTCACCGGCGTTTCAGCCCCAACCTTCCTACAGTGCAGTGCCCTTGAAAGAACCGCACTCTCACCACATTTTATGTCATCAAAATATAAATTTATGTAAATTTTAATACAAATAAATCTAAATTTTACCACAAAACAAAAACCTGCTTATTTTCATTCTTTAAAATAACCATTTGTTTTAAATTTGCAACTGAGAATTGAAAATCTGAATATTTCCTGAAAAAAATGTTACCCTGAGGATAGCATGCCGCTTGTTAGAGTGTCACTTTGTTTTCAGGAAGATATCGGTTTCTGGAGATAGCATGTGTTAAAAAAAAATGTGTACAATTTAAAAGCCAATATATTTCTTCTTTATTGTGCTTACTTGCATAGTAAAAAGATTTTCGAACATTTGTTGCAAGAAATCCAAAACTAATACACACTGTCTTCATACTGCATTACGGCTAATGGAAATGTTCGTGACTGACGGGCGATATGTTTTTTACATGATATGCATAATCTACTGCACAGTTTATTTAACAATATATATCCATTATTTGAGTGGAAAACACCTAAAGTATTAAAACTGATAACTAAGTTTCTTAAAATTAGCCTTTATATTGAATTAAATTTATCTAAAAAAATTTAAACAAATTTTAGCCATTAAGGAGAGTGAAGTGTGTTAGGGGTATGAGTAGTTTCATGGGTCCCATAGGCAGGGGAGGTATATTGAAGTGACCATTTAAATTAACGGATTGTTAATATGTTGACATATATGGGACATTTTCTTCCATTTTTGTGACATAATAAACAGACATAAACTACTGAATAGAAGCCAGCTGAACCTATCGTTGGCTCCCAGTACCACGCAGACAGACTTTTATTCGCATGCTAAAACTAACAATTGCTAATTTAAACTTTTTTTTTTTTTTTTTATTTAGTTCAGGAGATTTTAAATATTTTATTTTACAATTCTACAACGCTGGTGATGTTTAGGGGATGTTCTTGTGGTATTTCGAGGGATGAGTGCAGTGAGCTTAACGGGTCTTGTGACTGACAACCTGTGCCACATTCAGGAACTAGTGTATTCGACCCCAAACTATTGAACTGAGGGTAGTTTCCTCAAGTTTTAGAACTATTTTTCATTAGCTGTGTACCAACTTTACTGGAGGCCTGCATGTCGATGTGCACTGCAGCATGTGTGTAGTTATGCAAAAGGTTCTTTTTTCAAATGTCCAGTTAAAAAATGCCCACTTTACCATCAAAACGCTTTACTCTTATTGATACATGTTACTTCCCGATGTTATGCCTAGTAACGGGTTAAAATCTATCGGGAAGCACTAAAAACAAAAATTAAAAAAACAATAATAAAAATTAATATATGTATTTATTACGTGGAAACAGGATAAATATTCACGAACTAAAGCCATCTCATTGTCAAGGAACAAACATTCTTTTCTTGGCCAGGCTTATGGAAGACTACGTTCAACAGATATGTATTTGAGATATTTAGGCGGCGCTTTATCAGGTATTCAGTGCCGATGGTGATGAAGTGAGGTGAGGACGGAGCAGCCACGGAATTCAGTGGCGGATGAACAGGAGTACACGAAAAAAAATAGCCGCCAGCCAACGGCAACGTCAGCCACCTATCCCACATACGAAAATACGGGAGTGACTTCGCCACGAATTGAACCCGGTACATTGGGATAGGAGGCGAATGTTTGACGTATGCAACATCGCGTCTTCGCTAAGGTAAATTGAATAACTGAATTAACAATATTTAATTTATATATATATGTATATAATAAACCCATTATCCTAAACTTATCTTGATAGCCTCATCACGAACATATCATTCGGTTCAAATAAGTGCATTTTTTTTTTTTATTGTTTAGCGTTGTTCAAAATATCTCAGACTACGAAGCGTGCATTGACAACTGAACCAATCGTTGATCTGTTGATAACAGAAAATTGTTCAGTATATTACAATGTTACGCTTATTTTGTGTTCCTCGTATAATACTGATAAAATAAGCTATGAGGCAGCTCACATACTATCTTTCGCAGTAACGGAGCGACTGTGTAAATTAGGATCTTTTTTATTTACTGTAAATAGAATTTTTATATGTATTGGATCGCTTCCGCCATGTGACAAGACAGAGCATGATTATCCAAATGAAAGGCATATATGGTTGCTAGAAAATTAATGAAATACTTTGTACATTATATTAAATAATACCATATTTCTTCTTGATATTATGTTTCGGAAATTTGCGCACTGGGAGACCATTCTATAGTCCTTAACAATCAGTTGTATGATTTTTTTTTGTAAGTAGTTCGTTCAATGAATTGATTTCCATTTGAAAGAATTTTCCATAGGAATAACAAGAAGCATTCCTGAATACAAAAATCCACACGTTGCTGTCAGAATCATTATTTACTTTGACGCCTTTCTTTCTATTATTTTCATAAACCGAACGTGAAACTTCTTTTTTACACCGTCAAAAATAACAGCCATATATTCCACCAAATGATGTAAATTATTATTACATACAAAAATTTTCAATTATGTTAGTATTATCGTTTATTTTTACGTTTTCCAGTTTACATTCGAATGCGTGTTGAAAACACTCTTATGACAGTTTAAAATGTAGTACACACCCTACAAAATATTTTAAAAAAACAAGATTTTCATTGATTATAAAAGAAGAATGCGAGTATTTGTAACAATGTAAAACATTTTGCTAGAATTTGTTTATTATAAAAATTATATTATTAATAATATAGGTATATTTTAAATCAACATTCAAGGTTATTTCCATTTTGGATGATTCTAAACACACATTTTACAAAAAAAAAAATTCTCCAAGGAAGATTATCAAAATAGTTACCCTGAATGTATATGATAAAGGTTAGTTAGTAATAATTTTAACGAAAGTTATAACCACCACGAAAGTTATCATCATGTAAACTAAAATAAATGCACATGAAATCGAGTATTAAAAAATGTATTAATAATATTACCAGTAATTTCTTAAAGAGTACCGTATTAGATAGACATTATGATTATCTTGCTTGACAACACTTTTCTAGCAAAATGTGCTTTCTAAAGCTTCCTGAATGGAAATAAGTTTAAATGTTTATTAAAAATAAACGTCTTATTTTATTTTAAGTAATTTAAATACCAAAATGTTTAAGATATATTTAAATTTTCCAAAAAAATATGCATAATTTTTTTTTGTAACATAAATAATACTTATATGACAATTTTGGTATAATGTACTAATTTTTAATAAGTTCAGCATTTTGTACAGTACAGTGCAGCGTGCACCCTACTTAAGCCGTAACACGTAAACGCAGTGCACACTACTTCTACCGTAATACGTTAACGCAGTGCCTTAGCAAACACGGCTCTCGATAACACCTTTACAAAACACGAGTTGATGTCAGCTGACGACACATTCTTACTCTTACTCTCCCAATATTAAATGTCCTTTGACGTATGTATCTATTAATAACATCCAGAAAGCGGAATTCGCTTACTTAAAAAAAACTAAGAAAATGGGTAAATTTGTGAGTCACTTTATGGATTTTGCTTGATTCTTCGATCTATCGCAAAAATTCACTATATGGTATTTCCACTGATGTTAACAATTTGAGGTATATATTTTTAAAATGTACAGCTGTTGATAGATTGATATAATTATTAGAATTATTTCGTGCCCACTGCTAAAGAACTTCTGAAAATCATTTTCAATTTTCTGGAATAATGTTAGTTGAATTTTGTTATTGTGTAGTTTGAAATCCCCACTGAAAATAACTGATTTCATGGCTATCTCCAATCCAGAAAGGCTACTTGCTTTCGTTAATGGAGCGCAAAAGTATAATCACGTTATTACATAAACCCAGTTTCATATAAAGGTATTCAAAAAGAGTTCGCGAAATTTCGCTTGCACTTTAAGGAGTAATGAGTGTTTTGTAAAATAAAAAAACATGTTGGGAATAGAAATCAAATGCAATAAAATTATTAATTAAAAATTAAAAATATATCTCTTTAGTACAATGAGAATACATGTTATAAAATTTAAATTTTTGAATAAAATATTGTTATAACGTGTGAGTCAAAACTTCCATGTAAATACCACACTGGGACGTTGTTTGAATGCGCAGCGAAATAAGCGGGTCTGAATTCCGTGTGCCATGGGGGATGTTATTTAAATGCGCGTTTGTACAGGTAACATTGATATCCATTTTCATTATAGAAAAACAAACAGAGTTAAACGAGGTAAACAGCAATCATTCGGAAGATAAAAGCGTTTCTCTCAGCCATCGCATTCATATATACGTACTATGATGATATTATTTGCGTGTTTTCATTATGACGCATATCAGCGGTTATTTATTTTCAATTGATATCGCAGCAATAGCGCAGTTAACGACAGAGTGGCAAGTAGTATTTTTGCTCTTCAAATTCAGAACCATATATTATAGTCAACGCAAAATAATTTCGTAAAATAATATATTTGCAATGAATATGATTTTGTTGGTTTACAACCATCGCGTTGAACATGTGTCTTAATTTTAAGCAATTTATTAAATACAATGTGCATAGTTTCAATGTCAAATTTGGGTTGAAATAGGTAAGTCATATTTTCTATTTAGCGATAATTTATATACTCTTACAATTTGCCTAATCGGTGTAAAATATGGTTTTTTTTAACCATTTAATCATTTATGTGTTAAATTTGTTAAAGAATTAAAACGTTTTAAGTTTTGAAACAAAGCATAATTATGAAAAGAAGTTATTTTTCAAATGTAATTTAACGATTCATACAGGTAATTACATACATATTTCTAAAAATATGACAAGTTTCGTGTACCTTTTAGGGAATTAATACGTAATTCACAATCCTAAATTTCGCGTGTTAAAAGATAAATAATGTTTTGTGTAATATGCTGCCAATAATGGTTTTATGTCATTGCTGCACTATTACGAAGTTACTTTTCATTTACTGGTGAAAAGAAGAAATTTAAACGAAATATCATTATTTGCGGCTATTATTTTTATGTGTACCAGACTTTTCATAAGAATTCATTATTCATAATCTTACATGGCATTTATGAGATTATTCGTTAAGTTGCTATAAAAGAAAATAAATTGGAAAAATATTAAAATATAAGGACAAGGATTCGCTGAACTTCAGAGGCCAGATCAACATCCGGCGACAAGGTAAACAAACAGTCTCAATATCTGAAAATTTTTTGTTTGTTCAGAGATTCTAAGATGTGTTCTTCATTTCGGGAGATCTCTGCTGACTAAATGGTACATTCCAGGGCACATATTGTAAGAAAATGCGAAACGGTTGGATTTATTTATTAAAAGTGTTACATTTCTAAAGTAACAATAGTATATAATTGTGTCAGAGAATTTGCGTCTTTATGAATCGCTGTCGTTAAAAAATCCTTCCTGTATTATGAAGCCATCCATAGAGATGCAAATTATCTATGACAAGTATATACAATTTTTGTACAGATGTAAAGCTTTTAATAAATTAACACAAACTTTAATGTCTCTTTTTCCATCTTATTAAAATATGTGTCCAGTAATGTACCACTTAATAACTATAGATGCTCAAAATTTCTCTTGAAATTGAGAACGCATCTTAAAATCTTAGACCAAAAAATGTTTTTTTTTTCAATTTCTTGCCATGTTTATAAATAATATTGCCCAATAATATGCAATCCAATAACAAATTGCAACACTTACATAAATAACACTCTAAAGCCCATAAAATGCGAAAGGAACTTCCTGCATGCACAATATAGATGCTAATGTCTTTCCTTAATTCCGATTGTTTTTTTAACTTCACTTTTCAATAACGGCAAAGGAAACACGACGGGTGGAAAGTAGTTCCATATATTAACGTTCAATTAAAAGTGTTGGGCAAACTGTTTTAAATAATTATTATTTTTTGCATGTACGTATAAGAATCGGCTAATTTGTAAACTATTTAATATGATAATAATTTCACAGTTTTACTTGGCCGGCCCATTAATAAAGGGATCAGGTCAATGGCAATGTTAATTATTCATATGGTGGAAGAATACACGATGTACATACAAGTAGATCTTGGCAGGGTTATCAAAAGTGCTCAGTTTACGGCGAACAGCTTATTAGTACAAATATGTAGTTTTAAGAACATAGACGTGGAAGCATAGCGACGGGTTCTCCGACCAATGCGTTGTGCGTTCGCAGGAAGCTGAATTTCTCGCTTATTAGGTATGTAACAATAGGAAATTATTATACCCGATATTAACCAATGGATCCAACTTACAGATGCTACTATGTGTACTTTTTTCCTTTAATTTAGTGAAACTGCACAGGACAGTCCTAAAACCGCTGTTATAATCAATTTCCGCAATTTTTTTTCCTTCGAATATATACTCCATGGGATAAAAAAAAGTGGTTATTGTAGATAACAGATTTTTACCTGTCCTAGAAAACTCGTATTTCCAGACCATTTATTTACTGAGATGCGAATATAAACGCAAACACAAATTGTACGGCTAATATTTTACTATGGAGTACCCTCAGGGTAACCGTCTGGCCAACTCCCCAAATTTCTGTTCAATTAAAATTGTGACGTAGTTACGAGTTCTTGGTTCCCTTGTCTTGTGTGTGCTGCAGTGTAAGGTGAATAACTACTTTGGTATATCAAGTTTCCAATATTGCGGTCCAGCGTATGAGGCAGCTTTAAATATACTCTTAATTGTGTTTGTCAAGTCATTGTGCAGAATATCAAAGGCATAGCAACGCGATACATTTTATTCTTCGTCAAAATAAGGCAGCATATAATGTTTTTTTTTCCAAAATAACATACCGTCGTACTTAGTTAAGAGATTCATTTGCATTTGTATTTGAGATTTTTAGTTTTCGTGTAAGGTGAATTACATAAATTAAGCGAACTCTTGTAAACTTTCTACGCTGCATTTTTCGTATGGTCGTAAACTGGATTTTTCAAGACAATAGTGAGTTTCCTCGCAGTTAATCATATTATGTAAGTTTGGTAATTGTCGGTTAAAGTATAGCAAACGTTCGAATTGTATATTGCGTAAACACTGAAAATACCTTCCAGATGTATACATAATATATTTTACCATATTATTTAGAAAGGTTTGTTATGTAAATTTATTTTTATTAAGCCTATGTCAAGTTAATTCCACAATACCACAAAGTGGTTTTTCCTGGAAACTTAGTTATTGCTCCTGATCAGCCTATGAAACCATGAAATGTTTTTGTATAGTTATCATATTTTTATTTAAATGTATAACATGGTTTAAAACTATGGGCCAGCATATAATTCTAATCAACACTAGATTCGGATAGTGCAATTTCAGGAAATGCACAAATATTTTCCAGGAGAGTGGATGAGAAACCACGTAGGTTCATCTCAAAATCTTCACCAGTGCATTCGGCTGGCATAGGAATATAACCTCCCAAATTTTCAAACAAGAACCAGTTATGCTAAACGTCTAAACAAGCTCGATTGTAGATGACCGTTGTGAAGTATTTCATTCGTGGGCCTCGTAGTAAGGCGTGGATGCCAATTAACGCTCGTATAATGGTAGAACGAATTCGTTTCCTGTTCTGGCAGTCAAATACTTGTGCAAATGGCCAGTACCTGCCAACAGCCAGTCATGGAATTAGGTGCTAAAATATAATGAAGTCAAATGCAGGAGATGTAACTTGGGTATTTAAGTAGCGGAATGCTAATTGGAACGAATGGTATAACCATTATAAGTTAAAGCGTTGATTCTACAATGAGACTTGCCTGGCGTACTGACAGGTTGACTTTACCAACCTATACAGGGTGGTCCGCCTAACATGGACAAACCTAAAATTTCCGGAACGGTTTCAGATCTCAAAATGCGGTTTCCCTAAATGAAATAACGTATCGTGGCAAGAAATTTGCTGCAAAGTGATTATTCGTAGCACACGTATGGACAGAAATAATCAAACCACGTATGTTTTTTCCTCTGTAAACGTACATTTATTTCAATCTCATCTGAAAGTATGTGTAAAGAGGAATTCAGTGATATTACATATGCATTGGAAAGGAACACAGAAACACCAAGAAATAATGTGCCAATATTATTAAGTTAAGTGGGCCAATAGCATGGAGCAGTGGACCTGTACTCACAGCTGTAAGCAAGCAACACGCGCCGTGACTCATCCTGGCGGGACCGCTTCCTTATAGCAGCGCGGCACCAGTCCCAGTAATCTGTTCTGGTAAGTGGTATTGCAGTGTGTGGCTGTACGTGCCCAATGAAGTTCGCGAATGAGGAGAAACTGGACGCTCTACTTATTAACGGTGAATGTGGCAGAAATGCCAAGCAAGCCGTCCAAATGTATGGTGAATGGTATTCTAATCGGACGCCCATCTCACGAAAAACAATACGAAGAATTTGCTTACATCTCTTCTCACTAGGTGATTGGAATTCCACAACACGAGTGCGACGAAAGACTGCTACGGGCGAGACGCATCAACACGATGCGTTGGCACGTGTCGATGCAATCACCCACATGCGTACACGAGAACTTACCAGGTTCATAGGAATAAGTAAAACAAGTGTGTTACGGATACTGCGCCAACGGAAATTCTTTACATATCACGTCGCTCTTCATCAGGCATTACATGAACGTGATTACCAACACCGTAATCATTTTTGTAGGTTCGTTCTAATGTCTGGAAGCGAGGACAGCAATTGTCTGAAGAGCATACTATTTACGGATGAAGCGACCTTCACAAACCATGGGCGAGTAAATTTACGTAATATGCACTACTGGGCGACGGAGAATCCCCTTTGGGTCCGTCAAGTGGAGCACCAGCGACAGTGGAAAGTGAATGTGTGGTGTGGAATCGTTGTAGACTACGTCATTGGGCCATACTTCATTCAAGGAACAATGACCAGCTGTTCGTACACCCATTTTCTCAGAGAGACCTTACCGGCACTTCTGGAAGACATATCGCTCGCCATTAGTCGTGACATGTGATTCCAGCATGATGGTTGTCCTGCGCATTTTGCTTTTATGGTGAGGCAGGTGTTAAATGAAAGGTTTCCAAACCGGTGGTTAGGACGTGGTGGTGTTGAAAGATGGCCAGCTCGCTCCCCCGACCATCCGTAGCATGAACACCGGCGGCCATACGGTGGGATATGGTGGCGCACAGACGTCGGATATCCTCCTAAGGACGATCCTGCCTCAGCTGGTGCAACTGACCCTCGAGATCCGCCGTACTTGCCGCTGGCCGAAGTTGCCGTCCAGTCTGGTCACAAACGCTCTCGATGGGCGAGAGGTCCAAGGATTTCGACGGCCAAGGAAGTATCTCCAAATCACGATGGCACGCCAGAGACACCCGAGCTGTGTGTGGCCGGGCATTATCCTGCTGGAAAATGTGGTTGTCCAGATGCACCAGGAACGTCTCTCCTGTGGGGAACACTGGAAGACAGGGTGTACAATACGGTTCCTACCTCGTCAGAAAAAACGCAGGAACGCATTGTGGCAGCTCGCAGAGGCATGACTCCAGAAACTCTTCAGGCAGCTCTTCGCTCGCTACATTTGCGTTTACATACGTGTGATGCTGCTGATGGTAAACACATTGTGCACATGCTGTGAAAAGACCTAATGTGAAACTTTTCAACCATAACTGTGCTCTTTTGTTCTAGCATGCGGATTTGACTGCATTTCTCCTTAGTTTGGTTTGTTATATTCCTTCTGTGCATCTTTACGCACTCGTTACTCAGTACAGTTAATGACTGGGAAATAAATATCCTGAATTAAGTTTGTATCTGAATAAAATGTAATGCATTGATATGAGACTTGCACTCACATTGCCCGTATTCCCTTCTTTGTCCAATATCGTATTCCGTGCACATTGCCCCATTAAGGCAAGCGCCACGCTTGTATAAGGAAGCGGTCCCGCAAGGAAGAGTCATGGTGCGTGTTGCTTGCTTACAGCTGTGAGTACAGGTCCACTGTCCCATGCTACCGGCCCACTTCACTTACACATTATTTCTTGGGGGTTCTGTGTAACTTTCCTTTGAATTTGCTTTATCACTGAATTCTTCTTATCGTGTACTTCCAGATGCCGTTGAAATAAATGTATGTTTCCAGGGGAAAATTGTGTGTGGTTTAATTATTTCTGTCCATACACGGGTAGCGAATAGCCACTTCGCTGCAAATATCTTGCTCCCGTACATAATTTCATTTAGCGAAAACTGCATTTGGTGATCTGCAACTGTTCTGGAAATCTTGGGGATGTCCACGTTAGGCGGACCATTCTGTATATTAAGACAGCTTATGTTTCAGTAGAACAACGAATTTACCTATACCAAGATGAAAAACATTATAGACTGTTCACGATAAAGTGAGTACTTTTGATGCCGTAGTTACTTTTTCACTTCAGCCATTTTGTATCCATTAACCACCTTTTTAAATAAATATCACCGCACATTTAATAAACAGTGTATGTATTCCACTGCACTCGAAAATAACATTCAAGGCAAAAAAAATATATTTTTTTTTACTATTATTATAAATGAGGGGGCTTTCAAAAGTGTTCACTTTGCCGCTAATAGCCCACAGAAAAAATAGTTTTCGTGGATGTTATTAAATAAGAGAATTGCACATTTTTATAAATGTTTTTCTTCAAATAAATTGCTTCCACTTAATGTTGGTTTTTTTTACAGTGATTTTATGTCAGTATGGTATGTTAGCCGTATTCTGATTAGTTTTCTGCCATAAATTGAGTATATATCCAATCAATTATTTTTTACATTTTAAGGCATTCTGATGACGTTTCAGTGGTCAATCCTTTCAGGTATTTTTTTTTAAGCTTCAGGCTTTGAAAACATAATTTTTATTCTATCTATCCATAAGCCAACAAGTCACTTATATTATTATATTCAATGAATTATTTTATTCGTGTTCAGCTACAGTAATATGGGCACTTCACAGCCAGGACCAACAGAACGATATACGAATTAGTTACTCGCAGGGAAGAAATGTACAGTACCAGCCAAAAATAAGCTCCTTGCGCGTTATGTACACGTTAGTACTACGCTGGGTCTCAATGTATTAGCCCCTTAAGTAGCACATTAGTTTTTCGCTTCAGGTGTTGGAACAGAAGAAATTTTTGTCCTGGCAGGTTTTTTTTCGAATACCCTCCAGTAAAATACACAAATAAACTACGAAAAGTTCTTCCGTTTCTTTGTGGCACAAACAGCAAGTAAATATGAAACGCCAATGCCATTGCCTAGGAAGAGGCGATGTGTGTTTTGGCGGTAGCTTTCAATATTTTACAGCACCGACCGCGCTTTGTCCTGCTATTCACTTCCTTCAATTAATAATCTCAAATGCGAACCGGCACGTTACAAACAGCACCATAAAATTAAGGTACAAAATAATTCAAATTTCCTCATTTCGACCTACAGGCCTTCAGCGATACATTTGTATCATAGAACGGTATATAAAATGTTAATTCATGTCTGGAGATTTAGTCTGAAAAGAAAATATGCATACAATTCATTTATAAATTACTCAAGGATAACATTATTTATTTCGCCCTGCCACAGTCGAATAATCCAATTTAAAACTCTGGAAAACACCAATACTAATACGCCAAGGAACCTCATGTGCTCACGGATGTATCAGAAACGGTAATTTAAATGAGGAAGGACGTACTGAAAGGTGGAAGTTAATAGACCTAGTAGTTCTCCTGGACGGCGAGAATTTTTTGCGAGATGCTTTTTTTTTTTCAGCGAAAACGAGACCGTTAATCAGGTCGTTGTCACGGTGACTAATTACAGTGACCGCTGCTCGTTGGCGGCGGCCTTCGGCGATTTCTTTCGTGCGGCGGGAACAACAAACACATCGTCCGGACGCGAGTGTCCTTGCACGATGTGTTCGACCACCTGGTTGACATTCGACGTGGCTCGCGGATCTGCGGGTCGTGGGAGCGAGAGGGGCGAAGCTCGACCATCGCTCGGGTATATAAGGACTCGGCGCGCTCACCACGAGGCACCATTCTCTCTCTCTCCAAGTGCTCCTCAAGTCTCCTGCTAGACTCGCATCAACCCTCTCCTGCACCATGAAGGTCCTGGTAAGTGAGAGCCCGCTGTGCTCGCGGTCAACACTTTCAACACTCGGCGAAATTACTTTACAAAATATTACCAGTTGCAACAAGCTGAGTGCGAAATATATGCACGCTTCGTATTTCTTTCGCTGTTGCTTATTGCTTTCGCCGGTGTGCTTGGTTCGCTCGACCACGGGAAGCTCATCACTAGAGACCTACAAAATCCGCGTTATTATTTGGGGACACGTTAAACTTCAAACACGTGTACCAATGCAATACGTTTTTTATTGTACCATACTTGTTTATTTGGCACGCCTCGGAGAAGCCCTGCGCCAGTAAATAAACATTTTACATGTGTGCAGTCCAAACACGCGCAGAAAGGGAGTGGCTTCATATTTACACTGCAGCCAATGGAGAAACGACGCAGGCTTGAGTATTTATAGTACTGTGAAGTTTAGCTTGACGCCAAATAATAATGGAATTTGGCAGGTCTCTACTTATCACGTGTTCTGATGGCTGGTTGTTAATGCCCCACTATGTTCAAAGGCTTGACCATATTCGTGTCCACCTATGAAAACAGCAAAATTAACAAACAATGTATATAATTCTATGAATCTCATCATATGTTTTTACTTATTACATGATCATTAGAATAAAATTTATTATATTAATGAATGAGATTTTAAGAACTAGGGAACACACATGAGCACAGTTTTCAACGCGTTAATCATATTTTCCCCCCGAGGCTTACAATTTGTTTGTATGAAGCTGAAATAATTATTTTCTTCTATCACAAACGATCCCGAATTCACAAACATTTTTTTGTTGACCTGTAGTTGTTTCCTTGCCTCAGATAAAATAATAGCATAAATACTGAATTCAGTAAACTGTTAATAGTATTTAAAAAGTACAGGCCAGTTTTCTAGAGCACAACACTGATAGTAGACTCATAAACGGACGATTGTTGGTGACCTGCCACGAAAGTTCTAAGTCAGTTCTGACGTGTTTTCAAAGTTCTCTGTGGCTGAGTGTAGTATTTCCAAAAACATTTTTTGACTACACGAATCAAATAGTGAAAATTGTAATGAATTGTACTGCCACAGTAGGAATTTAATTTTATAAGAAATCTAATACACATATTCGATATTATTTTAAAATTGATAGCATTTTACTTTGTGGTGTCGCTTAAATTTTCGGAATGCAGTATCAAAGGACTTATTGTCGAAGTAGAAAAATTTTTTTCTTTCCAGTAGAGTAAAGTCTTGTGCATATCACATATCACTCCCGAAAAGTCTTTAGTTTTAACTTCTGTATTTCAGCTACTGACAATAAATGTTGCTATTTTCTATTGCTTGTCCGGTTTTCATAAAGAGTTGAAAAGTTTCATTACTTATTATATTCCTCACCTTCCTCTCTAAACCTCCACCATCAAAAAAAGAACTTGTAGAAAGATCAATTTGAAAAGAAAGAATTTTTCGGGTGTTTCTTCATATCTTAGCTGAACGTTTTGGAAAATTTTAACTGTTTACCATCGCCACTGATGGTCTGTTTCGTTACCACCGCAACAAACTAGAAAGTAACTCCACTAGTTCAACAGATTTTGTTTAGCTTATCGATTATAATAATGATGTACAGAATGCAAGATTTATTGAGTTATACAAAATAATTTATTATCCCTTTATGTGAGAAGTCTGCACTAGTGGAGTGAGTGCTATAGGCTCTTCAGGCTAATTCAGAGAAATTTTGAATTCAACCTTCGAAAAATGCCATTGCCCCTCAAAATCCTTATATATATATATATATATATATATATATATATATATACATATATACAAACACACATAAACGTAGTGGTATGTTCCTATTGGAATTAGTAAAGATATATGAAAAGTAATTCCATGTCTTAACTTAGAATTTAAAAAAAATTTAAGCAAACATTTGTGATTACAAAAATTATTGCTTTTGGTTTCCGTTTTTTTTTTGTGCATACAATTGCAACAATGAGAGATTTGGCAAAATATTTACTTTCTAATAAGTTCACAGTTTTGCTTGACCGCGCATGGACATAGCGATCAAGCCAACGACAATTTCAACTTTACTTGTGACGGGAGAAAAAATAAAAATTTGCAGACAAGTAAACACTAAGCAGGATTTTGCAAAAGTTTCCAGTTTACCGTGCGAAGCCCCTGGTATGTACACGATGCATGTGCTGTTGCAGGCTTGCACCGTCCTCGCTCTGCTGGTTGTCTTCGCGGCCGCCGAGGAGTCGCAGAAGGAGAAGAGAGGAGTGGTCGGTACTAGCCTGGGATACTCCGGCATCCCCGCCCTCGGCTACAGCGGGCTGGGATACTCCGGCCTGGGTTACTCCGGCCTGGGCTACTCCGGCCTGGGCTACTCCGGCTATGGATACCCCGGCTACGGATACTCCGGCGTGGGCTACCCCGCGTACGGGTACTCCGGCCTGGGCTACGGCTACGGCCACGGCTATCCCTACGGCTACTCCGGCTACAAGTATTGATCGGCTGCTGCCTAGGAAGCTTCTCCGCAATAGTCTCCGGATTTTCGGCTTGAAACCATTCCTCAGTGCGTTCGAAAGAACGCGCCGCTCCAATTTTGTACATCGAAACTCAATATGTAAATATCGTTAAATAAATCAAAATCCTTCCCCGCCACACAACTGTTGTTTATTTCTTTACATCCTGAACAAGAATGCTGACTGATTTCGATCGCATGAGTCAACACATATACGGAAACATTGTTATAAACATTTCTGCAAATATCAGATTTCCATTTTATCTTTAAACGAGATACAATTTAATGCTTTCAAATCCTTGTGAAAAAAATTTATACAAGACAATAACACTTTATTTCTCATTCGGATAAGTGTATGTCTGTTCATCAGAAATATTGTGTGTTTGAGTGGTCGGTCTGTGTTCAATAAGGGATACATATATGAGTTTTATAGACCTGGGTTTGTTCTATAGTTTAAAACTGAAAGGCTTTATATACTTTTATCGACACACTGATAATATTGCTTTTGCAGATCTATTTGATTCATCTGTGTTTCATAAAAAAAAATTTTCTGCGAATAAATGTGTTCCATTTTTACAACATGGCTTTATTTTTACGATAGAACACAATACATTGTTACCCATTTAAAGCGACTGAAAACCATAGCAACAGTATTTAGAAAAAATCAAACCAGTAAGAAAAAGTTTTAAAATTGAAAAAAAAAAGAAGAAGATAAAACATTTTTATTACCTCGTCGGTCGTAATATAATAAATGTTTAAATGTAGATGTTAGAATTGCGATATTTTAAGCTACGTTGTTAGGTATGATGTTTAACGTCAAGCATCAGGCTGTTTCGAGAAAAACGTTTGCCACTTTGTAACCGAGTAATGTTAGTTAGTAGTAAAGAACTTTTAAAGTAGCTTCAGTGTAAGTCGAATTCAGAATATTCGGCACCAGATCTATATGATCAGCAATACTTTTGTGTGAACGTTGGACGTATAGATTATATGGCTATTATAGGTTGAAAAAATTGATAATTCATTTATTAGTGCCTATTAAATTCACTCGTGTAATTATTAGAAATACAGGACTTGTACATATATATTAAATAACTAACTTATGAAATGCCTTAAACATTTGTCAAAAGTATGTTCTGCAGTGACTATTAGAATCTGACGTCATCAAGATAACAACCAGTATCATTACTTAATTCTTCTTCCAAACACGACTTCGCGCAGAATAACAAAAATGTGTGCTATAAAGTTGTGGAGTTTTCATGTCAGAGATTTTTCGAATACACGAATGTCTATCAATAAAAAAGTCTGAAATGTATATACTAACGGCTATAAAATGTATACTTCTGTAATTTAGGCTGACCGATGAAAGATGCAATATTATTGAAGATGAAATACAAAATCCGCGTATAAGAAATTTCCGGATATTGTTTCTACCTTTCCTCGGCACGAATTTAACACACTTGGTGATCGGGGAAAGACTTTATAAAAGGGTATTCACTAAAGTTACTCTGCTATAAGTGGGTTTCTTCAAAACTGCCTGCATCACACAGCACCAATTCAAAATTAATATAGAATGCAGCATTTCATATGAAAAACAAAAGTTGATTGAAAACGATAAACAACATTTCCTATAATTTATTAAACTGGAAAGTGCAACACGTCATTTAAATAAAAAAGTTTCAATTAAAGGCAACCGAGCAAAACAATTTATTTAAATATCTGTGTACCCGCGTCGATGATATTGTACGAATGCTATCTAGGAAAAATTCAATAAAAAAACTTCCAACTAAAGGAATGACAGGTGTAAGATTCACATCTGTTGTTTACTGATATGTTTTTCAAGTCGTTGCATGCGTTTGCTATTTCATTCATATAAATATATTCTGCGTTATCGGAAATAAGTAAATTGCGTTTTCCTAGCTATTATAAGGATACAGAAATTTTAAACAATTAACTAAAGTGCTTTTGGAGTTGGCCCGCCAGTTAAATCGGCTGCTGGTAATTTGCATTCTAAAACAACTCCTGACGGGTTGTCATTATTATAATTGAATGATTTCAGAGATAGTTAACCGTTGTTCTTGGTTGTTATACAGAACATAATTGGTCATGTCAGTCCTCGCAGCTGTTGAGAGTAAAATTTCTTTACCATCTTTGCCAGGCCTCTCTAGCACCTGGGTAGGTGCACGCGAGCATTCCACCCGGCAGTCGTACATCCATCGTAGTCTCTCCTGAGGCAAAGTCAGCCCACAGCTGTTATAACCGGTACACTATATCGTGCAGGACGTTACCCGGCAGGAGTTGTCGTCCTGAAATGTTTCCACGCGTGTTTCAGCGAGGACAAATCAGGAAAACTTGCCGGCCACGGAAAATATCTTAATCCGATGCGAGCATTTCAATAGACACACGCGTCGTGTGTGGACCAGATTTGTGTTGCTGAGAGACTAGACAAGTGTACTGAACCATGAGGGTAACGCATGAATGACGACTTGGATGTCGCTGGCGTACCACTGTGCCTTCATGGGTCCACCCACCTGGAGCTATNAGGCGAACCGGGCTCTCGATTCCCGGCGGGGTCACTCCCGCATTCTCGCGCGTGGGGACCGTGCCGGAAAATGCCGCTGGTTGGCGGGTTTTTTTCAGGAATCTCCCGTTTCCCCTGCCCCTGCATTCCGACTCTGCTCCATACTCACTTCACTTCACCCTCATCGGCTCTCAAGAAGACGATGTTAAGAGACGCCCAAATCTCTCCACTCCAACTCAACTTTCGCCCTCCCGGTCACACACACACTATGGAACGGTCTTAAAGAAAATATTGGTATATTTTTTTTTACTATTTCACAATGAGTTATATATGCAATATTTTATTGGTAGCATACCTGTGGTGTCATGTATTATCATTCTGTTTGTTTTTGTGTGTGATTGTAGAATGTTCGACGTAAAAAATTTGCAGTAAAATAGTCCAAAATCGTATTATAATGGTATTGTAAGTTCATTTATAGACCATAGAGGATTCAACAGGTAAACTTATTTTTAATCAAACATTCAAATGGAGTGCATTCTTTGCCGGAAATAAGCATTACTCAAAATATGCATTCGGGGTCCATACAATGCATTGATTACTATTAAACTTTAAAGGTTTTATCAATGGTTGATATGGACCCGGTATGTCTATTTTGAATTATAATTATTTTCGATCATGGATGCAGTCCATTGAAATGGACTTGACTGCTAGGTGCATCCATTGTTCCTTTGCAACACCATTTCCATTAAACTTAAAGGAAATAAGGCAACTTTTAATTTTAGCGAATGTGTGGATAGGGTAGAGTCAAATATACACGGACGTATGTGCTTCTGCACTGAGGAAAAGAACTTGCCTGAACAACCAAATGAATAAAGTTGGCATTTTTTTAGTTGTTTCAAACCAACTATGTTTAATTTAAATGCTGGACTTTTAAAGTGACTCTCGAAATTCTTATAGTTTTACCAAATGACATGATGTATAATTGTTTAAATCAATCATGTGTTGCATTGTCTATACCGTATTTTTAATGTGTATTACGTCCAACTATTTCTGTACCTGAATTCTGCAAAGATATTACATATTTGTTAAAAACACATATGGATGCTTGCTTTTGCATAAAAAATTTTTGTTTAAATCAGCTGTATATTTGCTCAACTTTTTGACAAAGTAATTTTAACTATTTTGGATATGTGAGACTGAGCAATGAACATGCCTTGTAGCGATACGATACATCACTACATCGATGCATCACTATATCGATACATCACTATATCGATACATCACTACATCGATGCATCACGTCTGATGAAGAAACAAGATCGCAGCTTCGTCAGCGGTGTTGAGTAAATGTAACAACAGTTTTTATGGCATGTAAAATTTTGTTTTTATTTTTCGATTTTCTGTTGTCAGATTAGATTAATTTTAAAGCAATTAGTCCCACCTTGGTGTTAAATATTGGTGCTATCCTACCTGTCTTATAAAATATACATTCTAGGTGTGCGTTTTTGTTTCTCTTGTAGTTTGTTACACCGCCTTCCTATTTATTCTTTTGTTAATTGCAGCTGAAAAATGCATTTTTCTATCTGGTAAAATTTTTATTCGTTTTAGGCAGGTGCTAATGTTTCGTGGGTCTTTCAACAAAAATACATAAATGATTGACCAAAATGATTGGGTTAAAATAAATTCCTAGTATTCAAAGCAAATCACTCCATAGTTTTTTTAACATGGTTTATAAAAATTATTTGGTTCTGCAAACAGGTGAACTGTATTGATTCAACAGGGTGAATAATGCTGTTGAAACTAATTAATAATATCAAACAAATAAATTAGTTTTCCAAACAATATGTTTGATTGCAACTATTCGAATGTGTCATTTGGTTGTTTTAAACAACTTCCATTCGATTATACCAATAACATTTCTCAGTGTAATCGTAGGGTCAATCGTGACTTGTGCAGCATTCGAGTTTGGCAGGACACAGCCCCATCACGTCGTGATTGCGGAACCGTGCCATTATTTCCTGTAATTCACGGTTTACTTTATGGACTGGCAACATCACGCTCCGTTCGCAGAGTGATGTTTCTGAGTGGAATTCACGACACGTCTAACCTGGTTTCACGACCCCCAAATCACCAGAGATGAATCTTGTAGCGCCAGTCCTAGGTTTCAGCTATGAAAAGTGCGTGCGTTTAGATGGTGACAAGTTAATGGGTTTCGTGCATCTCTAAAAACAACGCGTTTCCGTTCAAGGTTATTTTAATCCTTCGTCAATACATTCTCACTTAATAAGTGAATAGTTTTACCTCGGAACAAAATGTAGCATAACGGACAGGTGGAAAATGTTTGTTTGGTATTCACTTATCCACATAACTCTTTATTGTTGAAGGCAAGTATGTACGCAAAAAAAAACTCACAAAGCTCACATTGGTTTATCTAAAAACTATAGCATGCCTACTACTGAATACAAATAATGTGGTTGCAATATTTTTGAGATTTTTAGAACTATTATTGCATTTTACTAATTCTGGTGAAATAATATGCCATAGTCTCTGATAAATGCGAAATAAAATATCGGGAAGGTATTTGAATGAATAAACCCAAAATTTTCAACATAATTAAACACTTCTGATTACTCGGCTATAAAAACTTGGCATAAATATTAATTAATGCACAGGTCATGTTTTTATTATTTTTATCTTCGTTGTGATATAATAACTGTAACTACAAATGTAATTAATACCAACGCAGTTTTATGTCACCAGAGCCACAGATGATGCGGAATTGGTAATAGTAAGGCAAACTCCAGACCAATATGTTGAGCACACTCTGTATAATAAGTCAGTAGCACACCAAATCTAAACAGGTATGACCACGAAACAGTCGATTGCTGGAGATATTCACCATCGAAGTGAACACATTCAGTTCCCGAAATTTTATAGTCAGAAGTAAATCAAAATTCCATCAATGTGCCATAAATGGCATGCCAAATGTCCTGTTGCCATCAGTTAACCACAACAGGGCCAGTTGTGTAGACCCGTGAGTTTTCTGGGCCAGCAGTAATCCAGCAATGCCATCAGTAAAACTGAAGACGCCTGACTGTGGTTGGCTACTTAGGTTTTGAGTAGTAAATAATACTTCAGATTTAAAGCCTCACACACCATCAGTCACAGAAAAGTAAAAAAATTCGTTATATGTATTTCGTACATTTGTTATGATACGATTATACGTGTGTTATGGTATAATTTCGTATAACGTGTTTAATCTTGTATTGTATTTTAAAATTACTTTCATTACAGTTACGTATCTTATTCCGTCTGAAGTTAGACTGAATTCCAAACGATACAAATAATCGGTGACTATAGAGGATGCAGGATAATCAAGGTTACCAGCGAGGGATATGCTGGACCGGTTTGCGGGGTAAGAGTATAAGAGGGAGTGATCCCACCCCTTGACGTAGTTAGGAGCAGGGGTTCGGCTGATGCAGCCTTGCGGCTTAGTGCGTTGCCATCGGTCCGTTTTAAAACTAAATGCAGGATTCCAGTGATACGTCAACGAAATGTTGTGAGCACAGGCAATATATATTATAAATATATTAGATCATCTTTATGTTTATCTTATAGCTCTTTACCTCTTACGATTACTGGACAAAATCTAACTAGTTAATAAACTTTAAATGACGAGAAACGTGTGCCATTCTATTAGCATTCTACCTCTCTAAATAAATGATATTTATATTTCTCAGACATTGTTTTATAAATATAAAAAGTAATAAAACTTTAATAAGTTTGAAAAAAAAAGTTTAACCAATACGCAACGTATCATAAAATATTTGTTACATAAAAAGAGTCCCTCCTTTCAAAACGAACTGTTTAATGCCAAGAGTTCACAAAAAAGACATGCAAACATTTCAGAAAACGTAAATTTATAGCAGCTCTTCTTATGCGCTAGAGTATAATGAAACTCAGATTAGTAATTTAAGTACATAAAAACACATAACATTTTTGGAGCAAAGTGATAAACTCAAAACAAATACATACAGAAATTTACTAATGTTTTACAGAATATACAGTTTTTGTGCTAAGCATAGGAACTAATTATGCATGATACCACTAAAAAAATTTACACACTAATGGTTTTAATTGTAATAATGCTTACTCATAAGTGCTGAGCAAGTAATAAAATAAAGTTATTTTTAATAATTAAAAAAATTATAATAAACATATGTCCATATTCATTAGTAGCATTCTTACTTGCATAAGCTTGATTTTGTGAACTGATCCCTTTTTTCTCTGCTCCCTCTGCTGCCATTGTAACTTGCACGTTTCCGCTAAGGCAGAAAATGTTATCATATGTTTGGTCGTAGCAGTACCTCCCATCAATTTTCATTTCATCAAATGAAAAGTACTGTGTGCCCCTCGGACTGAGTCATTGTTTGTGATTTCGCGTGCAATGCAATCAAAACTTCTCTGAAGGCACTTGGAGAGCATTTCACGTTTCCGTCCATTTTCGGAAAGTTGATCAACCAGGGAGAAGAATAATGACTTTTCCCCTCAAATACGCGTATGTCTTACATTACTTTGAACGTAGCATAACATCAATGGCTATATCCCTGTCTTCCCACCAAACTTGCCATTTTATTTTACTTAAAATTATTTATGTTTGCTTTGGGGTGAAAATGTTTTCTAAAATCTTCTTCAATTCTCGTCTACTGATTTTTTACATCGTTTATGAGCCAATTTCCAGGCAAGCAACAGACATTCAAAAACCGCGTTTTTCATTCGAAAACTCTTCCTCATTGTTTCCTGGTTTCAAGTTGTTTCTCCAGAGATAACATTCGCAATTTTGGTAAGTCTATTTCTTTTTAAAAGTGTACATTTGTGTAAAATTAGGTGGCGAGGCTACCTCAGTATTTGCAACATTGCTTTATTTATGAGAGGTTTGACACGTTCCCTGTGACATCATTACATCGACACTAGATCGAAATAGCTTTAATTTGTATGTAATCATCTCCTAAACAAATATTCGTTTCATGATTTTGCACTGCAGTCTTTCGCTTCTCGCAGAATCGACAGCTTCCTGGCTGTTTGGCAAATTAATTTTAGTGAATGGTTTACGTTTCAGTAGTTTTATTCTTTTCCCTCCATCAATTAAGTCTGCAAGTCACCATCATATCTAGTCATCGTTGGTCAAATGTTTGGAATATATTCTCACCGTTTTGTGGTCGAATTTTTCATTTCCACATCACAAAAACGGTCTATTTCAACTTCAACTAGATCGTTATGGTTTATGTAAACTAGTTGTGTTGGTACATTACACTGATTCGGTATTTTCTCTATAGAAAAAACTAAACATGCAGTTTTCATTTTTCGATTGGTTAATTTTTCTTTGTTTTGGAAATTATTTAGGAAATAAATAATACTAATTTTGTTATCTGTAAATGAAATGAAAGTTTAATCCTTCATCGTGGGGCCCCTAAACTTTTCGGCACTTATTTTCTACGCTGCCTATTTGATAATCCGGCAATGAGAACATTTGGGTATTGAAGATGAACAGCCATCTTGAGTTTCTGACGTAGGGCCAGCGAGCCGCAGTTGCCTGTCCTGGTAGGGAATTTACTAAATGTCAGAGTAAACGCAGAGTCCGGGATCGAATTCAGGCCGCCCGGTGTTGCAGAAGACGTGGTACGAGACATCAAGAAAAAAAGAGGGTCTGAACGTACGACGAACGCGTTATTTTTATAGTTTTTTATATGTGTCAGTTTGCGTATCAAAGTTATTGGTTGCATGGACTTTAGAAGGCAATCAAGTCCCAAGAGCCTGGGATAGAATAGACTTCAACAGAGAAGAGTAAGTCGAGTTATTTAACGTTTCATTTTCAATGGTTCTAAGAGAAGATTTGTCGAATACTTTCAAAGTCAGCGTTCATAATTATGTCAGAAAAGTCTACGTTATTAGTTCATAGAAAGCAGAGAAACTTTACTAGCATTAATATTTTATTTATGGTTGAAATTAAGACTTAATTGCATTATTTAACTGAGCCAACTAGGTAAACTATTAGAGGGTTTATCTTTATTCATTTGGTATTTTATAATCCGGTTTTAAGCAAATTTTGAAGAAATTTGTCTAGTTTATCAAATAAGGTTTTAAATAATTAATTAATTTTCATCACATCGGAATTTTCTATAATTTTAATTTCTCAGAATTTATAATTTTTCTGTTATTTATGGCTAGATAATTTTATATTCAATAAAAATCTATCTTAACCCTCTCTATCTTTGTTTCATTGCGTAATGTCGTGTCTATTTCTATTTTGTTCAGAATAGACATGCCAGTTTTTAGTTGTGCATCTCATTTCACAAAAGTGAGTTTGATTATTGCAAGTAATTTATGTATAACTAGCTTTAAGAGTTTTGTTTTCACATGTATTCCTAAGCCAGGCAGGCTTATAAACTCAAATTATATTATTATCATCTAGTCTAGCAGAGTAACATATACATACCTACACACACGATCCTGGAGTGTATACGTTACTACCATGACTTGAGTATATACAAATACAAACAGAATGGTCTGACACACAGATCGATTGGTTGGTATTCAAATACGGGGTCCTTCATTGTGTACGTGTTCGAAAGGGTTGGCCGTTACCATGGTCCTATTGGCAATTGAGTAAATGCAACTGTTTGTAAATATGCCATGCTGAGAGCCAAAAAAATGTTAATAAAACTGTACCCGCCCGAAGCGGTTTAGGTGTACAGGTCGTATGTTGTTTATAATCATTCTTTAATTTTGGTCGGCTATGGAATTCTTTCACTATAAAAAATTTATTAGAAGAATAAAAAAGTTGCATAAATCACAACCTGATAGGAAACATTTTGTTCCAGTTTACTCTGTTAATAATTAAACAAATTTCAGCAGATCTAATTTAATATAAAATAGGAGTTTTTTCAGAATACAGGTTAATATTAGAACTTTTCATATTTTGCAGTTGCTATATTTACACAACTCATTATCACAACGTCTGATTTACTACGATAGGGCCTACCTAAAGTTTCCGCTATGGTGGTTCGGTCATCAAGGTGACCGATACGTGGTCGAGAGGCCCGAGTTATGACCAAGCCGCCGGTAGTGCGAATTATCGAATGTATTTTGAGGGTTGGGGTATTTTCCAAGAGCCTTATTCTCTACCACGAACGCAAAGATGCTTCGCTAAGCAGTTTAATTTGCTCCCACTTTAGAGATAACGTTAGTGTGTACCCAATGGTTTGATTCTGACGCTAAAATTTGCTGCTCTTCGAAATGGTGCTGAAGGAAGAAGGTTTTCGTCAATGGTAGACGACGGTTTAATGTTATTTTGACTATAAATAACCATTTTTAATTGGTAATGACAAAAATGATTACATAGTAAAACTGTACCTCGTTTTTTTCTTTCAGCAGCTATGTTACGACTGTACTAAGTTTATAAATATTTTTAATGTTATTTAGTTCGTTGACTCTCACCATTCTCAAGTAAAATTCACAGTGAAAAATATCAATGTTTGTAAATTTCCCAGCGCTAACTAATGAATAAGTACCCTTAAAAAACAAAATTGTTTAACTACGTCCCAAATGATAAACAAGACTAATGGAGATTCAATACGGTAATTCATGGCACATTTAGTTGCTTATGAATGCATATATACTTCTAAATCAGTGTATTCGAACAATGAAATACTACTGACTGAATATGTAGTGAATATATAGTGAATATGCGGATCTCACATTCGATAAGTGATGTAAAGCAATAGTAATAACTGTATAACAGTGTACATCACTGGTAATTTTGTGGACTCGAATCACCGGTATCATCATTAATCTTGAAATGATTTGAGATGATAATTCTTCACAGTTTTGCAGTCGAGTTTCCCTGATTTGACGCAGTTATTACGGATTACATTTTATAACGTGTATAGATCCTGAAATAAAAAGGAAAAGTTATAATCTGAACACAATAAGTTAATCTGCAGAGTTGTTTAAAGTTACGGGGATTTGATACGGCAGATACAGGTGGTTCCGATTAATATTTATAGCAAATTCCAGATCATCACAATCATTTAATGTTGTTCTCGAAGTTTACATATCAAAAATAAAGAATACGCTATGTTATGTAGTATGTATTACTTATTTTAAAAACAAATTTTTGGTGCTGGCTTAATTAGTTTAACGACAACCATATTTTTCTCACTGTAGGCACTGAGAATTCATGTGTCACCGTCGGAAAATTTAAACTAAGTGGGCAATAGAGACTAGCAATAATGTATTACTAACTTTGTTAATTTTTAACTTTTATTACTAACTTTATGAGATTTGTAACTTAGCCAATTCTTTATATAAAAAAAAATATTTTTAAAGGAACTGTAGTTGCTACACATATAACCATTCCATTAATTTAATTCATCATCACAACGACACTGTTTGATTAGTTTCTTAAACCAGTTAGTTAGTATCAGCTGATATCGCCAACACTTTATTGGCATAAGTAACGTCTCCATTTCTGAAGGAAAATCTTGTACTAAATACAGCATGTAAATTGATATCCATGCTAAAGTTGTTGAATAATTTTAGTATTCTGATGCAATGACATTCACGTTGGTTGTGTTTGTTTGTAACCAACTTCTATGCTACGTCAACAATAACTATTGCTACCATCTGTAAAACGTGAAAACAAAATAGGTATAAAAGTTTCCAAAGGCCATTAATTCTATAATAGTTCTTGTGAACAGTATAAAATTGAAATCATTAGACGTACTGATATTATAAAATTCAAACATTTACTGTTGAATTTACGCAGCGCCCAGTGGCTTCACAAATTTCTTTATTATTTTGCTTCGTGTTTGCGACGAACGCGAGAATCGAGAACAAAACTTCTTGCAACGTTCGAATCAGTATCTACGTTAAGTAGTTTGCCTATGAATCTAACTTAGCTTTGGTGTACCAGAATAAGCGTGCTGGGTGTGGATTGCAAATACGTGGAACTTCGTCCATGCAAGTCCTGTGCCGATCATCCCAGCAGGAGGCGGCCATAACCGAGCGAGTAGGCACAAAGCTAAAATGTCTTGCGTTTCACATTTTTTTTTAGAACGAACAAGGGGCAGGCTGTGGGTCAAAGTCCACCACTGTTGTGCGTCTAGATTCCATTAAAATTACTCTCCGAAAGTTTGCCTGCAAGTCTGTCAGCTGCAACTTGTGATGCACGAAAATGCAACCTGCACAACAAGAGGGCATGGGTGACGAACCAGGCAGCGCTTTTAAAGAGCCGCCCAAATTTCTCCACTGCGCGCTTTTATACGCAACCATTCGCACGGTAGAGTTTTGTTTGCTGCATATGCTGCAAGGGGCGACATCACACCTAACCTACAAACACAAGTGAAACACCGGGATAACATTTGAAGCCCAAGCCATTTCCCCCTCCTCCAGTTTCTTCTTTCATATATGCCTAACAGCTTCAAGGACGTGTATAGGCAAGTCGCATGCAAACTGAAGACTTTTATAACAACCTACTGTCAGTAATAACAACACCAATAGCGAAACCACACAGGGTAACAAGCTTACCACAGTAGTAGGAGACATTTTATAAAGTGAGAAAAAATAATTTTCATACTCTTTTTCTTCCTTTTTAGCTTGTTGGAAGACATGTATTATGTGAAACAGTCTGCCCTATTCGAGTCTCCAGCTATCCCACCTGGCCTTATGCCTGACAATTCCACATGTGTCACACTCAACGTCGCTACAACGTTCTGTCTCTAGGTCTTCACTTAAGTTTGTGGGGCAGTAATTCGCGTATTATGAACATTCGTTGCTGTGCTGTTGATGGGCTGCGATAGAAACTGGGTACCACGGTCTCTGTTTATGACCGTAGATTTAAGCCATGTGCTGCAACTCAGTTTTTAAATTTCAATTTTTGCCCGGTTGTAACTGAACACTACCTCTGGACGGAAAAGTTAGAAATTCGAGTAACATAAATTTCGGAAGTACACAGCGTATGTTACCCGCCCGACAGGTACATGACTGCCAGGCATTTGTTACAATTTACCGTACAGTTCAGTTACTTTGACTCTTGTGGGTAAATATGGCGTAATATTGGAAAGTAACATTAATTTTTTTGATTAACAAAAAGTAATATATTTGTTCGCTTGATGCTCTCTAGTAAGTATACTACAAAAGAGAATAAATTACATCGGTTTCTAAAAGCCAAAAGAGCAAATACTTAACCTTAAATTTTGGCCAATATTACCCCTAAGGGCAATTACCGAAGTCTGCACAAAACTGGTACTCTGGAATAACACCATCTACTAGTGCCTGAAAAGTCTAAAAATAGATTTCAAATATCTATGATGGCCTATTGACAGGCGTACGTGAGGTTACTGAGCGGCTTTATTTCCTTACATGTTATTGTGGCTGAAATACATTTTCTAATTTTATTCCCATTTACATCCATCCCTTTTTGTTCCGTAAGTCGATTTGGTACCATTCTATATTACAAAATAGAAGAAACTTCACACTGGTCGTTTATTTTACTCCATCATTTTGTAAGTCTAAGAAATATTAAAAAGCGAAAATTAGAGTTCCCTTTTACGACATATATGTAAGGTTACCAGTGTTATTTGTTTTATAAATTTCTTGTTAAAGCACAATACATGAAACTGTTTGTTGATGGCCGGAAGAAAAAATATGTACTCCTGGGTAAATTTGAATATTACTGAGTAAAGGAAATAATTTAATAACATGTGTGCAACCATACATAATGTCATTGAACGGTTATAAGTGTATTTACAGATAAACAAATCTGCACTAGTATTTAGTTTGGAGTTTTGAAAAATAATAACAAATTTTTATGAGAGGAATTAAATTTATTACACACAGTGCTTACATAAATTTTGACAAACATGTTTTAAATAGAGCCAAATGTCATAGTTTTGAGCAGAAACGTAGCAAACCAACGGGCTAGAAGGGCCAGTGACAGGCAATCACCACTTGTAGCCGGAGTAACCGTAGGGGTATCCGGAGTATCCGCGAGGGTATCCATAGCCGTAGCCGTAGCCCAGACCGGAGTATCCGTAGCCGGGGTAGCCCAGACCGGAGTATCCCAGCCCGCTGTAGCCGAGGGCGGGGATGCCGGAGTATCCCAGGCTAGTACCGACCACTCCTCTCTTCTCCTTCTGCGACTCCTCGGCGGCCGCGAAGACAACCAGCAGAGCGAGGACGATGCAAGCCTGCAACAGGACGGCAACGCTTGTAAACCCGTCTAGCAATGCACAGATGGCCATGTGCGATTTTACTGCTGGTACTGTTAGGTGGTTGCTGGCCCTGAAAACCGGCCTTATTATTGTTAACTGCTGGCAGCACGGCATTTGGCATGTTTACTCTGGCGTTCAGATGGAATCCTGATGGGTTTACACCTGATGGCTAAAAGCAGGGTAAGTTCTGATGGTCCACGAATGGCTGTATTGCAGCAATGACATCACATAAATGCTTCATTTTTTGGCAACTTGTGCGTGTCTTCTGTAGGCCAGCTGATGGTTCTCAAGTGATACATTCATGAACTACTGATGTTTAAGAACCGGCAATTGGTATTCTCCTGTTGTGGACCAAGTATTAACCCGGTATGACTAATACAATTTTACTATTTATGATATATCACTGTTGCCAAGAGCAATCCAGGTGTTGGTCAACAAAAACTTTTTACGACCGCATATTTTAAAATAAAACTATTTACAGCAACCTGATGTGCTAAAACAAAGGCATATTCCAAAGTGGATGTAATGGTGGTTAAATAGTAAAATAAAAATTTTTTAAGATTACTGCCTTTTTGAAAATTGCGATATTTACTAGTATTAATTTTTTTTTAATACGCCTTCAGGTTAATTTCAATACAGAAGTGGTTCCAAGAACTATTAATTCGTCAGGAGTAGGGGAGGGGGGCTCCATAGTGTCCCTTGAGCATACCACGGGGTACAGAAGTAGTTTTTTTTTCACTTATGTAGTTTCATTGCGAGAACGAATTTAAATACATCTTTAACGACTATCTACTAAATATCACAAACTTTGTTTTCATTCGAAACTTTGCACTGTCGTGTATATACCTTATTCTTTATTTTGATTCCCAATCAGTTCCTCAGAAAGTTACTTTTTTTTATGCAAGAAAACTGTTTCAGCTATACTCTTCCGCTTAAATATATACATCAGAATAGTACGTAAACACACGTCCGTCGTTTAAAATAATAACGTTCTTCAAGTCGTCATATAAAGTTTATAATTTTAATCATATTAAAGTAAACGTTATTACTGTGGAAGAACTGATTTTTTTCAATATTTTGTGTAGGTTATGGTCGTGCGAAAAACTAAACTATTAGCTATTCAATAAACCGCTTAATATAAATCAAAAACAAATTGCGAAGTATTTAAATATATTTAATAAAAATTATTCTAAGTATAAATTCGACTTTTTTAAAAAATTTTACAATAACCATAAACTATTCAATACTATATTACATATGTTAGCTTACTTAAATAAATACTGCGTAAAGTGTAAAAAAGTATTAAATGATATTTATTAGATTAATGTTATACGTATAACAATACGCAAAAGAGACAAGATTATTAAAAGCACTAAAAAAAGTGTTTGTAAACCGCCACTACCACCAAATTTTCTACAGACTTTTTGTCTTGAGGAAACGCATAAATTTAACTTGGTATAATAATAGAATTTAAGAGCGTAAATGCGATAATTTCTCTTCTGTTTTACCAAATAAATGTTTATGTACTTTAATATTCCTGCCAATGCAATACCCTGATGATTGACCTGTGAAAGTAAATAATAACTTAGCTATGAAAATTTTTTTTCCTTTTTAATTTACAACATTACGGTAGAAAAATGAATTTGTGTTTATGAAATACACTGAGCAATATTACTTCGGTCATGTGACCAACTACCGTCATATATGTAAACGTATATTAAGTATGTATAAAACATTAGTGTCAAGTCTAGGGAACTACATCAAGGGGCAAGGGGACAACCCACCGCATTTGTGCGCACTGTGTATAATAATAGTTTTCATAATAACTATTTTTCACTAGGCATTGTCAATACGCCTTTTTCTCCCTATTTTTAATCGCATTAACTCTTAACGAAATGTTAAAATGTATAGATAAAATACAAATAAAAATCAAATTTTAACAAAATTAATGTATATACTTTCGTGTTATCATAAGTATATAACGCTTTTGACACATTAAATATTTAGGAAAGAACCAAACACGTCATGAACGGAGTGATTTTTCAAAGGTTTGGTTCAAAAAGTGTGAATAAACTGCGAATAGACTAAAAATATATTTTCTCAATTTACTGCCAGCTTAAAAAGGAGTATTATTGGAACAGCAGTGCGCCTTGTGACGGAACTATTCCCTAAGCAGAACTCTCCCGTAAAGAAAATCTCGTTTTGTTCCTAAACTGAGGAGAACAAACATTTAACCCCACTTAACTAGGAGTTCGCTGCGTTTCGACACAGTTCGTGGCAAGTCCACTTACCAGGACCTTCATGGCGTCGGTTGAGAGTTGTCGTCGGTGAGTCTTCTGGAGTCGTAAGGAGGTACTCGGGGAGAGTGTGATGCCTAATTGTGAGCACGCGTGGTCTTATATACCTCGCCGGACTGCACTCGCGCCTGCTTGGTCCGTCGTGCCGGCCACCGCGAATGTCAACCACATTATCTGCGGGCACCGCCTACGGCAAGTAACAACCCTGCAGGCCCGGTGGCCTTCGCCGGGCTCGCAGGGTTGTTATTCTTCCCACAAGGAGCGTCGTTGAAGGCCGTCGCGATCCATGAGCGTAAAAATGTGGGACAGGATCATGCGATCGGAATGAAGCGACCGCGTGATCTGCCGTTAAAAACCAGTACCGTCTCGCGAAATGCTCTTCTGACGCGTGAAACAAGATGCGACAATCTGACATTTACACTCCCCGACCCAATCTATGAGTTTTACGGTTTTACCCCCAATAGAAATTTCCTTCAAATACAACGTATAGTTTGTTTGCTGTATACTGCGCTGTTTCAAAACCCCTGCATAATACCTTCTTATAGTAAAATGTGTATCCAACCTACACAGTTAACAAAATCGTGGAATACTCGTTGACTAGATTTTTAAGCAGTTGTCAGGTGAATTTGTGAGCTCATTGGAAAATATAAATATAATAACATTACGCCAATCTCCACCCGAGCGTTATTTTAAAAAATCAAAAGCAACAATGTAAATGGGCCTGTATTCTATGAAAGGGACTTTGTAGGAAACACAACCAATTTCCATACATCACAGTAAAAATCACTGTAGTTATACACTAAAGAGCCAAAAAAACTGGTACACCTGCCTAATATCGTGTACCCCCCTCCCCCCTGGCCGAGCACGCAGACGTGCCGCAAGACGACGTGGCATGGACTCGACTAATGTCTGAAAGTATGCAGGAGGCAATTCACACCATGAATCCTGCAGGGAAGTCCACAAATCTAATCTGCGCCAATTTTAGAAAGGCTTGCAAGTCTGTCGCGTTTAATGATTCTCGTCAGTCGTCGTTTGTCCCGTTCTTTCACGATTTTTCCCGGCCGAAGCGATGTCGAAGATGTGATGTTTTACCGGATTCCCGATATTCACGGTACACTTGTGAAATGGCCAAACGCGAACATCCAAATGTTATCGCTACCTCGGAGATGCTATGTCCCATCTCTCGTGCGCCGACTATAACACCACGTTCAAACTCACTTAAATCTTGATAACCTGCCATTGTAGCAGCAGTAACCGATCTAGCTGCCAACCGCATCGCCTTACTCCGATTGGTTCCATGCCTCTGTTATTTGCATACGCACGCCTATACGAGATGTTTTGGCTCTTCAGTGTATAAGTTAGTAATATTAAAATACATCTAGCAACACAATTAACGAATATGATGATTTTCTAGCGGTAGGAGTGTTTTCATAATTGTCAATGAAGTACAAATTTTGTGCTTTACTAAATCATTCTAGACGGAAATGTCAAAATAGTCCATTACATACATATATACAAACACACAGACAAATATAATAATGATATGCGTGAACTTTCCCGTTCAGTGAAGGATAATGTGCTCACTTGGTAATGGTAAATTTAATACTGCGACAATAATATATGCAGACGTTACGCAACTGAAACACTTAAGATTCTCAAAGTAACACCACACTTTGACGCACACCATCGCATGAAACCTAGGATCTGACACAAATATTCACTGAAATAAATCGAATATGAACAGGACTGCAAATAAGACGTAGAAAATGTCCTCATAAGAAATTAAGTCAGATTGTTTACAAACAAAACCAGACAAGCGATATCAGAACTGGTCACCAAACAAACAAGGATAACAGCGAACACAATCTTATGTAACGAACTCTGCTAGACCCAACGAACACCACTTAGATGAACACAAAAGTTTTTTTTATAACCAACGACTATATTTTTTCAGACGAAAAACTCAATGTTTTTTTTTTGTATACAGCATTATTATTATGTATCGTTAGGTGGAAAATAAGACGATCATCCCACGACTTTACAGCATGCATCAGTAGCTATTGTGACCGCTGAAAGTTTATTTTTACCATTGCCACAGCCAGATTTTTCCTCACATATAATTTTGAATTCCTGGATTGTTCTGTTTTACCTCGTAGCCGATGACGTCAGTTTACCGCTTTGTATACATACAGTAAATAGCCTTGATTTGCTAACACATTTCAAAAGATGCTTCATAATCCTGAATTTGGAAATAAGGGGTGTCACGTTCCAAATTTGTGGGCTGGTTTGTCACTAATTACGGCCGATGTGGTTGCTGAAAGCAAAATGAAAACGTCGACATGCTTGGTTACACATGAATGCTCACGCTAAGTATTTTATGCTCTCCATTCACTGGCTTCGTTTAGTATGCAAATTACAAATTGCGTAATTTACATTGCATATAGAGCTTGGATTTTTAACTTTCTTCTTAATATAGTAATTTCAGTGAGAAAATCCAGCCAAAAGTCGTAATTAACTACATTCGATTTCACAGGAAGCCATTCAAATTATTTTGTCAGACAAGAAACTTGCCAGTGGTAAATATGCATATAATAACATTTGCTGTAAGGTTTCAGAGGATAAAAGTGATAGTGAAGTACTCTCAATCATTACAAAATTTAATCTGAGTTACAGATATTTCATTTAAATCTAACGTTACGCTGATAAGCTTAGCATTTTACGACTCACAAACAATCTTACTACAGTGGCACATGCTTAACTGCCTCAACATCGATGGGCACTTTGGCGGAACGATGGTAAAAGGGCGCATCTTTTAAAAATACGTACCCATATAAGTCCAAGAATTTTATTTACTACTTCACAGACAAGACTACTGCTTTATTTTACTGGCTACATACACTCCCAAAATCATGCATGCAAGCGAAAAGGCGCCGGGGGGGGGGTGAGGCTTGTGTGGTAAACAAACCAAAATTAAATTTAAAAGAGAAGAACATTAGTTCATGCCTTACGTGGCACTTTAATCCAAAAATTATAAGTCCGAAAATGATGTTTACCATCGGCCCAAAGAGCAAAATTTACTTAAACTTTTCATTCTTAGGAAGTTATATATCTTGGCAGCATTTCAATCACATTCTCGCAAAGTTATGGGTTGTCGAACAATAGCATAATCAGCCTCGATAGGCATAAGTTACGCCATTATTTTAATATTTTATGAAATATAAATAAAGCGATTATATTTAAACCAAAGAGCTTGCCAAGGATTATAGAGCAGTTACTTATTAGAAAATAATTTTCACTGTGTATGTTATGTGATGTGAACACAAATCTCGCCACATTTGCTTACCGGCTCAAGCTGCACGCTAGTTGAATCCTTTGATTTTGCAAGGAAATTCGGTGATCTCTTAAGGGCTATCGAAAGGTTTCACGTACGGAAAGAATTCAAATATCATGTCCAAAAAAATAACCCAATCAAAATATAATACGTAGTTCAAAAGTGATTTTATGCTTGGCGAATTGGTTCACTGCGAGACCTTTCCGTGATCCTTACGACATTGACAAATTGCAAACAGTTAAACTTATATGAAAATCATTTTCCTATAATCGGTATGGCCAAAACTGGGTACATGTATTATTGCGGTATCTTACTATCATTATTGAGGTTATTATTTGCGATTCCGTTTAGATGCACTGATGACTGTTTCTTCTAATGGTTGTTCGCGATAACGGGAGTACTTTTTAATTCAACCTTTGATAAATGTCACTGCCCCCTCCCCGCCCCCCTGTTCTTAATTTAACGGGGACACTGACTGGCATGCTCCCTGTAAAGTGCATAATGACTAAAACAAGTAGTTTAATGTCTTAACGTTCAATTAAAAGTGTCAGGAAAACATTAGTGTATAATGAAATTGTTTGCTTTACTTTCTGTATTTTTTATCCATTTAGGCGTATGAATTAGCAAAATTGTAAAATGTTTACTTTTATAACAATTGCACAGTTTTACTTCACCGACGCATGAATAATGAGGCATGCCCATGGCAAAGTTTATTTTACATATGGTGGAAGTATACGGAATATGAATACAAGTAGGTCTTTAACAGGGCTTCTGAAAGTGCTCGCTCTACCGTGAACAGCCTTTAAGCCTTTTAGTTCCCTGACATAAAAAAAATATCAATGTAGTTTTTTAATAGAATCTTCCTAGTTCCCTGTGCACTAAATGTTCTGGCCTGTGTGTGCTAACAAACTTAGATAAAAATTGAAACAAAGCGAACTGGCAAGTTTTATAATTTCCCGAAGCGCCGCCGAAGAGAATAAGTAGTCGATTTCCATCTGAGACAGTGGTGGCTCGTAAAAGGATATGTTTGAGCCGTTGCTTAACCTGGGCTGTCGCAACGCCTCAACCCCAGAGAAAATACGTGTAGTTTTGAAGAATCTCTCCCATCAAAACCCGTCCGTACCACACCATGTTTTCCCTTTTTCTGTCCTCCACTACTGGGTTGAAGGGGTTATAGTTTTATTAGCGGTTTCTTCACACTTTTTTTAAATCAAACCTTTGAAAAATCACCCCAAGTATTACCTGTTTGCTTGTTTCCTAAATGTGCCATGTATCACAAGCCTTTTATACTTATTTTACCATAAAAGTTCACTTATTCGGTAAAATTTATCTATAGCTTATATTTTATTTATAAATTATAACATTTTATTTATAATGATATGAATAAAAACAGAGTGAAAATAGGTGTGTTGGTAAAGCCTAGTATGAAGCAGTTCTCATGTAAAGTATTATTACACTGAGTGCAGAAAAATTCGGTATGTTGTATCTTTGGTGTAATTTTGTAGTCACGGTTAAATTTTGTTTGTATTTGGCGGAGTAATATTCTTGAAGTAGAACTTTAGCAGGTCTTCAGGAAAGTTGGAAGTAACCGTGAATGAACCAGAGCTCGCCATTGGCGTTTTAGCTGTATTTTTGAGAGGTGATCATTCCGTTAGTGAAACACCGCTCTGATGAACCAATAATTTGTGCTCAAATTAATGGAGGAGTTCGGAGAAATAATTAATCACGCAGAAATATCACCGATAAAGTAAATTGGTTTCATATTAAACACTAGGTGAAACAGTGTGTTAAAAATCTTCCATAACCAGCAGTTACTGATATGGGAATGACTACAAATACGACAATAGCAACATGGATCGTGGTTTGCTGAAGAGTACCGTTCTGCTAAACGAGTGAGCCACTTCGACCACGTGAAAATGTGTTTGCGTTTGACACAGTTCTCGATGCAGGGACGGCGTCGATGAAATGGAAGGAGTCTGTCACCTAACGAAGCCGGCTGTGCTGCCCAAACGAAGCGTCTCTCGTTCTCTGCTGAACTGGAGGACGGATCGTTTGAGGTGAAGGGAAAACGAAACCTCGAAAATTCGTGTGGGGAGTGCACCCAGGGCAAGGCGACACCCACCTAATGACGGTCTTTCCAGCTGGGACCCGTAGGGACCGCCATCCCCAGGCATGACAGGAAATGAAACCCTAGAATGGAGCGGCGCTGGAATGAAAGGGGAAGGGGAAAATGGCAAAGGCGGGAATGAAGAGCGCAGTGGGAAACGAAAGCGCCGCGAGAAAACTCCCCTTCGTTGCGTAATCGAGTGGGGACCTCCACATCCGAGGTTGTTATGAGGAGTCTTCGGATATCTGACACCCAGCAAGGCAGATGCGTCAGCTCATTTCGTGAGCAAGCATATGTTAGTGCAGGATGTAGGAGCCTCTGATTTGCCGGTTGTTAATAAGATAACGGCGTTAGTGGGCAAAGGAATATAGGGAGAAACAACTTAATAACTTTGTCAGTGTCAGCTGCACCACCCTCGTAAAAAATGCAAGACCACTTAATTATAGGTTGCTCGTTGTTCCCTAGATAGTTTTGAACGCTCTTCTGAGGATATAATCATCTAGCCATCATGTGTTTCTCCGTCAAATGTAAACAGACCGTTGCCGCGGGCTGTTCCCTGTATCCGGGTGTGGTCAAGTGAAACTCCTAGGAACGCCGAGCACGTGACTTACACGCTAATTCTTAGTTCCATGCCCACAAGAAGCAGTAACTAGAAGAAGTAAATTCAGGATACGCATATTCTAATACTACACCTTCCTATCCCTGCCTTGCTGCCAACTCCACTGGGAGCATGCAGTTGTCGAAGGGGTTTTTTTTTTTACAAAATTGTGTTATAGACTTCTCAGGCAACAGCTAGCCCTCTCTACCGTTCACGTGGAGATGCACATAAAAAGTAAAAGACTAAATAATTTCTGCGGCTACAAAGAAATTTAAATCACATGGCTGTTAACTTGATGCTCACAAATTTGTTATTCTGGAAGTTTTTAGCGAAATATAACCCCTCTGCCCCCCCCCCCTTCGGTGGTGGGGGGTTGCCCCCACCACCGACCACCAAATAACGTGGCGCCGTTCAAGTGCTTGGCCACAGAAGTCTCCGTAGATCTAAAAAAGAAGGTAAATAAAATAATAGACATTATTTGCGACTACTTTTGGCTCTGATACATTTTTATTACACCTTAACACGCCATAGTCAACTTTTTGCTGTTTTTTTCCCCCTGTGCAAACAAAACAAACCAAACTATTTGCAGAAAAATTTACAAGGGCAACTAGAAGGTGTTTTTTTAATTAATTTGATAGCATTCTTATCGAAATTTGTTTTAAAAAATATTAGGGGCATCCACAAATAATAACATTGGCAATAATTTTATTTTTAAGAATTTTTTAAACTCCAAATACATTTCCTTGTACGATTTTTTCGGTTTCTTGAATTGGCTCTTTGGATATTCTGTGAGCATGAATTATCTATTTTATATATGTAAGTTAGGTTTCATTATTAATGCATCCCCAAAACAGTAACATTGTGATTTTGTCATTTATTTATGCGAAAGCTAGACGTTCAATAAATGTTTTTAAAAAGGAAAATTATTCACAGGTTATGTCTAAATGTTGAACCGTATGTGGTATAAATATAAAATAACAAATTTTTTCTTGGTCAACGCTTAAAACCTGTAAGATTATTTGACATGTTTTCACCAAGGCGTGAAGAAGGACTGCGAAATAAAAGTTGTTTGAAAGGAAGTTTTCCTGTATTTTATGGTGATGTAAAAAAAATTACTTAAGTGGATATGTCAAACACGCAGACTAGGTATCAAGGGAAAAAGTATGAAATTGCGATGATTCTTTGCTATTTTTCCGAACAGTATGATATCACGGAAAAGTGAGCTCTTTTAAGGCCCCAGTTACATTTTTCCTTTCAGCAATTAAATATAATTTAACCACCTTTTTAAATTAGTATTGACGTGTAAGTAATGAAGACAGTGTGCATTTTCCACTGCATTCTGAAGTTAATGACTTACACTAAAATAAAATATATTTCTTAACTATTATTTTTTAATGAGAAGGCTTTCACAAGTGCTCACTTTACCATGAATATCCTGGCATATTGGTTGCATAGGCAGACGTTCTTTACCGTGATTAACGGCAGAAATAACATGGTGTAATGTGCGCATGAGTACTTTGCAGGAACAAACCTCCGAGTTTCAACATTGTTATTCTTCGCTGCCAATATTACCCTGGAAACAACGTGGATTGTATTAGACGTAAGGACACTGTTGTTATAAATGCAACGAGTTTTATACGTTTTTACATACATTTGACTAAGTTACGGTACAATTATTATTTACATGAAGAACTACGCAGTATTGCCCAGGTATCAGAGGGCGATGCATGAGTAATATACGACCCCGTTTTGTTGTTTTCGGGTCCAGTATTTCAGGTCTGTCCAGCCCAGTAGGGGTTGGAGTCAATTACTGAAGGACATTCTTGCCAACTTTGGCCTATATCCATATAATGGTATAAAATTTAGGTTAATGGCTCTATTCTGGAGGAATTGGGTCCAATTTGGAAGGGAAGGTGGAGCCAATTTCTGCCTGCGCAGTATTTTTATTTGGGCAATGAAGGACGTAACTGCCAAATTTATTTTAGGTCCATCAAACGGTGTATAGTTGATTAGAGGACGTTCATACTTGCATACATAATTTGACTTATATGTAAAGTGAATTTAAACAAAGAATATTTATATAAATGCGAAGTTATGATGGAAAACTAAATTTAAAATCATGTTCAAGTCACTTTTTCCACGTGGTTCTGACAGTTTTCATGGTGGTAGGCTGATAGGTTAGTCAATGCATACGACATGTGCAAGGGATGAACAATTGATTGCCTCGCCTTTAGTTTAAGGATTAGACACGCGATCTTGAAGCAGTGAGGACCTGTTTGCTCCGCGTCACACTCGGCTGCACTGCATCGCAACTTGAGGTAGCACAGCTCTGATGCTCTGATTGGAAGTTTCCCAGTTGAACAACGTGGTAACTTAGCTATGCGTGGCTGAAGTGAAGAGCATCAACAAGTTTCGTAAACCAGCGGAAAGGTAGCTTATCATCGAGATAATCCTGTAGTACACTGAAGCTAGAGAATACGCATTGTGTAGACCAGTGGAGCAGTGTGTAAAATTTACCACACCAGCCCTTCCCTCACGTAAATAATAATATAATTGTAAGTATTTGTACACGTAGTTAAAACAACATAACACAAATAACACAGTATGCTTGTAAACATCCAGTTTTATTAAATTTCTAGCAACATACGGTCATTAAAAACGTACAAGAATAGTTCTTAACAACTCTTTTTTCAGGCACATTTATTGAGAATTTTCTTCTTCTACACGTTCTCTCCTTCTGACTTCCATCATTCCGCGGCATCTCTTCTGTGGCTTCGCCTTCTCTTTTGTGATCCCCCGTTACTCCTTTATCTTGGTGGTTCGCAACTTTGGGCTATGCCATGGACGTCGCCTGCCTCTAAACATCTGACCAAGATGCTTATCGAAAACTTTCCATTTTTTGGCATCACTTGTGCTGCACTCCTAATGTTTCCACTTCGTAAATTGTTCTACATTGTACATCCGTGCACTGTTCTGAGTAATTCCATCTCTGCCGGTTCTGTGAGTTTCCTTTCTACGCGATCTTCTCAGTCATATATTAATGTTTTAATAGTCATCACTTCGTAAAACTTGATAACGTTATCTCACCCTACAAAAATTAAAATTGTTCGAGGTTAGAAATATAGTACTGCAATTATTTGGAAAGCATTGTAAATTGCCTTAGATGTGCCTAAGATAATCATGAACTTAAACCAGAGAGTGAGGAGTCAGATAGATCTTACTCAGGGAATGCACCAGCATTTCCTTGGGAAACGAACGTAGAATTACTTGAGTGTGAAAACAGACAGTCGAATGGAATATAACATATTAAATTTCTAATGCTATTCTGACATGGTACGCACGACCGAACTCGCTTTATATCGGTAAGCTGTGTTTTGCAGGCTTTTGGTTCCTGGTTTTTCACACGTTGGTTTTCAATTTATGTAGTGCGAATTAGAAGGTGACTAACGGTTATTTCACCATCTCGGATACAATTTTGTTTATTTCCTGAGTTGTTTCAAATGATAAAAATGTTATGTATCTTATTAAGCTAATACACTACATGTTTTGCTGTCATAATCAGTCAGGTACAGGTAGGGCCAGTGACATTTCGCGTAAAAATGGGAGCACACAGTAGACTTCAATACTATATACACATCTCGGCTGTTGTTATACCTCTATTCGCTGCTGGTGCCGTGTCCGTCTTTGACTAAGCCACTCAGGACTAAGTAACTCCGACACTGAACCTTCGTGATTCGTGCGCAAACGGTTAAAACGGGCCAGAACATTTTTTTAGCCAATTAAAGATGCTGGACGACCCTACAGTGCTTTGGACTGTATCTTGTCTAGAAATCTTTTCGCGAAATATAACTGCCCCTAGGTATAGGCTTCGTGCTCAGCAGTATCACGGTTTACGAATAAGTCACCCACAAGAAAGACCACTACTCACCATGCCTGGTAGTGCGCAAGACCTTCCTATGAAACACGTGCACGAGTTTGTACCGCAGGCGAGAACGGGTAAATCGTCTCACTAACTGACTACACACTAGTTACAACTGAATACAGGTCATCGATGTCTCGTGAAAGAATGCCGACGGTTAAGACAACTGGAGGATCCTCATTCTGACATACCTACGACTCCAGACAGCTAGGACAAAAAAAAATGGTTGTTTATAAATGCAGGGCTTAAGGAAGTGTATTTAATTATCACTCAATTTTAATCTGTTTTTTTATTGATACAGCTCTTTATTTCACACATTATGTTGATTTTTTTAAATGTTATCCACGTTTTTAAGTTTGAAAAAAGGTAACTCTTTTAAATCACTGTCAATTTTGTCAGTACCCAGTTACCTGCTCTTTTCTCTAAGTATATATATATATATATATATATATATATATATTGCGATATATCTTTATTAATTTTTTTTTTTTGCAGAATAACTAGTTTCGTCCATTTTAAATAAACAGCTTCGCCGAAAATGTACCACTGTTCTCTGATTTGCTGCTGTCCCATACCTTCGCATAAGAAATGAAATACAACCAATTTCATCACTAACTTTGTCCGGACCTCTCATGAACATGTTTTGTTTTACGCAGTGGTGAATCAACAGTTTCGAAACCATAGACTGGTCAGTTATTATGCAGGCAACCTATAACCTATTTTCTTTGGTCATTGTTTTCCTTTCAGTTGTGAACACAGCTTAATTGTTCAGGTAAGAAACGTACAACGTGTGTTTCAATTCATGCAGCACTGTGCCGCTATTCGAGGATTAAGTCTCCGTCATAAACATGCCGTCATGATAGTAATTGCAAGCACTTGCTCCTGTGACGGGGAAAATTATCCTGATATGTAAGTCAAGGATAGATTTCAAAATAAAGTAACCTGAACTTTCTGTTTCAAATGTTACGCACAATTAAACTACAGAGTAACGATACCCGTAACCACGTTACTTGCGGTTACATTTCAATTTGAACAAATAAAGTAGAATTTGAATTTAGGGGAAAAAAATTCTTTTAAAGACCACTTTTCTGAATGAAAGTGTGAGAAACTTACGATTAACGGTTTAATCATTTGCTAGGAAATGTTGAAGTAATACATACTTCAAAGTCATCTCGTTTCCATCCGATGGAAAATTACGTATTCTTTGCCATTTATTTGCAGTCGTAAACACAAACAAAACCTACATTAATATTATACAAGATGTCAGGTGATTCGCGGATACGGACTGCACTACACGAATATGTGATCGAAACTTTGCAGAAAACACTTTTTGGTAAGAATGCATGACACCCTTAGTTTACGAGAGAAACTACATTAAAGGTCTAAAAACCATTGTAGCAGACATGTGGTATTCGTATTAGATAAAGGCTGGGTGATGTGACAGTGCCGCAACTAATGTGTCGGTCGCGAGGCATAAGGGAAGGGAACTAGCCGAGTTCCGTAGTGGAGTTAATATGCAGTGAGTACTGGGACACGGCAATGGCCGTGGGTGCATCCGGCGGCCAAGCTGCGTGCATGCTGCATGCATCCCACGTGCATCCCACGTGCTGGAAAGTACATTGCTATGTGTAGAGCAAACTTTGAACATCTGTTTTGGCGTTTTGGCGTTTTGCATGCCGAAGCTGCATGCTGTTCTTATCGTGAAATAAAGTCATTCGATCTAATTTCACGTCGGCTTTTCTCGTTAACTAAGGCCCTTATGCTCTTTATCAAATAATATTTCCTACCAAGTTTTGATCACAAATTCGTGTGTTGCAGTCCGTATCCGCGAATTACCTGACATCCTGTATACAGCATAATTCTACAATCACAGGCTAAATGCAATGTGAAATACCAAATGCAGTGTTTTTTATCTACTACGTGCAAAGTGTTCCGCTTCCATAAGACGGTGCATAGATGCGTAGTATGCAGATCTACTATCGCAATCGCGGTCTGTCTGAGTGTTACCATGACCAACTATCGGTCGTGGGTGCCTTGTGTGTTATGCAAACAACAGTCAAATAAACGCACTATACGTTACCGCATGATGATGCACCTAGAATTTAGCCAAAGCAAAAAACATACGCAGCCGTAATTGTGTATACACTGTCAATTTTTATATATTATTTTTTCCTGTTAAAAAACGCATTATTTAAAAAGTTGTAATAATTTTACACAATTTATTATATTACTGTTAAGGAGAAGGTCAAGTTTGCAGTATTCAAAATCAAAATTTCCGTGCAGAATAGTAATTTTGTGTCTATTAGGTTTTTCTATATCTTCTGGGGCAAGCGCACGTGCGGAATTTTAGTCGTCGATTCTTGGTATTCTTGGTATTAAGTTGTTGGGAAAAACAACAAATAATCGTGTCAGTTTTGTAATTTTTCCCATGATAGGGTGCCTGTTTGAAACATCCACTTAAGTTATTCTTTTATCACTGCATGGTCATAAAATACAGGAAAACTACCTTTTTCACATTTTTGCCCGCAGTATTTCACGTATAGGGGAAAACAACGTGTCAATTCGGCGTCCATTTTCTTGTATGAACAAAGAGTACGTTGTTATTTTAATACGCGTGCCCTCGTGATTAGTATTGTTAGGGATGCTGACATTCGCTGTGGACCTCGTCAGGCAAGAAACCGTGAAAGCGGAAGGACGACTTGGAAAAAGAAGATGTACCTGAAACCACTTTTCGTCTCGTTACCTGAATCAGTTTACAGAATTATTTGGCGTTTTGTTTTATTGCTTCAGGATTCCTGGAAACTCGATACCTGTCTTTAATTAAAACGCCGCTTCCTCTCGTTAACATCAAGGTACTTCTCTTTAGGATTCCACATAAATCTTTGAAGGCTGGATTCCTGTTTTCCTTGCCATCGTTGTCGTTTCTTCCACAGAAAAAAAGGAATAACTTCAAATTAATGTTCTGGTTTTTATATACGATTGTTCACTTGATACTGTCAGTAGTTTTATAATTCATTAATATCTCAACGAATACGAAGATCATGCTGATATTACTAAAAAGTATCAAATGACTTCCGCATTATTTGTTACAAAAGACCATTTTACCTGGAAACAGTTGTGACCTTTGTCACGAAATAAACTTGCTCAGCCATGAAGAATGGTGTTTACTAAACGGTCTTTACAGTTTTCCACGAATAATTAAATTAAATAAAGCAATTTTATTACATTTTCACAAAATGATTTTCATGAAATATTAGTTAGGACGCCGTCATCTTACTGTGAGAAAATAATCAAAATAAATTTTAACAGTAGCTTACAGGCCAAAATACTGATAAAGTTAGGCTTTATGAGATAACGCATTGAAATCGAATGCGATTCATTAGTTAAGCAGGCCATGCGTCGAGTCTCAGATTTCTGAATGGGTTTTCGAATTACGAATGCCGCGGTTCCGATCTGGCGACACTCCGAGAGCATGGTGACATGTCTGCGCTGGCTAAGTCCTCCAGGTCCTGGTCTTTTGGCATAGCGGTGTAATTGTCGTGCTCAAGACATTCCATTCAAGAAAGTACGGAATCAACAACAACGCAATAAATCTTCGAAATCATATATATGGGAATGTGTATAAGTTATGGAATATAAAGTAACTCTTGGAAAGGAATTATGTTAAAGATAATTTCAGTACAAAGAGTACCTTGTAGTGCAATATCCTTTCTAAAAGCGAGATGAGATATAATAACAGGTTTTTTTTTCACAACAACGTTACAGTTGTTACTTACTTCCCTAATAAAATTGAGACTAAATGTACACATGAAATTGCACTTTTATTGCTTTCTGTGTTATTTCTTTCCCCGATCTACTGACTTCTAAACGTATATGGACATAAGGTATGGAATAAAGAGTCGCTGTAAATCATTAAAGTGGAAATGAAATTTAAAGTTGTTGTCTGAAAAAGTACTTATATCCTACTACAAATATTAGGATTGTTTGTCATCCAACAGCGTGGCAAACACAGAATGGGAAATTTACCTAAGTCCAATTTTTTACACACTTTGAAAATTAAGTTAAATTTATAACGCCGAATATACACTAGGAAAAGGAAATGGACATGTTACCGGATTGATTTCAAACACAAATTAAATGTGGCTGTATGTCTACGTGACAAAGTTTGGGTATTCTGATTGGCAGCTCCTAGATGGCTCTCATGGCCACAGGTACGTAACAGATGAAAATCGGCTACTCCATGGCAGTTTACAGTCACGTTAAGTGGCATGAGTGTTTTAAAAATTACGCATTAACACCGGTGTTTTTAAAATAGTCTGCACTAAAAATGGGACACAATATGTCCAATAAAATGTTCTGTGTTGGTTTAAATGTGTCGTACATTAATACTTTTTTTTTTTTTATGTGTGTTGACGTCTTCGTTTATATCCTGACATCTCTTCGCCGCAGAGGCATACCCACACTTATGAATTGAGACTAAGAATCCTAAACGATGTACTAGTCACGGAAAATATTATAATTTACGTATATTTACGGAAATGTACAGTAAGTACGCGGAAACACAATCCGTAATGAATAAAAGCTGAGCTTAACTCCGTAAATGTAAAATATGGAAAGTCTCCGTATTTCTTATAGCTTCTGGTTTTCCGGAACGAACAACGCAGAGTTTACACGAAATGAGTGAGTGAGCGAAGAGATTTGGGCAGCTCTTAACAACATCGAAATGTTGAGAGCCGATGAGGGTGAAGCGATGTGAGCATGGAGCAGCACCGGAATGTAAGAGTTGGGGGGGGGAGGAATCTGAGAAAACCCGCCAACCAGCGGTATCATCCGGCACGATTCTCACGTGCGATAATCCGCATGCGATAATCCGCGTGCTATAATCCGCGTGCGATAATCCGCGTGCGATAATCCGCGTGCGATAATCCGCGTGCGACACCGCCGGGAGAGTCCGCACGAAGCTTTCTTCGCCACTACAATTGGAAAATTATCGTTTCTGCGGAAGTTAGGTATTCCACGCAACTATCACCTATACTTCCAAATATAAAAAAATGGCCATCAAGTGTTTTTACCATTTAGCGACAGTTTAAATACATTAACTTCAAGAGAAATTGTAAAAGTTTTTTACGTGGGCCAGAAACTCAACAGCATGCCCTAATATCGGGTACGATGGTTGTAGGTGAGTTGTTAGAGGTACGATAACTAAAGCTTTTGATTCGGGTTCAAAATCTTGCTTAGGTAAAAATTATTTTAACATTTTAAAATATATATATTTTATACACAGTAAATCACCCGCATAAAGAAAATGAAAGACTTTCTTCATTATCTCTTCCTATTTTTAAAACTGGTGGTACAGAAAACTAATTCAGAAACCAACTAAGTGTTTTCGTGAATTCACGGAAAATTCTCTAAAATGTATGGATGGTACGTTTTTAAAAATCAATATGACCGTGATTTAAGGAGAGTTCAGAGAGTTAACTAACACTTCTAAATAATTTTAAGCAGAACATTTCCGTAAAATTAACGAAATTTTTGTAACAGCAGGCAATAGTTTTAGCAAGAGCTCTCATTCGTCTCGAACACTTGTTCCTTAACAAGAGCCTATAACGCCGCAAGAACCCACGCCTTAATTTCAATTAAGGCACAATTAGTGGCTTCGTAAATCTTGCTCCCCAACAGGGCCTCCTCTGTAATTAACTGTGAGGGGGGTGGGGGGTATCATGCGAGCACGCGCGTGTCGCAAGGAGACGCATTGTGGCGTTCGGGTCACGAGGGAAACCCGCCTTTGGCAAGACGCAGCAGCGGTGACTAATGGCGGCGGATAAATCATGTTTTCTCCCCCCCCCCTCCTCCCTGGTAAGGGAACAGCAGTAGGCCGCCTAGGCCCCCGGACTAATGCGATAACGATCATAACTGGGGCGGGCCAGCTTTCCTGTACGGCGGGTTGCGTTGGCGCGGTGTCCCAGGGACCACCAGGCGCGTTGCAGTGGCAGAGACGTCCGGCGGGTTGCGTCGTCGCAGACTCTCAGGGGCGGTGCAGGGTACTGTTATGCACGGAGACACGGGATAGAAGTTGCGCGACTTTTACAAACGAAAGCTTGGTGACAACAGACTATGTTTAAGACCATTAACAAATGTTGTGGTTTAAAACGTTTGGCACGATATATGTTACACGATTTTCTAACATTTATACTGTGGAAACACAAATTATCACGATTAAATGATTGAAATCGGTCAAATAATTTGCACGTTACGTTTTTTTAAACTATTAACAAATCTGGAATTAACATACACATTTTTGTGTAAAACGTTATGTGGACACAGTTATGTTACAGATATTGTGGTGTCATATTTTTAATGGCCTTTATAAATTAACTCAAAAAAGAAAACCAAACGAAACAAGTATTCCATTTTTGTTAGCGGAATTCACAACGTAAGGAAAATTACATAACAATTCGCTAAATTTCAAAACTACTTATGTTTCTTACCAGTTTAGTAAGCTACATAGAGGTCAGTTCTCTTTCCACTAGTAAGATAGCATTACAGGTTTGTCACTGGGAAATTATAAATTGACCGGTTATTGCCTTCCGTGTTAAGACATACAGTTGCAGTGGAAAATTTGTTCCGTTGTTTTGTATCAAATGGGGAAAAAAAGTTTATTACCGAACATAGTGTGGCAACTGTTGTAATGAGAAAGCAACAGTAAACGCAGTTGAGCATTTCTGAGGCACGTGTCTAAATAAATAATTGTTTTTATGTCGGGTGTTTAATACACATATTAATCAATTTATTAAAAACACCAACACGTAATCGTATGCTACGTAATTTTCAGTAAAGTTTTTTTAAGAAGCACCAAATGATTCCACAATATTTTTCTATTCCTGTAATTGACTTATGTCATATATCATGTTAAGTTATGAAGTTTTCGTTTACAACGTGCGTGATCCTTTTTTTTTATGTCCACTGTGGTCATTCATTTTTTATTGTGCATTACCACTCGGAATTTTTTACTAATATTAAATCCGTTCATTTTCCTTAAAATTTGCCAAAATAATTTAAACAAATTGTTAGTTACCTTGCATTTTATATCAATCAAATTTAACTTTTCGTTCTTGCCTGGAAAATTAATAGCTTATTTTACAAAAGGGACAAGAATTCTTCGAAAACGTATGGTATAAAAAGAATGAAACTTTTGCGGACCAAGGGGCCATGTTGATCTAGCAGTCAGACGACTCTCCTGCTACCAAGGCGAATCTAAATGCGATTCCCTTCGGGTTCAACCTGATTTCCGCGTGTAGGAAACGTGGCGGATGTTGCCATTGCTCCCGTTTTCCCTGCAATCAACTTCATATCGCCGCTGCACCATCTTTACTTCCCTCCGCCCTCGCCGGCCTTCGAGACTTAGACGTCAAGCTCAGGAAAACCTCTTAACTGAACTTTTCATGCAACGCGTAGCCAACAATCCTCCGATAAACTTATGGAATTGTGTAATTTCCAGATATGTTGCTTGACGTGATGTCAGCGGTTCTATGCGTTACTGTAACAGTCAAAGCTATTCACGGTAAGTTCGGCACTTTTAAAATCAACGTTTGAGAAACATTACTTCCAATTTCTGCATATATATTTTTTAACGGGCACACTTAGTGGCAGGCGTCCAGTAAAGTTGGTAACGACAGTTCCGCACCTTAACAATGAATTACAAGTTTTTGGTAAACATTTACAAATACGAAAACAATTTATTTCTATTTGCGTTTTTTTCTTAAATCGCGTAGGTATAAGATTCGTATAATATTAACTTTTTGCAATAATTTCACATTTTTACTTGACATAAGCATGAATAAAGTGATCCAGCCCATGAAAATTCTAATTTTACATACGACGGAAAAATACACAATTTGCGAACAAGTAGACTTTAAGAAGGGCTTCCAAAAGTGCTCAGTTTACCGTGAACAGCCTTTGCAATAGTCGACCTTATAAATCAACCGAACCTTGGTTGGAGGTAGAATAATTTTTATTGCACAGTTTTAGTAGCATGTTGGCCATACCGTCAGACGGCATCAACAACTTAAGAGAAAGAGGGCTGTTGCTAATTGAGGCCGTTGGAATGAGGATGGGTAAGTACAGTAGTAGCAGTACCACGAGGAAACCCCCACAAAACCAGAGTCCCCTTCACAAACCACATCAGAAAATTCTCTGCCTGCCGGAAAAAAAACCTAAGTGTGATAAATGATACTTACAAGCTCTGTATCGAGGCAAATATAACAATTTGTTTTTCAGTTTTTTTTTCTAATTATTAAGAATTCTGATTTTTCCAGGAAACAGTCTATACATTAATGTTACAAAAAGCTACGATGGCAACTAACCACGCATTGTTCTGCTGAAAAAAGTATTGGGTGTTTAAAATATCTCTTTGGTAGGAATGCAAAAAAAAAAAAACAGAATTTGGCTAACATGTATTTCCGTATACCAAATATTCAACGAGGCAACAGCCTTAACCGTCTCAGATTAGTTAAGAGGTCAATCGTAACGATCGCATTCACAAGTATACTGCGTATTCAAGTCTCGTATTTAATAGATTGCAAATTTAGTGCATTCCAGTATTCTGTTTCCTAATTCAACAAATAAAATACTCTCGAAAACATTTTAATTAAAAAGTAAAAAGGGAAAAGTTGTTAACAAAACTGAAAATGGCGATAGTTCGTTTATATCATAGTTGAGTGGGACGTTACCTTAAAAACGTTTCTCTGGTAAGACGCACAAAAATTGTGTACTATCTAAAATAAAAGAGCTATGTCAACAATACATATCAGTTGGTATGAAAATATAATTTCGTAGGTGTGGCAATTGAAAACATTTTTGTGTGTAATCAAAATAGTAGAATGAAAAAACGCAACAAAGTGTACAGTTTGTTGCAAATACTGCGAAGTAATTGTGTTGGACCTGTGTTTGTAAGCAATGCATTTTGGATGTTCATAAACGTGCAGTTTCAGTTTGTTTTAGTTCGAGATAAGACTCTATTTGCAGCAATATCCAGTGTTTGGTGTTACAGAGGCGTTTAAAACAAATTTTGATAACATTTAATTAAATAGTCCAATCAAAACCATTGTTTAAGTATTTTTTTTGTTAAACGAAATATAAAAATTCAGTTAGCTTACTTATATATGAATTACTATAATCGATGCTGTAAAATGTACAGTGGATAAATTTACAAATAAATGATTTGAAACTGACTTAAATTACTGTTGCGCCCTGCTTATACACTACTTGCCATAACGAATAGGCTACCGGGTATTTTAAGAGCTGTCAAAATATTTCTAGCGTAAGTGATACGTCGTGAAGGAGGCTTTTATTTCGATTTTTAAAACTCGCCTAAAATTTAAACAGTCGTAGAAAGGGCAATGATTTGCAGATCAATTTCAATTCAAATTTAAAAGACAAATATCACTACCCTGTATATCTGAGAGTTCATAGTTATACAGGATGATTCTAAAATCATGGGACGAAAATTGAGGGGTGGTAGAGTTCATTAAAACAAACAATTATTGTATAGGAATATATGGGCGGAAGTGACGCGTTGAGGCACAAACACAAAAATAACACATGTAATGTAACACATTGTTTTTTTTTACAACGTCGCCGCTAAATGCCTTTTTACAGCAATGTTTATAATAATTACTCGAAATTGCTACCACCGACAGTAATGCAAGCTTGGTAGCGTCGGTGGAGTGATTGGCGAACAGATTCAAATACGCCGGGTATTTCATGCATGCCACCATTCACGTCATATGTAGAGATCGCCAACCATGCGTGATTGTTGGTGGATGCATTTCCAGCAACTGTTTTAACATTTTCTGTACAGAATCACACGTTAAGTATGCTGCTAATGAACATTTTATGTTTCCGTTTATGTGTTATTTTTGTGTTTGTACCTCAACGCGTCACTTTCACCCATATATTCCTATACGATAATTGTTTGTTTTAGTGAGCTCTACCTCCCCTCAATGTTTTTCCCATGATTTTACAATCAACCTGTATACACCAGCAGCGTTCCTAAATGCCCTTTCCGCCCACTAACGTTCAAGGATTTCGCTAAAGGTAAACCCACTCCGAATGTCGAACGTGGACAAAACATGCTGCGTTGGGCGAGGTTAACCAGCTGATATTAGCCTTCATTTCATTGCCTTATTCTTAAAGGCATTATCTTACCCAACTGCTTCCAAGCCACCTCGTTGCAAAAATTGTAATCAAACGCGCCACTTTACTTTATTCCATAAACGGTGTCGTTGAACAGGAAGGGATTGAAAAAATAACAGCTGATGAATAGCTTGGAAGTTGCTGGCGTATCGGCGACGAAGTGGAAAACAAGCGGTGATAATTTTCCTTCTTTCACCGTGAGTGTTTGCGCATGCGTTAAGCCTGGCTGAATCGCATTTCGTAACTTTCGTCGGTACGCATTCCCACAAACGGTTTCCCGCGCACATTCCAGGAAAACACCGGTGTAAATATTTCGTAACGTAGACCTTTAAAGTTCCAGATTCGTTTTAATAAGTCCCTNTCCTCCCTGGTAAGGGAACAGCAGTAGGCCGCCTAGGCCCCCGGACTAATGCGATAACGATCATAACTGGGGCGGGCCAGCTTTCCTGTACGGCGGGTTGCGTTGGCGCGGTGTCCCAGGGACCACCAGGCGCGTTACAGCAGAAGAGATGTCCGGCGGGTTGCGTTGTCACAGACTCTCAGGGGCGATGCAGGGGTAATGTAACGCCCGGAGACACGGGAACAGAAGTTGCGCGATCTTTACAAACGAAAGCTTGGTGACTACAGACTATGTTTAAGACCATTAACACTTTTTGTGGTTTAAAACGTTTGGCACGATATAAGTTGCACGATTTTCTAACATTGTTAATGCCAAAACACAAATTATCACTATTAAATGATTGAAATCGGTCAAATAATTTGCACGTTACGATTTTTTAAACTATTACACAAATCTGGAATGAAAATACACATTTTTGTGTAAAACTTTATGTGGACACAGTCATGTTACAGATATTGTGGTGTAATATTTTGTTGTGGCCTTTATAAATACACTCAAAAAAAGATAACCAAACGAAACAAGTCTTTCATTTTTGTTAGCGGAATTCACAACGTAAGGAAAATTACCTAAAAATTCGCTAAATTTGAGAACTACTTATGTTTCTTACCAGTTTAGTTAGCTAGATAGAGGTCAGTTCTCTTTCCACTAGTAAGATAGCATTACAGGTTTGTCACTGGGAAATTATAAATTGACCGGTTATTGCCTTCCGTGTTAAGACATACAGTTGCAGTGGAAAATTTGTTCCGTTGTTTTGTATAAAATGGGGAAAAAGGTTTATTACCGAACATAGTGTGGCAACTGTTGTAATGAGAAAGCAACAGTAAACGCAGTTGAGCATTTCTAAGGCACGTGTCTAAATAAATAATTGTTTTTATGTCGGGTGTTTAATACACATATTAATCAATTTATTAAAAATACCAACACGTAATCGTATGCTACGTAATTTTCAGTAAAGTTTTTTTAAGAAGCATCAAATGATTCCACAATATTTTTCTATTCCTGTAATTGACTTATGTCACATATCATGTTAAGTTATGAATTTTTCGTTTACAACGTGCGTGATCCTTTTTCTTTATGTCCACTGTGGTCAACCATTTTTTATTGTGCATTACCACTCGGAATTTTTTACTAATATTAAATCCGTTCATTTTCCTTAAAATTTGCCAAAATAAGTTAAACAAATTGTTAGTAACCTTGCATTTTATATCAATCACATTTTACTTTGCGTTCTTGCATGGAAAATTAATTCCTTATTTTGCAAAAGGGACAAATATTCTTCGAAAACGTATGGTATAAAAAGAATGAAATTTTTGCGGACCAAGCGACCGTGTTGATTTAGCAGTCAGAGTACTCTCCTGCTACCAAGACGTATCTAAATGCGATTCCGTTCGGGTTCAACCTGATTTCCGCAGGTAGGAAACGTGGCGGATGTTGCCATTATTCCCGTTTTCCCTGCAATCGATTTCATATCGCCACTACACCATCTTTACTTCCCTTCGCCCTCGACGGTCCTCAAGACGTAGGCGTTAAGCACAGGAAAACCTCTTAATTCAACTTTTCATACAACGCGTAGGCAGCAATCCTCCGATAAACTTATGCAATTGTGTGATTTCCAGATATGTTGTTTTACGTGATGTCAGTGCTTCTGTGCGTCATTCTTACAGTCAAAGCTATTCACGGTAAGTTCAGTACTTTTTAAATCAACATTTGACAAACATTAATTCCAATTTCTGCATATATTTTTACGGGCACACTTAGTGGCAGGCGTCCAGTAAAGTTGGCAACGACAGTTCCGCACCTTAACAATGAATTAAAAGTTTTAGGTAAACATTTACAAATACTTAAACAATTTATTTTTATTTGGGTTTTTTCTTAAATCGCGTAGGTATAAGATTCGTATAATATGAACTTTTTGCAATAATATCACAGTTTCGGTAAATCTGATTTAATATTCGAGTGTAATAAGGCAGATGTATTATACGCTAATTCATTCACACATAAAAACTAAATGTTAGAAATCTTATGAATAATAATAAATAATCAGCGTAGACTAAATTTAAATATATTTGGCAATGAAGTGTTAACAGTTGTTAAAAAAACTGAATATAGCGATAATTATTTCATATCATAGTTGAGTGGGACGTTATCTTTAAAACGCTTCTCTGGTAAACCGCACAAAAATTTTGTACTATCTAAAAAAAAAAAGCTATGATATACCAGTTGGTATGAAAATAGCATTTCATAGGTGTGCCAATTGAAAACATTTGTGTGTGTCATGAAAATAGTTACTGTATTTGCAGCGATATCGAGTGTTTGGTGATACAGAGGCGTTTAAAACCCATATTGATAACAATAAATTAAATGGTCCTATCAAAACTATTGTATAAATATTTTTTTTTTTTGTTTAACGAAATATAAAAATTCAGTTAGCTTACTTATACGGGTATTACTATAATCGATGCTGTAAAATGCACAGCGGAGAAATTTACAAATAAATTATTTAAAACTGATTAAAATTACTGTTACGCCCTGCTTATTCAGTGCTTGCCATAACAAAAACGCTACCAGGTATTTCCGCATTATGGGCTGTCAAAATAGTTCTAGCGTAAGTGATTCGTCGTGAAGGAAGCTGTTATTTGGATTTTTAAAACTCGCCTAAAATTTTAACATTTGTGGAAATTGCAATGATTCGTATGTCAATGTAAATTCGAATTTAAAAGACAAATATCACTACCCCGTATATCTGAGATTTCGTAGTTATATATGGATAACTGGCGTGGCTGCCGGCAATAATTACGGGAGTTGCACGCAAATGTACCAGATCTGCGTGCAGTGAAACATTCACGGACCTGCGAACTACCACGTCACTTATGGTCTGTTTGCAGTATCTTCACACTTTCTCAATCAAACCTTTGATAAATCACCCTACAAACGACGCGTTTGGTTCTTTTCTATATATGTCACGTATCACAAGCGTTTTATACATCTGTTATCATAAAACATAAACGTTTCTTCAGTTTTGGTTAAATTGGGCTTTTTTTTCTCATCGGTAAAACGTGATATGTCGTCTATTATTAATACGAACAAAAACAGGGATAATATAAGTGTGTTGGTAACGCCTATGGAAATAGTTATAGTCAGGGGCGACTGTTCTCGCGAAAAGATTTCAGGACAAGTTGTGTTCCCAAACACTTCAGTTCAGAAGCACTTTGGTGATAGGATCGTTTGAATTGTTACGCGTCTTCTCTGTCTGGCCCGCGAATCACGGGCGGTCAGTGTTGGAGAAACTCAATTATGATTGGCTCACTCGTGTAACAGACTCTCTTCACACAAAGACCAGCGGACGATATCCAAATGAAAACTGGAGGCGTGCGCATAGGATATTGCAGTCTACCATCCGCGTTAATATTTTTTTGCGAATAACAGGTGGCCCTAGTTATAGTGCACAATATTGTTACGAGTGCGAACAAGTACGGTGGGTTGTCTATATGAAAGGAAGGGAGGAATAGCCTGAACGTAGAACGTTAACAGGGCTTCTGAAAAGTTTGAAGTAACCCATTTAAGAGCTGTCAAAACAACGCCACGAGAGAAACTAGCAGGAAATACCGTTCCGTGTGTGTTGGGTTTCATATGTGTTTCCATAGTGAGGGTTTGAATGCACCCGCATCACAGCGAACGTGTGCTTAAGATGATTCGTTATACGCCATATTTCCGTTTTCTTTATTATAAGGTTTAGTTATAAAGACATTATTTACTATACTATATGTAATTGGTAGATTTTTCTGAATTATTTTTGTTCTGCTACCATTTCTAAAATAATTTTTTTATTTATAACCGTCCATGCAACTTATTAAAATAGACTGAAAATGTTCGCAAGTTCTGTGACACGTGTGATTGACAACATATCTGTGTGTACATTAAAGAAGTTGTAATTTATTTATAGGCTACTTAAAAGAGGAAAAAAATATTTTGGTGTTTATTATTCTTTTTTAAGGTTCTGTAGATAATGTTTTTTTTAAGGTTCTGCTTTTTGGCATAGTATTTATTCGAGACGTTTCAAATCAATCATGATCATATAATAGAAAAGTAAATTTTAAAATGTTGTTATCTCAAGACATTTGTTGCTGAAATTAATAGCGATATTTTCTGGTCGCTTGTTGTCAGGTGTTAAATCTTTATCGTTTACAAATTACCAAATTATGAAATAATTTTAGTCTCAAAAAATACGTCACTAAATATTTTACAAAAAGTGGATTAAACTGATTAATTCTATATTAAATCTGAAACTTATACATTAGTTCAAGGTAGAACCAAGGCAAATTTTATTTACTTCCCCGATGCGGAGCGTATGTTCTATGATTACGGGTTTTTACTTTACCCGCTAACATCAAATCTTAATTGTTTCGAGCTGATAGTAGTCAATGCCAACGTCACTATTTCAATGAAAGTTTTATATTCAACAGTTTATATGAGTCGGATCTGTGCTGAATTTAACTTTGTACTTGAACGTAAGTAGAAGTGCTTCCATCAAAAAACTTTAGCTAAAGACATGTAAGCAACGTCTGCTCGCATTTTACGTACTCTACTGAATTCACTCATTTGTGGCAAAAGAAGTACTTTATATCGCATTAAAAATCGGCGTGATTTGCTAGCTTAAATTTTTTTTGCTCGGTGATTATACTTACCAGGACTTTCATATTGTCGGTGTTGAAGTTTCCGGGCGTGTCCTTCGGGCGTGAGGATACTCGCGAGGGAGCGAGTGGTACTACTCCGAGTCCATGACCTGCCTTATACAGGATTATTCTAAAATCATGGGACAAACATTGACGGGAGGTAGAGATCACTAAAATAAACAATTATTGTATAGTAATATATGGGCGGGAGTGACGCGTTGAGGCACAAACTCAAAAATAACACATGAAAAGCACCACATTGTTTTTTTTACAACGTCGCCGCTAAATGCCTTTTTACAGCGATGATTATAATAATTGCTCAAAATTGCTACCATCGACAGTAATGTAAGCTTGGTAGCGTCGGTGGAGTGATTGGCTAACATATTCCAATAGCCCCGTATTTCACGCACGCCACCATTGTCAGCCAATCACGCCACATGTAGAGGTCGCCAAGCATGCGTGACTGTTGGTGGATGCATTTCCAGCAACGGTTTTAACATTTTCTGTACGGAATAACTCGTTACGTATGCTGCTAACGAACAGTTTATGTTTCCGTTAATGTGTTATGTTTTTGTGTTTGTGCCTCAACGCGTAACTTCTGCCCATATATTCCTAAACAATAATTGTTTGTTTTAGTGAGCTCTACAACCCCTCAATGTTTTTCCCATGATTTTACAATCAACCTGTATACACCAGCAGCGTTCCTAAATGCCCTTTCCGCCCACTAACGTTCAAGGATTTCGCTAAAGGTAAACCCACTCCGAATGTCGAACGTGGACAAAACATGCTGCGTTGGGCGAGGTTAACCAGCTGATATTAGCCTTCATTTCATTGCCTTATTCTTAAAGGTATTATCTTACCCAACTGCTTCCAAGCCACCTCGTTGCAAAAATTGTAATCAAACGCGCCACTTTACTTTATTCCATAAACGGTTGCGTTGAACAGGAAGGGATTGAAAAAATAACGGCTGATGAATAGCTTGGAAGTTGCTGGCGTATCGGCGACGAAGTGGAAAACAAGCGGTGATCATTTTCCTTCTTTCACCGTGAGTGTTTGCGCATGCGTTAAGCCTGGCTGAATCGCATTTCGTAACTTTCGTCTTGGGTATCTACGCCGGTACGCATTCCCACAAACGGTTTCCCGCGCAAATTCCAGGAAAACACCGGTGTAAATATTTCGTAACGTAGACCTTTAAAGTTCCAGATTCGTTTTAATAAGTCCCTNAATTCCAGGAAAACACCGGTGTAAATATTTCGTAACGTAGACCTTTAAAGTTCCAGATTCGTTTTAATAAGTCCCTGATTTACTTCTCTGTATTAAAGTTAATAATGATCCATATTTTTTTTTTCGTTTCATGATATTTATTTGTTTCACGGGAAACTTCGTTGAGAGCACGGATACACGAGATAATGGAAAACCAGATTTTTGGTTTTGGTTATTTTAGAAACGTAATTTCTAACACGTAGTTATAAATGTCTATTTAGCTCATAATGTTGCGGGGACGAATGGACAAATCCAATTGTGAATTTACAGTGCAGAAAATATATCTGGTGAGGTTAAGTCGATAAAACGATCGTGGTTAGTGCCAGTATACGAGCTCCGAGTGTACTAGTGCTTCGTAGCCCATTACAGTCACGAGATCCTTCAGGTGCGTCCTTCTTGGTGTTGCAATTTTAATAGCCAGCAATGTATATACAACGTGTTTTTTAATAACATGTTGAAATTCAAACCACAGAATCTATGTACAAATATAAAGAACAAATCCTTGCAACAAAATTTTGAGAAAAATCACCTAGTATTTTTTAAAATATTAATTGAAGTTAGCAAAACAGCGCCAGGAGTCCGCAGCTCCACAACATGCCTGCGTAAACAAGTTGCATATCGCGAAGGCGAACGGAACTGGTGCGTCATGCGGTGTAAAGCTGTAAGTAGGCCGCCATGAAAATATATGAAGAAACGACGAAGTGAACTCTGCTGCTTGCACGTGGTTAGAAATAAAATGCAATCACTTCTGGCAGCCCCTGCTGTTCAATTGCTTATCCCTCCCTCATTGTTCAAGCAGTGTACTGAGAAGCAACCACTAGCAATGCCCAGGTACCTCTTGTAAATGGTGTCCTATGCGCAGGCGCTCTCCGCATGGCACGCCAGTTCCCATCGCCTTCGGGATATGCAACTTGTCGTGCTCGCAGGTACATATAGCTGCGGACTCCCTGCGTTGTCTTGCCTAACTTATACTTAAATTAAAAAATACTAGATGACATTTCCAAACGTTTTGTTAGAAGGGGTTTATTGTTTCTATTAGCCCATAGATTTTCTGGTAATAATTTCTACGTGATATTAAAAAACATCTTGTATGTAGGTTCAGGAGCATGGCGCACAGTCCTAAATAAAATTGATAAATCAGCATGTGGTTCTTGCCTGAGGCGGGTGGCTTATAAATGAGAGTAGGCTGACGTTAATCGGAGCCAGCTGCCTTCCCTGACGGACAGACCTCTTGCCCCAGCCAACCTGAAGAATGGACGAGCTGAGACGAGATAGGAGAGGAGGTACGGCGGAATGAAGACGGAGGAGGACCAGTCAGAGCACCGAGAAAACCCCTACACCGCGGTAGTGTCCACCCCACTCCCCACATGAGAGCACACCTTCCGAAAGTTCACCCCCTCCTCCTTGTCGGCACCCGGAATTGAACCCGGGACCTCAGAAGTGAGACGGCCAGTGACTAACCAACTGAGCCAACCGTGAGTATCCTGAATAAAATAATTAATTTAATATTTCTAATTAAATAATATATTTATTTTTTTCTGTACATTTATCTATTTTAAGAGAAGTATTTACTAAATAACGGCCCTGTAACAAATTTTTTAAAAATTGTTTTATGCCATGTTAAGGATGGATTATACATTTTATTGCAGCTAGGTGCAAATTTTGACGTCCATAAGTTTACTGAATGAGTGTTATACTTACGTTAAGATTTTAACAACCCCGTNAGCTAGGTGCAAATTTTGACGTCCATAAGTTTACTGAATGAGTGTTATACTTACGTTAAGATTTTAACAACCCCGTTTCGTAATCGTAGGTAACCAGGCGGTCGTGAATTATGAGAGCGTATGTCTGGGTATCTACTGGGAAATTTTCGCTCGCAGTCATTTCCATGCGACATTCTATTACCCCCGCTGTTAATTATATCGTCTTGCTTGCTCACGTCAAAAACTAGTAGAGGTGCAGTGCTCACGAAATCGCTCGGTTCTAAAGCCGGTGAAGTTAACTGTCCATAGAATGATTTTTGAAACTCTGGGTACATTTGGTATGGCAACATGTACATTCCAATAGTAAAATCAACGTTTAAATCGCAGTTGGGGAAATTTTCCTAGTTCAACAATATTTTAGCGTACTTTATTTTGACATGATCCAATGAGGAACGGTCTGCCTTTAAGGAATTTTGGTTTTTCTCGTCTGAAATGCTGGGATAACGAATCTGGGTTTTTCAGTCGCAAGGCTTGACTTCACATTCCAGTTCACGTTTAGAGACATCTTTAGTTTCGGGGGTACATTTCCAAACGCCATGTGGGGAAAGCAATATCTATGTTTCGTTCTTTCTCCACATATTTTAAATACTTTACGTGCTCCGACATTTTCACCTGAACGTGGGGCAGCTACCACTCAATCGTATGTATGCTCAGCAGCGTCTTTTCTAAAAGAGTGGCCAACTCTTACTTGAAATTAATTATGATGTGTTTGTAATCTTCCGTAAAACTGAGCAACATCGATAGAGGAAAACAAATTTAAAATTTTCTCCCATCGTAAATAGGTACTTCGTAATCAGATTCGATCCCTCCCGGCCATTTTTGCTGCAGACAGTTGATTGCGCGTGAGGGAGAGATAGTTTCTTATGATGGAAGTTAAATCTACTTCCCTGCAGTTATCCACTTCATATACTTTCAGCTCGTACGGAATTCTATGTTTCATATGGAGTATGCCAGTGATTCCCAAAGTTCTATGAATCGCGATCCATTAAAAAAAATGCCAAAAATTAGGACCCACTTTAATGCCTTATGCGATAAACGTACCGTTTCGCTGTACCATCATGTTCACATTGTATTTCTTGCGTAGAGTAAGGAAGTGAAGGGTAGTAGGAAGGCGGTGGGGGTTGCATTGACTGCGCACCCTGCGTTGTATTTTACGTCTGATTTACAGTTGCATTGCACGTGTGTAGGTTCTCAATTATAACATTTACAACTCATGCATATGTTTATGTCTGAAATTATATTTTTCTGNATTCCCAAAGTTCTATGAATCGCGATCCATTAAAAAAAATGCCAAAAATTAGGACCCACTTTAATGCCTTATGCGAGAAACGTACCGTTTCGCTGTACCATCATGTTCACATTGTATTTCTTGCGTAGAGTAAGGAAGTGAAGGGTAGTAGGAAGGCGGTGGGGGTTGCATTGACTGCGCACCCTGCGTTGTATTTTACGTCTGATTTACAGTTGCTNGGTGGGGGTTGCATTGACTGCGCACCCTGCGTTGTATTTTACGTCTGATTTACAGTTGCTTTGCACGTGTGTAGGTTCTCAATTATAACATTTACAACTCATGCATATGTTTATGTCTGAAATTATATTTTTCTGGGCCCACCAAATTTTAGTCTCCGACCCACCAGTGGGTCGCGACCCATACTTTAGGAAATACTGGAATATGACATTTTCCGATTATTTTGGTGGTTATAGGTAGAATAACATTAGAACTCGCAATAAAGCGGCAGAAGCGTAAATGCGAGTTACACGTAACCGTACAAATGTCTTGGTTTTGTACCAATGTGCGAATCTCAGACGACAGCGCATATGTGCCTGGGATATATGGAACACAGGTATGGAATTCCGTCTTTTGTGGTGCTATATTCGTGGATTACTGGCTCGCCTACGTTAAGTATTTCTGCGTCCATATTTCTTGGAAACTTTGAACCCTAGACTTTTAAGAAAACGTGCGTTTTCATTTGTTAAAACACTGACGGTCTGGCGCTTACTGAGTTTGCATTTGCTGCAGGAGGCCTTTTTTTTAAACATATTTTTTTTCAATTCAACCCTACGTTTATTTAAATGTAAACGTAATGTTATTTATTTACCTCTTAAATGTATTAAACGAGTATCTTTATCTGCGATTATCACTACAACTTCTTGTACTCTCTTGGGCACGACTGGTGCGTAAACGAGAATTCGTGAAGTGTCTGCCTTTGTTTCCCGTTAAGATATGAGTCGCCAATTAGGCGGGGCGTAATTCTTATTACATTTACGGGCAACATGTTTACAGGAAGCATAGACCCGTTTAATTTATTGGCTTCGTAAAATGTATTTTCAAATCCAAGCATGCGGGCTAGAGAATCGTTTTTCGTAAAATCAATATTTGCAGAACAAAATATATCGCTTTTTCAGAGTATCGGAGTTGCCACGAAGCAGAAAAGCAATGCTGGCTAACTGGAAAGCCTTCCTCAAATATGTAGAAATATCGTCCAGTTAGTCCAGTTCGTAGCTACCTGTAAGTAAACAAATTTCTCCAGTGGAGTCATCGAGGTTCAGATGCCTGAAAGTACCATTCGTAAGATCTATGTTAGGAACAGAAAAATACGCCTGAAAGTCTGTCAGGGCGAGAGACCAGGGGTGGAAAAAGGACGGAACAAAGTTCCGAAGTCCTGCCCATCAGAATCAAGGTTATAGAACGGATACACTTTAACTAAGTGCACTACATTTTATTAAATAATTTATGCGAAAGGAACCGTAGTCACAAGTGCAGCAATTTTACTGACACGGAAGTTGCTCAGTTTGGTAATTATAACTCAATTTCACACCGCCCAAATACTTTCTCAGTTCTGGAGGTGCCCGCAGATTGCCAAAGCTGTCAAAATACTCCACAGTGTTTCTACGTTTCTGGTAAGTAGTCCAATGAGTTCCCGAACCTTTACTACTATCCAAATTTACGATAACACTCTCTGAAACCTTAATACCACGCGGTAATTTATCGCGCATAAATACTCCGCGAAAATTTGGTATTTTTTATTTGCGAGAAAACTTTATTATGTCTAAGTTAGTGAGAGGGCTTTAAAGTAAAGCCTTTAAGATCACCTCTTTTTTCCCCTTCGGTGGTTCTTACTCTTCTTTCTGCCTCCGCCTACATAATATGGTCTAAAATTTAGTCCTTGTCCTTTCTTTTACCGCTGGCGAGCGCTTCCATTGTCTGATTGTATCAAACTGCCCCTGTTTATTGCTTACGTTGGTTTTTTGATTGCATACTCGAGTTCTGATGTCATTTGTGTACATAAATAGCACTATATTCGTCCCGTGAGTGTATTAAATTGAGTCGTGTCACACTCATGCACTGCAGTTACTGGCGGTACTATCATACTCGCATTTCTTCTTCATTTAAGCGCTGACAACAACTTCTCTCTTCCTGTACCTATCTAATGCACTTTTCTTATGTTGCTCTTTCCTCTTTGTGCGTTCATTTGTCCGCTACGATTTTTTTTTTAGGTGGGAAGCTTTCCTTTTAACGGCCCCGAAAGCCACCTCTACACAATGCTTGAAGCACCATTGGTGATTTTAAAGCATGCAAATTAATTTACATAAATATTAAAATAAAACCGGATTCTCGGCGGTTTTTGCTTCTGTAGTGTATAGGCATCGGTGCAAAATACAATTATCTGTGCGCATGGTTGTTTAACAGCCGTGTGGACGGTAACGCGAGAGGGTGAGACGCACAACTTGAGACCGCCATTATAAAAAAAATTGTGTTACTCTTGAAACTGTAACGTTGAAAATATTTCCAATAAATAAATTTCCCAAAAATTAAACATGTACGTTTTTGAGAGACATTATTTCGTCACCACGTTTGACCGTGAGTAAAATGTGTTGATCAAAACAGTGGGATGGTTCATATTCGGAAGTACATATATTTTATGCGTTCGTGTTTTTCATTTGATTTTGCTTAATTGTTACCAATAAGTACATGCAAATATATATTTTTTATTTAATGTGTGACAAATGGTTTTTATTACTTCCTGAATAATAATCACGCGCATGTCCATGAAGGAGGTGCGGTGGGAAACAATGTATTCAAGGAAGTTTACAATCCGTGACGTATTCCCGATTAAACGGCCCATTGCCCTAATTATATTGTAATCATGTATTAGTATACTTGTTCCCATCGCTTCTGCAATTTCGGTGTCTCCTTCTTTTTTTTACAAAAAAATGTTGTTTGACCTTGAGTAATGCAAAGGAACTATAGCATTGACTCGTTATTACATTTGTTCGTTCTGTTTGCTTGACTTCGAGTTCCTTTGAAATTATCCCCCAGGACGACACTGTATTTATCTATGTATATATACAAACTGCTATAAAATTGCGTGTAATAATACTAAATAATCTAACTCTCTTGCCTTGCGTGAAAGTAAACGAAAAATACCTTAATGTCATACTCCTGCTTCGTAACAAAAGTCTTATCATTTGAGTACATATATCCATAGAGTTAATTTTTTAACTGAGTTGCGTGTTTATTGTATCGTTTCAGGTAAAGGTTTTTCTAAATGTATCTCTTGAGATACTGGATATGTTAAAGATAAGTCATCTTAATTAGAATAGTGTTATTACAAAAGTTCATAAAAATGAATTGAAGTACAAAATGTCACACCCGTTTTTCCTCTAAATTTCCCTTTTTTTTTTTTTTCGCCAAACACGCAAAATTTCCAATAAAAAATTTCAACAGATGTTTCTCATAGTGCGTTTCTTTAAGTCTTCTCTATAAATGATCTCTATAAAATATTTGTGTTTTTAAAGCATATTAATGATAATCAGGCAGCTGATATTCGAGTCTTCAAATGTCGTGGATATGTAGAATTGTCGTGTAAGGTTTAGTGTCAGTGGTCTAATGATGCAAAGCTAGATATATCTAAACAATAAACATTAGTTATCACCGGAATATACGGTACATTGAAAGAAAGAATGCAACAAATAGTGTTGTAGATAATTATACGATTTGCAGTGTCTATATATCAAATGAAGTATCCCGATAGACTGACTGACTGCGAAACCGACTCACTCGCACACTTTTATCAACGCACAGTTCAAACTGCTACATGCAAAGCCATGGAAATTTAGGAATGCCTTCTCTTTAAGGTTCTACCAGCCATTAAAAAGAATTTTTCGAAATTTCACCCCTAAGAGGTTGGAAATGGGTAAAATGTGTTTTCGTGGACTCCTCAATAGGTTTTCACCTGGTGAGATTTCGTTGCGCTCTTATCTTCAAAAGGCTACTTATATACATGCCAAACAACTAATTTCAAATTTTTTATATTCAATACTTTATAAGGCGAAAAGGGGTCAAATAAACTTTTTTCGATGAGTCCACGATAGCTCAAAAACCGAATAATATATCGTTATATTCTTTGCTTTTAAATGTTTACTATATAAATACTATAAATTAATATCAGTAGTTTTTTTAGTTGNGCTACTTATATACATGCCAAACAACTAATTTAAAATTTTTTATATTCAAAACTTTATAAGGCGAAAAGGGGTCAAATTAATTTTTTTCGATGAGTCCACGATAGCTCAAAAACCGAATAATATATCGTTATGTCCTTTGCTTTTAAATGTTTACTATATAAATACTATAAATTAATATCAGTAGTTTTTTTAGTTGAAATTCTTAAGGATGTGAAAAAGATTCGAATGTGTTTTCAGTGACATGTTACCTACAGTACATATTTTCATTGCGTGAAGCCTTCAAAACAAATATATTGTGTAAAAACTTATGAATTGAAAAATTTGTGATTAGAAATGGAGCCCATATCTTACCAAGATAAAATAATTAATTTACTTAAGAGTAGCAGACAAAATTTGTCACAACTAAGCAAAACCAATAAATAAAGTAGGTAATTTTCGTAGACTGCCCGATAAGTCAAATAAATCGCACTATATTATTTTTCCTTCTGTGATTCTATTTACATCTTTACATCACATAGTATGTTTCATAATTCCATACACCATTTTCGTAAAGGGATGTCAATTCCAGCAGCAAAGTAACCATATTTAATTATTTAATTTTGAAGGGAATTGACAAATAGTTTTAAAAACTAATTGCTCTAGAAAACAATATTACGGGGATTGAGCAATGATGGCAATAAAACAATATAATAATTCAATTATATAGTTTCCTAAAGTTGTCGGAAGAGGTTAAAATAGAGTAAGAATCTTATGCAGTCGATTACCCTGCGTATTTAACTAACAGCATCTACCCTCCTGGCGTACCACAACACAAGTCTCTTCTCACGGTCGGGGCTCCATTAATGTTACCGCGAAAACGCTGCAATAGCATCAGGCTCTCAGTGAAGACTTGGCAAAGAGAGGCAATTAAGGCCACACTCTTCAGTGGATATGCATGGAAAAGGGGTGAGTTTAGGGCTCACATTTTTTAACGAGGACTATACATAAAATTAAGTTTAGAATGTGCATGAATCTTGTGTGCGCTTACAAACAATCTTATAAATAAACGTCTACACAGAGAGTCTGGAAAGTGTTATTATCTAAGACAGGAGACAGAAATGCCATGCACCCATGGTCCCTATGCAGGATGGTTCTTCGGTGGTATGTCGTCGTCTTCCTTATGGTAGCGGGACATTAAAACCTGGTACCCTTGATGATAATCATCTGAGCTACGCGTTTCATGTCGGGGTGGTCATTTATTAAGTGTTGGCCACAAACTATTCCTTAGTACGGAAAATTATTACCATGTCATTTTTTATTCATGTATGATGTAGTATTAAGGCAGTAACTTCCTTATTCGAAATTGTTGAAGTTTCACTTAAAATGTAAATAAGATATTAATTTTGTGTATACTATAAATACTCATTTATATTTATTTATGAAGTGTTACTTTAAAATTGCGGTGTATCCAACAGCGAAACTTATTCATATTAACTTATTTTTATTTGTATAAAAGATACTACTTTATAAATTGTGGTATATCCAAAAGATAAAAATGCTCTTTTTCCTCTGTGAAACATTTAAAAAATAAATCATACTCCAATGAAAAAATGTATTTAGAAAATATTTAAAGAATCTTGATCCAACATAGATTTTGATGTTCCATCGAAAGAAGATGCAAAATAATAAGTGTAAATTTTGGGACTGTATAAGAATTATATAAAAGATTTCTTAAGAGACTGTGGAATAGATGACACTAAAAATACATCATTTATGTAAATTTTGGTTATGACTTACTTAATACAAAGTCTAATAAAAATGTGTTAAATATTTAGATATGTTCTATATAAATGTATATTATACCCTATTATTACAAATAATTCAATTTACGTATGATTACGGATAGTAAAAACAAGTCTGGTTAACAGAAAAATCATTTTTTAATGAAAAACATTACAGGGCAGTGGTTAATTTTCATTTCAAGAACTGGAATTCATGTTCGAGATGATGTGGTTTGAATTTACTTCGTGATTAGATGAGTGTGGCCAGTAGGGATGGAAGCCACTCTCAGCGATGACCAATCACCACTTGTAGCCGGAGTATCCGTAAGGGTATCCGTAGCCACTGCCGTAGCCCAGACCGGAGTACCCATAGCCGGGGTAGCCCACGCCGGAGTATCCCAGGCCGGAGTACCCCAGACCGGAGTACCCCAGGCCGGAGTATCCCAGCCCGCTGTAGCCGAGGGCGGGGATGCCGGAGTATCCCAGGCTAGTACCGACCACTCCTCTCTTCTCCTTCTGCGACTCCTCGGCGGCCGCGAAGACAACCAGCAGAGCGAAGACAATGCAAGCCTGCAACAACATAAGACTTGCACAGAAGGCCGTTCATAACATATCTCTATTGTCAGTGGTTATCACACACAAATGTATGCTTATTTTGTGAGATACTATTAAGTTTTGTGGTTTTAGGTACTGTAAATAAGAAATATTATGATTCATGCTGAGAATGCATTAGGGCAGGTATGTGGGCCGCGTCTTTACCTCTAACAATTTTTCCCGTGTTTTTTCCTTCCATGCATGGTTTTGTACAGAATTGTTTAATCATGCATTTACAGTTTTTAGTATGAAGGTTTTTTCAGGTTCTTTGCACATGACTGCACAGATTACAGGTGGATAAATGTGAAACAATTGCTCTTCATTTCGAAGCAGATTTTTATTATAAAATATAACTCTAATTTAATGTCTCTTAAATGTTTATGAGTAATGAGCTTCCCATGTTCCACCCTTAATAATTTTGTCGTCCGAGATGATGCCCCAGGAATTAACTGCGATTATATACTCTTATGTATTTATAGTATACATCATGTTGTTCACTCTGGTTTCGATATCGCAATTGTTATTTAGTTGTATAAATAATTCATAACTGCGGATTGCATATTCTCTGTACAACTGAAATATGAAATAAGTTTTCTTTATTTTTTATTTTCTAAACTGTGTACATAAACAATGACCGTTCGCAGTTTTCAATATTACTTCTAATTGATTTTTTTCATATAAATGAAATAAATCAATATAATTTTTAATTAAATTTTCCTTGCATGCATGTTATCTGGCATTTTTCTCTAATTTGTTATTTCACTCATAAATTACCACTATAATCTGCATATCTAGTCATTATATTGCATACCATATGAGTGGATATTTTTTGGTATATTTAGGTAATGTTATTAACTAATTTGTGTGTATGGTGTCACGACGATAATAGTTAAATAAATGATGTCTGTAATACATAATGTTAATCTACTAGATTTACTGTTACAAAAGAGGCACATTTCTGTTACCATGGCACAGTAAAATGTATTTATTACTGTAGGATTAATGAAAGGATTTTCGTTGTCCGAAAGAAGTGAAATTATTTAGAAAGACAAAAATCCATCAAGAGTGGGTACAAAATTTAAGCCGATAGTAAGGAAATGGACAATAAAAAATTTCTAGTGTACAACATTTTTCGTAATTTCCCGGTTATAAATATGTCCGTTTAAATGTATATCATTCAAATACATTTGTAATTCAGTACTATTTTTAATACGTTGATATTTTAAATACTCTGTGGTTCATTTAGAACAAGAATATTCTTTTATATCTATGCAAGTTTAAGAGTTACAACCATTTCACGACATTGTTGGTGTAAAATTTTAAGAATGATAATTCCTGCCCACTAGCCACCATTATTCACAATTTGTGACTCGGTAAAAACACAGCTGAAGTTGATTATCAGAGTTGCTATCTTTCTTCTCTGTATACAACTTACTACCATTACACGCTTTATTAAAGTGAACAGTGGTATAGAATGCATGTATGGTGAGAAATGTTTTCAGGATGAAAACTTACCAGGACCTTCATGGTGTCGGTGAAGAAGTTAGTGGGTGTGTCTTGCAGGCCTGCGGATACTCTTCAGCGAGCGAATGGTAACGCTTCAAGCTCGCGTTCTGTCTTATATACACCTCTTTATGCGCCCCCTCCACACAGCTACTGACACTGGTTCCGTTAGAAGTAAACCAAGTTAAATTCTGATGACAACCTCCCGCGCAGTGCACGCTGAGAACGAACAAGGTTAACCAGGCAGTGTTACCTTCACTTCCTTCGCTATTCACCAGTCTGCATTACAACAAGATCACTTGCAAGCGGTCGCAGTGAACATCAAATATTGCATGAGTTATGGCCAAACAAGTGTTTGCATGAAATACAGTCTAACTTGTAGGCATTGCTTGTAAGTACTCTTTCCTCGTTCAAAAAAAACTTGACCCACGTAGATTTGCATTATGGTGTGTCAAAATTACGATTCGAGTCGTTTCGGTACATACAGATCAGATAACCGAACACATTTATAGAAAATGTTATGGTAATATCTTAAAGATAATACCTAAATTCATGTTTAGACGTGATTTGCAAAATCCAGTTTATACAAAATCGTAGAATGCTACAAATCAAGATAATGCTAAAATTTCCTTTATCTCCTTATCGGCTCTCAAGACCTCGTTGTTAAGAGCCGCAAAAATATCTCAACTCAACTCAACTCTATGACCTACTGGAAATATAGTTTTTCCTCGGTGGTAGATTGGCAAAGAGGAAATACACTCATTTGCAAAATAATTTATCACCGTGAAGATGCCATCGCAGGAGCACATAAGTGGGTACAGGCAGAGGACATGGTAGTTTGTATGCAGAAAATATAAAAATGTTGTACAACACCAAACATATTTTACAGAATACCAACACTTGCAGGATGTCCTTATTACGATAGTGCACCATCTGTAGCACATAAACAGGCTGCGATATGGTCGGACACGGAGGCATAGAGACGTTGGGTGTTCTCCTGGAAAAGATCCTGTCACAGCTCTTTTGCTGGAAAATGGAATTGTGAAGCTACACCAGGAAGAGGAGCCCACGTGGTCACAGAATTTCCTGGACGTATCACCACTCCGGCAGGGTTCTTTCAATCCCCACCTTTGGGGTGCGTGAATCGTAGATAATTACACCCCACACCACGAACCTTCTCGTTGGGGCGGTGTGCAGATCTGCAATGCAGCGCGTATCACAACGCTAGCCAGGATGCCGAATTCGGTGGCTCTCAGTATCCAGAGTGAACTGTTATTCGTCGCTGAACATCACTAGTCGCCAATCCGCAAGCTGCCATACTGCCTGTTCCCGGAAGAAGCGACACTCGTGCTCAGCGATGCTCAGGTCGTAATGAAAGACGTCGTAAGGGATGCGGCGATGACGGACTTTACCCTGCTGGTCACCTGGATCTGGTACTGGTGGTCACAGGCGTATCCCTTGCTGCGTGACATGTACCTGGATGGTGCGCAGTGACGATCATGGAGCATGTCGCAGTATGAAACGATCCTCCCTGCCGGGGTCGATCCCAGTCTTGTCGATAGGTGCTTGTACCCTCCTGTTCCCCAGGCTTTCATCGCTGACTTACAATGTGGGCAGAAGGGTTCAAGTGACTAGCAATACGCTGGAACATCCCACCGGATTTCTGGAGGCCGATGAAGAAGCCTCTCTCAAACTCATCCGGCTGTAAAAAGGGTTATCGAATCCGTTGTCACTACATATATATATAAGGATTGAATCAAATTACGAAGGTATGAAACTGCATACATTCCTTCTTTCTGTTTTTCGTCACCGTGAAACTCGTGTCTCAAGAGTGTCTTTTGTATTTGTACATACATATATATTTGCGTTTGTGTTTAATGTTTTACTCGTGTCTGCAGAGATACCTTATTTACATTATTTTATTGCTTTTAGGTTTTATATACGTATAATTTGGTTGTTCAGATATGCTATGCACAACCATCGCAATAAAGAGTGTGCGAATGAGGCCTTGCATATTAGACGACATTTACTCCTAATTTACTCATAATTTACTGCTTCAGGGCGTCAGCATGTAGTCGCCTTCCTGGCTTCAACAATAATTAATTATAAGCCTAAAGTAGCAAATGTCTTAGACGTGCTACCAGTCAAGTGTTGCAGCGAATGTCTTCAGAACCGCANAATTATAAGCCTAAAGTAGCAAATGTCTTAGACGTGCTACCAGTCAAGTGTTGCAGCGAATGTCTTCAGAACCGCAGGTACATACACGCAGGCGTGTAAATACCGGGAAGGAGGTTGCATTCTGTGACAAACACCCGCATTCCTTTGCCTTGCCTTCTCGTCGACTCCCTAAAATACGTGCCCCAGTTTTAGGGATTATCTTTTACAAAATTTAGTTACAATCAGTGTAAGCATTCTTCAGTTAAAAATGTGGAAGCAACGAAACACAAAAATGGAGGAGAAACATAACATCAAGGGATTACCGTAACAAATTTTCACAACATTTTCTCAAGAAAGTTTATTTTCTAGGGGAAAATCGAGGCCGNAATCAAGGGATTACCGTAACAAATTTTCACAACATTTTCTCAAGAAAGTTTATTTTCTAGGGGAAAATCGAGGCCGCTGTGAATTTCCGCATTTCCCGCTTCACTCAAGGCGACCGTTATGAACAGGAGTTCGGTTAGTCCTATTTAAAGTAAATTTCCTTACCCAGTAACTTTAATTCCTGACTAGGGTGTATTTTAATATAAGTGATATGTTAATGGAGTGAAGAAATTTTTTGTTAATATTAGATAGTAAAGAGCATGTAAATTTTATCAATACCTGTTATTTCCTATTGAAACTATTAGTTGATGAGGATAAGATTTAAATTGAAGTAGATGCGTTTATTTAGTAGTTCTGTTATCATCTTGAGAAGGAACATTTTTCCAAACAGAACACTTTTTAACTAGACATTTTGTATATTTTTCAATAGACAGTTGATTTTTACTTATCACTCCATAATTCTTTAGCGCCAATAAAATGTGCACAGTTGCCATCTACATAACACTTGGCAGCGTGAATCATTAAAAAAATACTATAAGCGTATTGAGACGGGAACCGCCAAAATGTACATAAAAGTTGTCATTTTACGAAATCAAATGAACTTTCCTGTTGTTGAGTCTACGTATTTCATGTATTGGGTGTTATTTAATGTTTGCGAACTTATATTTGTTTATAAAATTGCTTTTATGAAATATCGAAAATACTATATTAAATGGTTTTTTGATTCTATTATCTTAACTTTTACAGAACGTTGGGATTTGATCACAAAAATTTGTAAATTCTGACGAGCTATCAGCATCAAAATAAGAGAGAATGTNTTACAGAACGTTGGGATTTGATCACAAAAATTTGTAAATTCTGACGAGCTATCAGCATCAAAATAAGAGAGAATGTTCGGACACTTGATGTGTGTTTTTATGTCGAGAGCACATGCCCCAATGGGAGCATTTTACGAAACTCTTTGCAAAGTTCAGCGCGTTAGTTCAGCAATGCATAGCACACAAACCGCGCTGTCCTAGCAAAAATATTCTCAAAAAACAAATTGTACAAAACCGCCAATGCATTTTTAACTAATGTTTTATCCGACATACGTAAATCTACATTAAATCGGACGTAGTCAAATGATGTAACACAAATTATAACAATGCCTTAATAATCTGTCAAAGGGGTTTGTTAAACATGCCAGTTCACAAGTTATTTTCATTTTACAGAATTAACAATAAAGTATTTTTGAACTTCGCAAATTTAGCAAATTAACTATTATATTATGTGGCATTCCTATAATTTTAAAAGTAATATAGCATTGTAATCCTATTATACTTTGCTTAGGTTTTGAGATACTGTAAGATGTCTTCCAGAAACGTTGAAATGTAACTGGTTATCGTAAAATGAAAAAAAAATTTCGGGTTATAAATTCCACGTGCAAGGATTGCCTTAGCTAATTTAATTTGAATGGGCATGCCAATAAAATAAAACAAAGTGAAATATTTTTACGCATTCACGCTGGCATACTTATTATTACGGAGATGGNATTAACTATTATATTATGTGGCATTCCTATAATTTTAAAAGTAATATAGCATTGTAATCCTATTATACTTTGCTTAAGTTTTGAGATACTGTAAGATGTCTTCCAGAAACGTTGAAATGTAACTGGTTATCGTAAAATGGAAAAAAAATTTCGGGTTATAAATTCCACGTGCAAGGATTGCCTTAGCTAATTTAATTTGAATTGGCATGCCAATAAAATAAAACAAAGTGAAATATTTTTACGCATTCACGCTGGCATACTTATTATTACGGAGATGGNTGGCATGCCAATAAAATAAAACAAAGTGAAATATTTTTACGCATTCACGCTGGCATACTTATTATTACGGAGATGGAAAAAAGAATTGTAATGTTTTGAAAGGACGTCTTTCTTTGTTAACTAATGTTTCGTGGTTGACCAGCTTCACTTAGCAGTCACCCAAACCCCATCTCATCCACGACCACTTCAAAACGTGGGTTGCACTTCGCAGATATCGTCCAATCTCCCTTCCCTCTCACGTTTGCCCCGTGTTATGCATACAAGTCGGGCATCATTCAACAAAACGTAAAATACAATTTTTTATTTGTTTCAGTAATATTATGTTTATGTAAATGTTATAAAGTTTGCGCCTGTGATATTCATGTTACGTAGCAAGAAAGTTAAAACTTCTGCGTCCTGCATATAATAAAACGGTACCTTTGTTCAATGATTCTAAGGAAGCTTGGAACATTTATCCCTTTTCACTTGGATTTATGTGGTTGGCCGTCCTATTGAGCCGTTTGAAATGAATTCGTCCACGATGTGCAAAAAATATCTAATTCCAATGAATAAACAATATACACGTGCACGAGGCTAGATTATATTTCCTCTTCAACTTACAACTTCAACTTCCTCTTCACGTACTAGAGTGGAGAGGTTTAGACGGCTTCTGACATAGCAGACTTGAGAACCGATGAGTGTGAAACTAGGCGATTGTGAAGCAACGGAATGCAAAGGCGGGGGGAAACCGAGAGATCCTCGAGAAAACCCCGCCGACTAGCGGCACACAGTCTAACTCGATTCCTACGTGTGAAAATCCGGGAGCGGCCCCGCCGGGAACCAAACCCGGTTAGCCTTGGAGGGAGGAGACCGCTGTAGCCACTACGCCACAGCCGCAACTTATGTCTAGAGATACGGGAATTTCTCAAGTACAAGTTGTGCCGTGTTAAACTTCAACTATCTATACTTTCTTATTGTATGATTGAGCCAGACTCGCCCTGTAGGACTACGAACCACTAATACACTTATAGTAGGAGACCGAGCTAATCACGTACAACATAGTACATTGCTTATTAAAGTGCCCATCACGAAGAGATGAGTCATTTATGGAATGACAGTGCCTGGGGTGAATGCAGAAATCTACAGCCCCTTTCCTTCCTCCCAAAAACCTGCGCTCTCACAGGCCTCGTGATTTGTCAAAAGTTCTCGCGAAACTTGTGTGTCTCTAATTACGGAATATGATACTTGATGATCTTGATGATCGTTAGAGGACGTTTTGAACACACATCCCTGCGTGACTGAAATATTTTAGCATTAATTTTAAATGTTTCAAGTAGCTCGTAGCCCACCATTATTAGGAATTTTCGTAGTTTTTCTCATCTGTGTTTTTATTTCCTTAATTTTTTTTTCATGTAGACTTGAATTCTTATTATATTCACTTGTTTCTTCTTACTATTAAGCATAAAATTACAACTTAATTACGAGGTCAAATTATAAGTTATGGAATATATTAGTTACAAATCTTGTGATAAGTGATGTATGTTGTTCTGATTCTCTTTCACAGCTAAATTCTTGACAATGTAAATAACTTGAACCTCCTGTTATTATTTTACATTAAATATCACATTATTGTCTCATTATTTCGAAGTATTGAAGAGTGATATATAACTAAATTTTGTATTTTACTATCGCACTGTAAAAGCTTTTAAAAATTTAAGTCTTCATAAATTTCAAAAACACTATAAAAGAAAATTTTTCTGTTCGTTTCTCAAATATTTACAAACTATTTTATGATATTTTTAACGTTTATACAAAGACACGACTTAAACGAGATCGATTATATCACTCGGATTGTGAGTAAACCATGTTGTAAAAAAAAACCGCCTCATTTTATCGTCAGTAATTGATAAGAAATGTTAAAGTTCTTCACATTTGTGTAACAAAATTTTTTTCCCTTTAGTTTTATCACATTTCCCGCGCAAAAGATGTGCTTACGGCATCATCTAGTTATTGTGTCTGTGTGTATTTGTACGTTTCCTTTTATGTCTGTGTTATTCTCCCAAAGTTTTTGAACCCATGTGCAGAATTTCTCCTAACTACATCAACCACAAGTGCTTATAGCATACAATTTGTTCGTTTTCTATTGCTTATTTACAAAATGGTTATCATTCGCACTTTTCGAAAGCTTTGCCTTACGTCAACAGTAATTCAACATATTTTAAGCATTAGGTGTTATGAAAGTCCAGCGTTTTGGCACTGAATTTAAATAAACACTCACGTTATCAGTAGATTACCATTTGGTAGACAGTGCCACCTGCATATATATACAACACTTACATAATAAATTAGTAGATCAGCATTAAGTTCTTGCCAAGTTTAGCCTACAAGAAGTAAGTACTACATTATGCCTCATAAAAATATGTGTTTTATCTTATTTTAAAAATTGCAGGCTTATTAATTTATAAGTTTGCATATCTAACGAGCTATTAGAAATGAACTTGGTAATCTGACAGCTACGATTACGAATATAATTAACTCATGGGCAATTTAATAACAAAAACCTGGCGTGTTGGTGAAATGAGGCTGTGGTCGCCCCGTCGAATAGAAAAGTACCCAGCCACGCATAGCTAATACGTCCTTAAACCTTATACTGAGCGTTTGAGTAACAGTCGAGCACATTACGGGGGAAAAAACTAGATCTCAGCGCATTTAACAGTGGCCAAAACATTTGTGCCAGAAGTATAGGACACTCCATCTCAGACTTTGCGCTGGTACTAGGATTTCCACGGGACCACGTGTCAAGAACGTATCGAGTTAATTGAGTCTGATCTAACCACTATCGCCAGGGATAATTGCCATGGCATACAACGTATCGATGACGGGCGTCATCGTCAGATAGTTCTGTTGGTAACAGCGGATAGACAGGCCACAGTTCACTCGCCGGTTCATTGCTGAACCACAACGACATGTGGGCAGCCATACCATACAGAATCATCTCCTCACTATGGGGTGCAGAAGGCGCCGTCCCACTAGTGTACCTCNGAGTTAATTGAGTCTGATCTAACCACTATCGCCAGGGATAATTGCCATGGCATACAACGTATCGATGACGGGCGTCATCGTCAGATAGTTCTGTTGGTAACAGCGGATAGACAGGCCACAGTTCACTCGCCGGTTCATTTCTGAACCACAACGTCATGTGGGCAGCCATACCATACAGAATCATCTCCTCACTATGGGGTGCAGAAGGCGCCGTCCCACTAGTGTACCTCTCTGCTCACCGCTCGTAACAAGGCATAACAATTGACATGGGCGTGATAACACCACAATAGCAGCCTTGACGGACAAATAATGACCACCTGGACGGACGGGTCGAGATGCATCTTGACGCATGCAGAAGAATGTGGTACGAGTGCATCGCCAAATACATGAAGCGACAGATCCCGCTTGTCAGCTCGGTTTATTTCAGGCCGGTGGTGGTGTAATTCTTGTATAGGGACTTTTTATGTGGGATAAAATGGGTACCCTGGTACAAGTGCCATCGTCTATATTGGCGAACGATAAAGGGACCTGCTGTCCGATCATGTACACACATGTCTACACCTGCAGCAGCCTGCCGGTGATCAGTACCTACAGTAAGGCAATGTACCGGTTGCAACGCTCCTGAACTGCGACCGATTAGTATGATGTACACAACGCGGATTTGAAGTTGGCTGCCTGGCCCCCGAGGTCACCCGACCTCAATCACATCGAACACCTCTGCGGTGCTGTCGAGAGGGAATTGCGTGCAGTGAATCCTGCTCAGGCCGATCTGTGTGCCTAGTGAGAAGATTCGCAGTGTTCATGGATCAGTATAGATTCCGATCGCTTCCGATGCCTTATGGAGTCCATGCCACTCCGCATCACTACCGTCATCAGGGCGAAAGAGGCTGCTACACGCTACTAGGTGGGTATCTTCTATTGAACTGCTCATGAGGGTAAATATATTTCCACATCATCTATTCTCTAGCAGTTTGAAAGGTAAAACATGAAAAAATCAGAAACCAATCAATTGATTACAGCCAAATACGGCATGCAGTTTTTGCTAAGACAATCCACGAAAAGGTATATGGTATATATTATTTTAATTCAGCATCTTTAAAATCTTTTGTTTCAGTATGTAATATCTACCGAAATATTTATATATTCCTATTAAGCTGTACACTGATAGTACTTACTGCGAGCAATAAATTAACCAATTCGTAGCTTCTTTTGCTCATCATTTCGAAAGACATTCTACCTGAGAAACAGAACGCACATGTCACGTTTTAAGAACTACAGAAGCAAATCCCAACATATATGGCATACAAACGGTATATTTGTTGCCCGCCTGAGCTGAAGAGTGTACGATGGAAAAGTTAGCTATTTCCGCAATTATGGCATTACATTATTGTCATGCTATATATTCGAAACTATTGAGCCAATTTAACCTCTCATGGTGTGCTAATAGTACTTATTGTGTGCTATAAGTACAGCTAATGTAACGTGTTTATTCTGCTGTGTTAGAAGTTGGCATTTTCGGAATAATTAAGCTGAAGTCTAATATCACATATTTTCAACCGATTCCCACCTTGTGTGGTATGAAGTAGATCTTATTAAGAATTCACAAGTATAACATGTCAGATCCTTACTTGTAATATGCCGTAAATGTATATGAAAGTATTATACTTAAATTAACCAATATTATTGTACTTCAGTACCTACAGTACGTAATATATTCGCTTATAAAGAATCACAATAGTTTTCCAATTTTCAATGTCGCGCCATTAAGTCTGTAGAAAGATCCTTCTTGTTAGTAATTTTTAACATCTCTGAAGGACATTTTTGTTTATCTATGTATTTTTATTTATCTATATATTTTTGTTACACATTAAATTTTGTTCGTTAAAATGTAAATATTAATATTTCATATAAATGCCACGATGTAGTTGGCTACAGTTATATAATGAAAATTTCCTATATCTCTGTTTAGTTCGGGAAGTATATTGCACCTTCCCACAATCACTTTATTACTTTTACTTTCATAGCATGGCTTTAATGAAATATTATTTTTAGAATAGGGTTTTAACACTTGATTTAGCATACGATGGTGTTGCTTCAAAGAGAGTTGAAAGTGACAGTCTGTGACACCCTTAAGTTATAAAAAGGTAGACACATTTTTAAATTTATTATGAAAACATTATATACTTTCTCAAATTTGTTTGAAATAAAAATTAATGAAAATCCACGTGTCGAAATTATATATAATATGTTCCAGAGCTAAGGAAATGTAAAATAAGGCAGGTTATTTGGAAAAACTGTAACATTTTATTGAAACATTGTACAGAACATATGTTATATTCTTTTCAGGAGCCGAAAATCAGTATTAGAGGTTGTGATTTCTATTTTCCAGAAGAGATGCGTGTGGCCAATGAAGGGGAGTATTTAGTCTGTGGGATGACAAATCACCACTTGTAGCCGGAGTATCCGTAAGGGTATCCGTAGCCACTGCCGTAGCCCAGACCGGAGTACCCATAGCCGGGGTAGCCCACGCCGGAGTATCCCAGGCCGGAGTACCCCAGGCCGGAGTACCCCAGGCCGGAGTATCCCAGCCCGCTGTAGCCGAGGGCGGGGATGCCGGAGTATCCCAGGCTAGTACCGACCACTCCTCTCTTCTCCTTCTGCGACTCTTCGGCGGCCGCGAAGACAACCAGCAGAGCGAGGACGATGCAAGCCTGTAGAAAGATAAAATACATATTTAGAATGCAGTTTGTAATTTATCTGTGTGCCCAGTGGTTACCACACACAAATGTGTATAATACATGTATTTATCTTTAACCAATATTCTTCTTGAAATTTCCTACTAAACATGTTTTCATTAAAAAAAAATTCAGTGTGCAGAAACAGTTTTAAGGAATCAGATATTCTTAAGTAGTTAATACCTGAATGCAAAGGTTGCGAATTGAAAATGACGATGTCAGTGTGTCTCTAACACCATACAGCAATGTGTTAAGCAGTAAATTGCGTCATGACAAAACAAATTTGAAATATAAATCGAAGTCCCGTTGTATTAGCTCTAGAATTTGGATGAACCAAGAGCCTTCCATGTTTCTCCCATTCTAATTTTAAAGCACTAGGAGATGCCTCACCAGTTAACTGGGTGTATGTACTTTCAAGTACATATTATATTGTAGAGCCTTTTGTATACTAGGTTTCTAAATCACATATTTTTATTGTTTTGAATAAAAAAATAAAAATTGCAATTTTTACTAATGTTTTTAAGTGATGTATGATATTAGCTTTCTTAATTATTTAGTTTTGTAACGTTTTCGTAAATTATGAATGGTCGTAGTTGGTCATTATTTTTAATAACTCCTTTTCATATAAATGAGACAAGGCAGTATTAATATTTCATAAAAAATATTTTCGAGATAATTATTTGTGATTTCTTTTCCTTTTGTTTGTTTAATTATAATTTAACGTCAGGATATCGTATTAAATAATTTGTTGGATGGTCATGACAATAAATGTTGAATGAATGACCATTTTCATGAATAACGTTAATATTATATTTATCTGTAAAACATTTACTTTACTTTGCATGACAAAGAAATAAATAATTAATTTGTAAAAGCAATATTATTTCTAGTTATTTCGGTGCAACAAAATATTAGAAATGAGTAAGAAAAACTAAAAAACCATCCAAAGTAAATCCAATTTTTTTTCTATAATTAAAACATGGAAAACGAAACATTTCTGGTTTTTAATTATAGATATTTCCATTATACGATTCAAATAAGTTTGAATGTTTTAAAAATATTTCGTTTTTGTGAACTAGGAAATATATTATTCTCTTATGTCCCTCCAGGTGATACGAAACTTACATCCATTAGACATTGATAGAAAATGTAAAACGTTAAAATTTATATTAATTCCCTGCTAACCACTATCATTTGTAATAATGAGTGACTGCGTAAAGAGAGCTGGAGATAACTGTTAAGAGTTGTTATTTAAGAACCCCTTACTTAAGATTTTTCAATTGTTAGTTTAATTAATTAAAACATTAGTACAATTTGTTTGTATGGTAGGAACTGTCTGCAGGATTACCACTTACCAGGACCTTCATGGTGTCGGTGATGAAGTTAGTTGGCGTGTCCTGTAGGCCTAAGGATACTCGTAAGACAGCGAATGGTAAAGATCCATACTCACGCTCTGCCTTATATACATGGCTGAGCACGCCCCCTCCACTCAGCTGCCGACACTGGTTCCGTAAAAAGTAAACCAACTTAACGTCTGACGACAACCTCATGAGCAGCGCACACTGGGAGCGAGCAAGGTTAACCAGGCCGTGTTACCTTCACTTCCTCTACGAATTTGCCATCCCGCTTACAGAAATATTACTCTCAAACTGTATTGTCAAAAGTTTCGTGCAAATTAATCACGATCGTTGTTTCCATGAGCAGTTTCAGCGAACATAAAACTTATATAGAAAATGGGCAAACAAGGATTGAGGAACGGTATACAACGGTAACAACTGATTATAGATTTGATACCGGTCTACTGCGATCGAGATGGTTTGTCAATTGGCTTTTCCAAAATGATTTTTATTTGTATTCTAAGAGAGAGACTGTGCAATTATTTAATTTATCCAGTTCCTCTCAAACTACAACAATTACGACAGGTAGATTAAAAAAGAGCTCCTTATTATTATCTTCCATCATATTTCTTTCCAGGGAAACTTCGCAGGGACACATGAATACCCCTCAATACTGCAATGTACACAAAATCACTCACATGCTAAGAACAAGCGTTTACATATATGCTTGAGTATTGGTTGTAATTAGTGTTAATTTTGTAGAAGCGAACTTAGTAAAATACAGCATCAGAGCTTCTGTGAAAGTACAGAACAAGCAGGACTCTGCGACCTTACACACCAACATGACACTCTCCGGTAGCAATGACGCCAGGCGTGTAATGGTTTCGCTCTCAGCAACCATGCAAACTGTAAAATATTTTACGGTAATCTTCTTAAACTAATGGAAGTTTTTAACCTGTAAATTGAATGGTAATAACACCACATGTCAGACTCCAGACATAGGAATGTTGAGCGTAGTTACCACACAAGGCTGGGGACTTCCCTACGCATTTGACTGTTCCGTAAGCGAATGAAGTAATGGTACCATGGGTGTATGGGAAAATAGTTTACCATTCGCATTTTCTCACTATTCGTATACATTGATATGGTAATTTTATGAATAATGTCTAAGAGTGAAGTCTGAGTTTATGGACGGGAGTGCACAAAATGATTTCGAGACAATTGTAAACAGCGAATTGTTATTAACCTTTCATGCGTGATCACAGGCAGCTTCCACATATTTATTTTTCATCTTTACAAAACGCCGAAACATGAACTTTGTTTTTAGGTATGTGTACTAATCTCTTCTCTTGGGGGTTAAGAAAAAAATGTTTAAGTATATATTGCTTACGTGTACAAATACGCATGTACCTTAACCTTTTAAAGACAACTTATGATATGGATATGATAGTTATATGGCTATTGCGTCCACTTTTCAGTAAATTAATACTCAGCATCCATTCTAATCTCAGTCTAAGAAAGAGGGGAAATAATAAAAGTTTGAAATTACACTTAACTTCAAATTATCACAAGTTGCAAGCCCCCACTATTCTAATAAAAATATTTATTTAACAATGATTGCAGATATATTACATTTTGATTAATGCATCAAGCTTAACACCAGAGCAACTGTGCATTTAATGTAAGGAAAAATTACCAAAATTCATAATGTATCTCTTTGCAAAAAACTTACAAATTCAGAACTAGATGGCAAGTGAAAACAGCCTTTTCTGTAATAATCAATTTTGTATATGTTATTTATATTATGACAATATAAAAATTATCCCATTGACATGGTAAAGTTATATAACTTCTGTAATTATCGTAAAAAATGCGTTCCATCTTTTATGTTATAGTATATGTGAAAGTTGCTAATAGACCCTGCTTTCTGTATTTTTCTTAAAATACTACCATTCGCAGCACGAATCTATGAATTCAAGTACAGAGTTTTATTGTTTCTATGGAACAAGATGAGTTAAAATTGTAAATGCTTCACAAAATAACGGAAAATATCGAAATAGGCCACATATAAATGGCTTACAGGAACTTCGAAACTGGAAATACTGGTCGTAAATTGAAACCGTTAGATTCTCAGCTGCTGAGACCACCCGAAATTTTGTGAATACCGTAAATGTAGATACAGTACTTTCACGGTTAGCATTATACTTAAAAAATTTCCTTTCTAATGATTGCAATTCTGCCTATCTTGTATCCTTCCGCAACATAGCCATAAGCAACATTGCTATGAACCCAGTCCCAATATTCCCGTGTTCATAAAATCAAATTTTGAAAAAATTATGTTACATAAATACGTTTAAAAAAATTACAACTCTAATGTGCATAAAAATAAAGAAGAGCCATTAAATGACCTCAAATTTAAATGTAAATTTTTAATACGATGGTAGGATATCGAACTGCTCCTCTAGCATTTCTGCCATCATTTTTTGTGGACATGATAGTAAGTGTGCAGCAGGTATGAGAAGGGAATTTCTAAAAAGGTAAACTTCCAAAATGCTTTTTTAACCGCAGATAAAATATATTAATATTTGTTCTACGTAAAGCTGTTCAATTTATTTTTCTTGGTGCATAAATGACGATTACATTTTGTGGATACATAAATTATTTTATTATTTTATATACACATTAAGAACGAATAAGACGAATAAGTGTATATGTATATGCGTGTATATATAATGTTTTATATTTATTTCCTTACAACCTCACAGTTTCGCTTGATCGGCGCATAAATATAGCCATCGGATAGCAAATCCAATTTTACATATGGTGCAAGAACACAAAATGGGCAGAAAAGGTCCTTCTGAGCAGGAATTTCGAACCGCTCAGTCAACCGCGAACAGTCTTTAGACATTTTTCAGCTACATGTCAGAGTTTTGCGAGTCACGTATACAAAGTTAAATACAAAAAGTGTAAAGGTTTTTACATTTAAAAGGTTGAGAAAAGAGACACAAATTGGAGGGGAAAGGAAAAGTCAGGGATCATAGCAGCCAGTGATTAAAATATTTGCAAACGAAAATTTTTTTTAGAGGAACTCAAGGCCATAGTGCATTTTCGTATTTCCCGCTTCACTCAAGGGAATTTTTCTAAACGGGAAGTAGGTTGATATTAACAAAAGTCTGTTTTTGTATCCAGTACCTGTAATTCCTGGCGATAGTGCAATATACAATTACTGATATAGGGGTGAAGAAATATTTCGGTAACACTGTAGTCAACAGGAACATGCGAAGTTAACCAACCGCGATAAGTTATATACGGTGCTTAAGATATAGATTGACAGGTCAATAATTTAAGTTTACTTAGTACCATGTTACGTCGAATCAGTGGAAAACCACTGATATGCAGTGAAATCCAATTACTTGAATCAGTGAAAATGGTTTCGCTTAGAATCTGTAAAAAATCACTTGTTTCCGTGAAAAAATTACACTGATTGATTAAGTTATCGTCAACTGCGGGTAGTGATTAAAATATTGTTTTTATTGAATTAAGTCAAACTATTACAATAAAGAATCATATTTCTGATCGTCTCTCTATACACTGTGCAGTTCAACGTAATTTAAAAACATAAAAAAAAGACAGCATGGTGTCGAGGATTAACTGCATCGCACTTTTAGACCGTTACCTTACCAAGCGAGCTACCACAAAAACGTTGGCTACTAGGAGAAAAAATTGTAAGTAAGTCGGAACTATGTAGCATTAAACTATACGCTTTTTCTTTTCGTTTTTAGTATAATTGGTAACATAAGGTCTGTCGAAATAAATTTGTACGTATAAATGCGCTCACTTCACCACATTAAATGCAATTTAACCCTTCGAACCGAGTGATATTGTTAGGTGAAAAGGAAAAAAAAATTCGTAAAGACGGAATGAAATACTGAATATTCACATTATAATAAATATTTTTTTGGTTTTATTTGTTTGTGTGTGGTTATTTTATTTTATACACGTTGTTTAGCTAATATATCATTAAAAAAACCAATAACTCTAATATAACGAATGAAATGGTTGATGAATGAGTGGAAAATATCACTAAATCATAAGTGAAGGAAAACTTATACTTTTATCACTAATGCATGAGATAAATTTACTGAGGTTCCTATTGAATAAGTCAATTGCTGATAAATTATTCAAACTGTGAAATTCTCACTTATCCATATTTGGAGTGTAGCCTAACGCTTTTGTCTATATGGAGTAAGAGGTAACATTCCTGAATAGAATGATTTGTAAAAGTGGTTATTGTGCACCATTCGATAGACGGTTCAGCAGGTCCACCACAATATATATTTTTCCATCTAATTCAGAAATCCACATTAACAACTTAACACAAACATACGGAGGCGTGGGTCATAATTATCTAACCATATTACTGCGATAATCACCAAATAATAAAGCACAGAGTTTTTCTTCCCATAAATAAAATTTTCTGTTGTTATTTCATTATTTCACGTGCGCGACGTAATGTTATTTTTGCCAAATTATTTTACTTTCAGTGGCGTGTGTGAAATGTTGTAAAAAGAAATTTCTCTTTCTAAATATGCTTTGTGAATAAAATTTTATTTTCTAACATGGCAGGTTTTATGTAGATAAAGTTTATCAGGGTTGAATTTTGAATTTGATAATCTAAAATGTTACAGCTATGTGTGGTAAAGAAACAAATACACCTCATTTTTCGATATGTCAGAGCCAAAAGAAGAGGAAGCTCTAAAGGTAGGTGATAAGGTACGTAATGTTGAGAGCATATGACCATAACGAATATTTTACAAAACGCTTTGTGAAGTCCAGCGGGATATCACAGCAACGCATAACACATGTGATACGCTACCTATAGCTAAATTGTTCTCATAAGAAAAAATGAAGAAACCCGCCTATATAATTTGGCTTAGGTTTGTTTTTCTGACGTACTGTAATCTACGTAAACATCGGGCGGATCCCAAAGACATAACGTAAGTTGCAACAAATACTTCATGATCTTTAAAAGAGGCTTACTGAAGATTCCAGTGTAAAAGGATTTTGATTTTTAGAATTAATAAAAAATATATATTTCAACATGACAGTATAATAGTAAAATAAAAATGCATTTTATTTTGGCCTTGCCGTTTACTTCCTGTGGCGGTGGAATATGTACACTGTGTTTATTACTTAAACGTCAATATTTAGTTAAAAGGGAGGTTGAAGGATAAAAAATGGCTGAAAGGAAACACTAAATCATGAAGACACCAGCCACCAAACAATAACAGCGCCTGTAGTGTATGCAGATTTGTCCGACGGTGGTTTCGAAAAAACTAGCAAAATATTCTTGTGTCTACTTACGGAATAGATTTCTCGAATTCCGTGAGTGGTAATGCATCACCTTAACGTGACAACAAAGCCAGATATACGGACTTTTTGAGTACGAATCCACTCGTGACTAGGTTTTATAATTAAATTTTGGGTTTTCAAGTAGCTCATAGCCTGTAAATATTAGGAGGTGCTGTCGTTTCCCTAGCCTGATTTTTTTAATGTTTTTATTATCCAGCTCAAAATTACAACTAATTTATAACGTCAAAATACAATATAATATATACTTTACAAATCTCGCGTTAAGTGATGTAAGTCGTTCTGACCCTCGATCACATGTAATTTCGTCGCAATATAAATTATTTAATCCATGCCGTGACTCTGTTATATTTAGTTTAGTTTTATTGCTTTATTCTTTCGAGAGATTCAAGAGTAATATGTGATTAAAATGTAAATTTCATAATTATTATTGTGAATTATTATTATTGTTAAAGATTTCTTAAATTTCAGTTACGAAATTAAAAACTATGTTTCTGTGATCGTTTTAAATCTTTCCGCGATATTTATATTTATATATTGACTTTTGAATAAATACACAGATTAAACGACACCAATTTTTAATAGGAATGCCAGCAAGCCCTGCAGTAAAAAAAACGACCTCAATTTAACTTTATTAATTTCTACATAATGTATGAAGTTCTTCACATTTACGTGACAATTTTTTTTTCTTATATAGATTTTATCTTATTTTTTGTTTAAAAAATGGCTTATTAATGACTTCGTCTCCTTGTTATTGCCTCAGTGTGTATGTGCAATTACTTATGTTTGCCTACATATCTGTCTTTGTTTCCCTGAAGATTTTAATACACGCCTGGAATTTCACCTATCTCCTGGCATCGCAAGTACTTAGAACATATAAATTATTTTGTTTTCTGCTATTCTGGGTGCGTATTTACAGAATGGAAGATATTCGAATGTTCTGGTTACTTTTCAGTATATCAACAGCCATTCAGCAAATTGTAAGCATTTGGTGACCTAAAATACTACTGTTTTTGCACCGAATTTTGACACTCATACACTCAGCAGACTTCCATTTCGGTAGCTAGTGCGACCTGAATATATACAACATGTATATAACACACTGAAGAGNATACACTCAGCAGACTTCCATTTCGGTAGCTAGTGCGACCTGAATATATACAACATGTATATAACACACTGAAGAGCCAAAAACTGGTACACAGGCCTAATATCGTGTAAGGCCCCCACAAGCACGCAGAAGTGCCGCCAGACGACGTGGCATGGACTCTACTAATGTCTGAAGGTATGTAGGAGGCAATCCTCACCATGAATCCTGAAGGGCAGTCCACAAATCCATAGGAGTGCTAGGCGGTGGAGATCTCGTCTGAACAGCACGTTGCAATGCATCACATATATGCTCAATAATGTTCATATCTGGTGATTTAGGTGGCCAATGGAAGTGTATAAAGTCAGAAGAGTGTTACTGGAGCCTCCCAGTAGCACCTCTCGACATGTGGGGTGCCGCATTGTCCTTATGGAATTGTCCAAGTTCGTCGGAATGCACAATGGACGTGCATGAGTGCATGCCACACTGCATTACCACCGTCATAATGGCAAAAGGAGATGTTGTACTCTACTAAGAGGGTATTTAAAAAATAACTGTTTATGGATGTATATACTTTTATCACATCATCTTTTCCGTAGCAGTTCCTAAGATGAAGCTACGTTGACAACATAAAATATCGTAGCCTCTTTTGCTCGTAATTTTGAAAGACATCGCTTCGTGAAATGTAGTATAAACATGTCGTGTTTGCAGAGCTACAGAAGAAAATTACAACACATACTGCCTACAAACGTTATATTTGTTTCCCACCTGAGCTATGAAGTTTGCAATGGAAACTTTTGATATTTTCACAGTGATGGCATTATTGTCATGCTCTATTTTCAAAACTATTAAACCAGTTTTAAAATCTCNACTTTTGATATTTTCACAGTGATGGCATTATTGTCATGCTCTATTTTCAAAACTATTAAACCAGTTTTAAAATCTCTTTATGTGCGAATGGTACTATTGTATTTAAGTACATTTAATAGATCCTGTTTAGTCTGCTGATGTATGGAATAAGTGGAATATTTAAGATAAATAAAATGTCTTAATATTTAATCGATCGTCGATTTCCACTTTGTTTGCCGGGAAGTAGGACTGTGAAAGACCACCTAGATATTACATTTTAAATATTGTTATTTTTCTTGTTGAGTTTTATACGCTGTAATTGTACATGAGAACATAAAATCAATATCAGTTAATTTTAATATGTTTTAGTCCACAAAGTTTTTACTAAATTCGCTATGAAATAACCTTAATAGACTTTCAATATTTTTATGTCTACTAGAATTGTGTAGAATCTTCTTACTGGTAAGTTTTTCAAAAACAATTTCATTAAGTTTTTAAGGATGTCATCAAATTTTTATAACATTTTTGGGTTTCTATGTATTATTGTTATACAAGGAATTCACTTTGCTAAATAGTAAATTTCAACAATGCAAAATTAGCTCAAGACGTAATTAACTACATATATTTTATGAAACTACCTTCTCTCTGTGTTTCGGTTATGACATATAATGCACATTACTACAATTAAATTTACATTATACACTACGGTTTTCACAAAATATTANATATATATTTTATGAAACTACCTTCTCTCTGTGTTTCGGTTATGACATATAATGCACATTACTACAATTAAATTTACATTATACACTACGGTTTTCACAAAATATTATTTTTTTAACATTTATTTGAAGTTTGATTAACCATACTTAGGTGTTATTTCAAAATTATTTTAGAGTGAATATATTAGGCAATCATTAATTAAAAAGAGGTNGATTAACCATACTTAGGTGTTATTTCAAAATTATTTTAGAGTGAATATATTAGGCAATCATTAATTAAAAAGAGGTAGATATATTTCTAAACATGTAATAATCTTAATTCATTTGTACTGAATTTTTTAAATAATTATTAATGTAATAATAAAAAATTTGTTTATAGCGGTAAGGATATGTAAAAAATAAAGTAAGGTGTTTTGGAAATACTGTAAAATTTTATTAAAACATTGTACAGAACATATGTTTATAATTTATTTAGGAGCCAAAAATTAGCTTTCAAGGTTCTGTGATTTCTATTTTCCAGAAGAAATGTGTGTGGCCAATGGAGGGGAGTATTCAGTCTGTGGAAAGACCAATCACCACTTGTAGCCGGAGTATCCGTAGGGATATCCGTAGCCACTACCGTAGCCCAGACCGGAGTACCCCAGGCCGGAGTATCCCAGGCCGGAGTAACCCAGACCGGAGTAACCCAGACCGGAGTATCCCAGGCCGGAGTATCCAAGGCCGGAGTAACCCAGGCCGGAGTATCCAAGCCCGCTGTAGCCGAGGGCGGGAATGCCGGAGTATCCCAGGCTAGTACCGACTACTCCTCTCTTCTCCTTCTGCGACTCTTCGGCGGCCGCGAAGACAACCAGCAGAGCGAGGACAATGCAAGCCTGTCAAAAGATAAAAGACATATTCAGAGGGCCGTTCATAATGATTATGCACAGTGTTCAATAAGCTTGTGGACGACGGGCGCCGTGTTGATAGTTTGCCTGCACACGAGGCAAATTTCTACGAACTAATGACTGTGGTAATTGGGATTTAGTGTATATCACGCCAAATGCATCTATGTTGCTATGACTTGATACTTGGATAATTCGCGGATACATTCGGCAACAAGCTTTCTTTACAATTCTCTATGTAGATACTCGGCGCTTAGTTACTTGTTAATTGGATGTCGCTCCAGTTTAACCTTATACAAGAGAGCACGGGATTCACCCGTCTTTTTACTTGCAGGTTAGTTATTGACGCAAAATAAAATGTTGTTTAATTGTCTTTCAGTTCTTATAATCAATCATATTGTCTTAATGGTTTTGTGCATTATTGCGTTTTTACATGTGTAAAAGTTATTAAATTATTTTTTCTCTAATAGAATAATGCAAATCTCGTCAGTTGGGTGACATCTTAAAGGTTTACTAGTTTTTCAGTATTGATAATAAACTAGTTTTACGAAGGGGTTTTTGCTTAGTTACACTTGTTACAAGAAGGAAAAAATAATGAAATCAGTGGGTTCTTTCTAAGTTAGTACAATTTCATGAGCAGTACGATATCGGAAAATCTTATGATAGTTTCTGTATTTAATGTAACGGCTATGAATTGGGGATCGTGTTTCTTTCTGTGTTCCACCAATAATGATTTTGACATCTGAGAGTATAAATCACCTGAATGGTCCTGAGTAAAGCCTTGTATACTCCAGAGTGCGAATACAAGACGTTTAGTTAATTCGATGTACTTTATAATTGTATAATAGTTCAATATAAACATACTTTTATGTATTGTTTAACCTGGTGCTAGGCTTGGAATCCTCTTTTCAGTGACGGAATTTGTTATTTATACCGTAGCAAAATATTTTTCTTATGTATTCACTTACAGTTTTTAATTTCTGTTACATCTATGAAAATGCAATGGGGTGCCATAAATATGGATTTCTTTGCGAGATATTAAGTATTGCTATAAACTATTTCCTCTATTTTATAACACTGCGAAAACTGTTGTGAAATAATTCCTTTCGGAAGTACGTTAATTTAAACTTTACTTGATGTATTCCAAATTTTAATACTCCGCTATAACAATATCAGAAAGGCTTCATCAATATAAGATTATGCAAACGACTTTGTGTACAGAAATGTAGTCACATTATTTTGACAGAGCACACTGCGTCAACTAAAAATGTATTTAAATTCGTAATGTCAGATAATGGGAAAATAACAAACACTTATTTGTTTGAACGCCTACAGCCGAATGTAGTTATTTTCTCAAAAGCAATTTAAATATGTACTAAACAAGAAATTTCAAATTTTCTATTTATCACGTACTTAGCCTTATACGCATGTTATTTTTTTTGCAGTAAACAAAATCGACGTCTTACGTGAAAATTTCATTGTAAAAGTGAAATACAAGTGTTCACTAACGTTTGTCGAAGTGTACAGATGAATTTTATCAACTTGTTGAGGCTCGTAAAAGTATTATATGTATCGGAAGAACGGACACCTTTTAGCTGCAATTTATTTTCAGTCTATTTTAATATTTCAAGTCGATTCAAATTTACAACCAAGTAAGCCACGCTGTAAAAGAATAACCTATTTCCCCCACTACAGGAAGGAAAATACTTAATTTACTGTATTCCCACTTATTACCGTCCTATTGATACAAAATTCACCAAATACGCACTCTCTTCAGTTTTTTTTAATTGTCTGGCTGACAATTGATATAAACTCGAGATAACATATCTCAAAAATAATAATTCTTTTAAATATTCAACAGGATATACAATTAACCGTTTTCTTTAGAGTAATCGTATTATATCCTTGCATTTGCTAAAAGGTATACTTTTTGACAGACCGAATCACTGTATTAACTGCATGAAAGATACAAACTGAAAAGTCTTCCTACCNATAAACTAGTTTTACGAAGGGGTTTTTGCTTAGTTACACTTGTTACAAGAAGGAAAAAATAATGAAATCAGTGGGTTCTTTCTAAGTTAGTACAATTTCATGAGCAGTAGGATATCGGAATATCTTATGATAGTTTCTGTATTTAATGTAACGGCTACGAATTGGGGATCGTGTTTCTTTCTGTGTTCCACCAATAATGATTTTGACATCTGAGAGTATAAATCACCTGAATGGTCCTGAGNAATCTTATGATAGTTTCTGTATTTAATGTAACGGCTACGAATTGGGGATCGTGTTTCTTTCTGTGTTCCACCAATAATGATTTTGACATCTGAGAGTATAAATCACCTGAATGGTCCTGAGTAAAGCCTTGTATACTCCAGAGTGCGAATACAAGACGTTTAGTTAATTCGATGTACTTTATAATTGTATAATAGTTCAATATAAACATACTTTTATGTATTGTTTAACCTGGTGCTAGGCTTGGAATCCTCTTTTCAGTGACGGGATTTGTTATTTATACCGTAGCAAAATATTTTTCTTAGGTATTCACTTACAGTTTTTAATTTCTGTTACATCTATGAAAATGCAATGGGGTGCCATAAATATGGATTTCTTTGNTGTATTCACTTACAGTTTTTAATTTCTGTTACATCTATGAAAATGCAATGGGGTGCCATAAATATGGATTTCTTTGCGAGATATTAAGTATTGCTATAAACTATTTCCTCTATTTTATAACACTGCGAAAACTGTTGTGAAATAATTCCTTTCGGAAGTACGTTAATTTAAACTTTACTTGATGTATTCCAAATTTTAATACTCCGCTATAACAATATCAGAAAGGCTTCATCAATATAAGATTATGCAAACGACTTTGTGTACAGAAATGTAGTCACATTATTTTGACAGAGCACACTGCGTCAACTAAAAATGTATTTAAATTCGTAATGTCAGATAATGGGAAAATAACAAACACTTATTTGTTTGAACGCCTACAGCCGAATGTAGTTATTTTCTCAAAAGCAATTTAAATATGTACTAAACAAGAAATTTCAAATTTTCTATTTATCACGTACTTAGCCTTATACGCATGTTATTTTTTTTGCAGTAAACAAAATCGACGTCTTACGTGAAAATTTCATTGTAAAAGTGAAATACAAGTGTTCACTAACGTTTGTCGAAGTGTACAGATGAATTTTATCAACTTGTTGAGGCTCGTAAAAGTATTATATGTANAGTGTTCACTAACGTTTGTCGAAGTGTACAGATGAATTTTATCAACTTGTTGAGGCTCGTAAAAGTATTATATGTAACGGAAGAACGGACACCTTTTAGCTGCAATTTTTTTTCAGTCTATTTTAATATTTCAAGTCGATTCAAATTTACAACCAAGTAAGCCACGCTGTAAAAGAGTAACCTATTTCCCCCACTACAGGAAGGAAAATACTTAATTTACTGTATTCCCACTTATTACCGTCCTATTGATACAAAATTCACCAAATACGCACTCTCTTCAGTTTTTTTTAATCGTCTGGCTGACAATTGATATAAACTCGAGATAACATATCTCAAAATAATAATTCTTTTAAATATTCAACAGGATATACAATTAACCGTTTTCTTTAGAGTAATCGTATAATATCCTTGCATTTGCAAAAAAGGTATACTTTTTGACAGACCGAATCACTGTATTAACTGCATGAAAGATACAAACTGAAAAGTCTTCCTACCTNAAAAGGTATACTTTTTGACAGACCGAATCACTGTATTAACTGCATGAAAGATACAAACTGAAAAGTCTTCCTACCTGCGTTTCAAGAGCGAATAATGTTTTGTAATATCAACTTTTGAAGTACGTTCAAAATTAGTCACCTATAACACCACCTTTAACTCCATCATAATGTATGCAAGTCGACTCTAGACATTGCTAGCAATGGAAATAACATTAAATTGGAAATGCCTTCCTGCTTGGCAATAGCATTTGTTATGATATACTCTATTATGTAGACTAAAGGAAATTATGAAGTGTCACCATTTATCTGCTCCATATGCAGGTGGCTCTGACAAAACGCGTCATTAAAGTGAACATCAGTAGAGAAAGTGCATGCGTTAGAAACTGTTTACAGGATAACCACTTACCAGGACCTTCATGGTGTCGGTGGTGATGTAAGTGGTCGTGTCCTGCAGGCCTAANCACTTACCAGGACCTTCATGGTGTCGGTGGTGATGTAAGTGGTCGTGTCCTGCAGGCCTAAGGATACTCGTGAGAGGGGGAATGGTAATGCTCCATGATCACACTCTGCCTTATATACACGTCTGAGGACGCTCCCTCCACTCAGCTGCCCACTGGTTCCGTAAAAAGTAAACCAACTTAACTTCTGACGACAACAACGAGCAAGGTTAACAAGGCCGTGTTGCCNCCACTGGTTCCGTAAAAAGTAAACCAACTTAACTTCTGACGACAACAACGAGCAAGGTTAACAAGGCCGTGTTGCCTTCACTTCCTCTACGAATTTCCAATCCGCCTTACAGAAATATTGCTCTAAAATTGTATTGTGAAATGTTTTTTTGTGCAAATAAATCACGTTCGTTGTTTTCATGAACANCAGAAATATTGCTCTAAAATTGTATTGTGAAATGTTTTTTTGTGCAAATAAATCACGTTCGTTGTTTTCATGAACACTTTCAGCGACCATAAAACTTACATAGAAAATTGACAAACAAGGGTTGAGGAAAGGTACACAATAATGATAGTACAAATCTTTTTCCGAAGGAATGTCAACTTCGATGTGTGGTCGTATGTCAGACTCGCCTTCGGAAGGTCATAATTTTGATTCCGGTCTACTGCGATCGACATGCTTTGTTAAGTGGCTTTTCAAAGTTGGTTTTTAATCGTATTCCAAGAGAGAGAGACAGTGCAATAGTTTAATTTTTCCAGTTCCTCACAAATTAATTCAATTAAGGCAGGTAGATTTAAAAAAAACAATTATCATTTTTTTTTCTTTTTTTTTTTTTAGAGAAACTTTGCAGACGACATAAATGCACGTAAATATTGCAATGTTAACAAAGTCACTCGCATGCCACGAATATTTGTTGTAATTAGCGTTATTTTTTTGGAAGCGAACTTTCTAAAATACAGCTTCAGAGCTTCTGTGAAAGTACAGCACAGGCAGGACTTTTCAACTATACACACCAACATGACACTCTCGAGTTGCAACGAGGCCAGGCGAGTAATAGTTTCGCTTCAGTAACCATGCAAACTGTAAAATATTATCTAGCTTTTTCCTAAACTAATGGGACTTTTTAACCTGTGGATTGTATGAGAATAACACCACATGTCTGACTGCAGGCATATGAATGTTGAGCGTCGTTACCACGTAAGACTGGTGACTTCCCCATCCATTTGACTGTTTCGTAAGCGAATGTAATAACGGTGCGATGGGTGTATGAGAAAATAGTATAGAATTCGCACTTTCTCACGATTTGTATACATCGATATGGTAATTTTACGAATAATTTCTTAGAGTGAAGTCTGTGTTTATGGACGAGAGTGCACAAATGATTTTGAGACCATTGTAAACAGGGGGTTGTTATTAGCCATTCGTGCGTTATCACAGGCAGATTCCACATATTTTCATTTTTCAGCTTTACAATCACCGAAAAATAATATTTGTTTTTTAATATGTGTATTTTCTCTTGAGGGTTTAAAAATTTTTTTTAAGAATACCTAGCTTACGTGTACAAATACACAATTACAATAACCTTTTAAAGACACCTGATGATACAGGTTATATAGTTATATGTCTATTGCTTGCACTTTCCAGAAAAAAATTCTCAGCATCCATTCTAATCTCAGTAAGAAAAAAGGGGAAATAATAAAAGTTTGAAATCACTCTAAACTTAAAATTATCACAATTTTCAAGCCACAACTATTCATATAATATATAAATTTATATATAAATTTTAATTGTATAAATATAAAATTTTTAGTAATGCAACAGGTTTAACACCCAGGGAAACTGTGTATTTAACGTAGGAAAAATTATCAAAATTCTTAATGTTCCTCTTTTCAGAAAACTTTCAAATTCAGTACTAGATGGCAAGTGAATACTCAGCCGTTTCTGTAATAATCAATTTCACTATATTATTTGTAATGTGACAATTATAAAAATTACCACAATGACCTGGTAAAGTTATATAACTAAAATTTCTTTAATTATTGTAAAATCGCGTTCCATATTTTGGTTATTGTATTTGTAATAGTTCCTAGTAGACCCTGCTTTTCCTATGTTTATTAAAATACTTCCATTCGAGGCTCGAATCTTCGAATCCATGTAAAAAGTTTTATTGTTTCTTTGGAACAAGATTAGTTTAAACTGCTAATGCTTCACAAACTAACGAAAATATCTAAATGGGCCACATATAAATGGCTCACACGAACTTCGAAACTGAAAATACTGGTCGTAAATTAAAACCCTTACATCCTCAGCTACTGAGACCGCCCGAAATATTGTGAACATCGTGAATGTAGATATAGTACTTTCCCGGTTAGCATTATACTTAAAAAATTTCCTATCTAAGGATTGCTATTCTGCCTATCTTGTATCCTTCCGCAATATAACCATAATCAACATTGCTATAAACCCAGTCCCTTTATTCCCGTGTTCATAAAATCTAATTGTGAAAAAATTATTATTTTATATAAATCGGTCTAAAAAAATTATAAACAAATGGGCATAAAATTAAATAAAGTAATTAAATAACCTAACATTTAATAAGCACAATTGTAATACGATGGTAGGACATCGAACTTCTCCTCCAGCAGTTCTGCCAACATTTTTTGTGGACATGATAGTGAGTGGGTAGCAGGTATGAGAAGGGAGTTTCTTAAAAGGTAAATTTCCAAAGTGTTTTTTAACCGCAGATAAACCATATTAATATTTATTCTACTTAAAGCTGTTCAATTTACATTTNAATTCTTAATGTTCCTCTTTTCAGAAAACTTTCAAATTCAGTACTAGATGGCAAGTGAATACTCAGCCGTTTCTGTTATAATCAATTTCATTATATTATTTGTAATATGACAATTATAAAAATTACCACAATGACCTGGTAAAGTTATATAACTCAAATTTCTTTAATTATTTTAAAATCGCGTTCCATATTTTGGTTATTGTATTTGTAATAGTTGCTAGTAGACCCTGCTTTTCCTATGTTTATTAAAATACTTCCATTCGAGGCTCGAATCTTCGAATCCATGTAAAAAGTTTTATTGTTTCTTTTGCACAAGATTAGTTTAAACTGCAAATGCTTCACAAACTAACGAAAATATCGAAATGGGCCACATATAAATGGCTCACAGNCTTCACAAACTAACGAAAATATCGAAATGGGCCACATATAAATGGCTCACAGGAACTTCGAAACTGAAAATACTGTCGTAAATTAAAACCCTTACATCCTCAGCTACTGAGACCGCCCGAAATATTGTGAACATCGTGAATGTAGATATAGTACTTTCCCGGTTAGCATTATACTTAAAAAATTTCCTATCTAAGGATTGCTATTCTGCCTATCTTGTATCCTTCCGCAATATAACCATAATCAACATTGCTATAAACCCAGTCCCTTTATTCCCGTGTTCATAAAATCAAATTGTGAAAAAATTATTATTTTATATAAATCGGTCTAAAAAAATTATAAACAAATGGGCATAAAATTAAATTAAGTAATTAAATAACCTAACATTTAATAAGCACAATTGTAAAACGATGGCAGGACATCGAACTGCTCCTCCAGCAGTTCTGCCAACATTTTTTGTGGACATGATAGTGAGTGTGTAGCAGGTATGAGAAGGGAGTTTCTTAAAAGGTAAATTTCCAAAGTGTTTTTTAACCGCAGATAAACCATATTAATATTTATTCTACTTAAAGCTGTTCAATTTACATTTATTGTGTCCCCATTCCTGTTGATGTCAATTTAAGATAAATATAGTTCCTTGTGATAGCGTTTTATTAAAGAAATGACGATTACATTTTGTGGTATAAGAAAATATTTATACATGTGTATATTTATATATTTTTTCCGTACAACCCCACAGTTTGGCTTGATCGGCGCTTGAATAAAGTCATCGGATAGAAAGACCAATTTTCCATAAGGTGTAAGGAAACAAAATGGGTAGAAAAGTCCCTTCTAAGTCGGAATTTCAAACCGCTCAGTCAACCGCGAGCAGTCTCTAAACTATAGTATGTAACATGTCAGGGTTTTGAGGCTCACTTTTACAAAGTTAAATAAAGTTGGTGTAAATGTTCTTACATTTAAAAGATTGGGAGAAGAGAGACAAAAATATTCCGGGGGGAGAGGGAAATAAAGAGCCACGGATCATAGCAGCCAGTGACAAAGACATTTTCCAAAAAAAAATTTTTCTAGCAGAATCAAGGACATTGTGCATTTTCGTATTCCCGACTTCTATCAAGGGCAGTTTTGTGAACAGGAAGTAGGTTGATGTAAAGTGAAGTCCGTTCTTTTTTAGCCAGTACCTGTAATTCCTGGCAATGGTGCAATATACAATAAGTGGTATACGTGTCAAGAAAGCTTTCGTTAACACTATAGTAAACAGGAAAATATAAATTTAACCAACCGTGATAAGGTATCTATGGTTGTTAAGATGAATAAAATAGGTCAATAATTTAAGTTTACTTAGTACCCTGTAAAGTCGTATCAGTGTAAAACCACTGATTTGCAGTGAAATCCAATTACTTGAATCAGTGAAAATGTCTTCACTTAAAATCGTTGGAAAATCACTAGTTTCATTTAAACAATTTTACTTATTTAATGAGTTATCGCCAACAGCGTAGAGTGATAAAATATTTTTTTTACTGAATTTAGTTGAACTATTACCATAAACAAGCATATTTCTGATTCTCTCTTTATATACTGTAGTGTGTAACATTATTTAAAAACGTAAAAGACAGCGTGGTGTCGGGGATTTATGGCATCGCACATTTAGACCGTTACCTTACCAAACGAGCTACAATGACAAAGTTGGCGGCGGGGGGAAAAAATATGAAAGTTAGTCTAACTATGTAGCTTTAAACTATACGTCTTTTTTTTTTCGTTTTTAATCTAAGTCGTAACATTAGAACAGTTCAAACAAATAATTACGTATAAATACAATAACTTCACCACATTTAATGCTATTTAAAACTTCGAACCGAGTGATATCATTAGGTGAAAAAAAAATTGAAACCATATAGACGTCATTAAATACTGAATGTTAAAATTTTAATAATTATTTGTATAAGTGTTATTTGATTTGATACACTTTGTTTAACTGATCTATAAATAAATAAAAAATCACTGAAAAATAAAGAATGTAATTTTTGGTGAATCAGTGGAAAATGTCACTGAATCATAAGTGTAAGAAAACTTATACTTTTTTCACTAATGCATCTGATAAATTTAGTGAGGTTCCTATTGAATAAGTCAGGTGTTCTTAACTTATTAAAATTGTGAAATTGTCATTGATTCATATCTGGATTTAAAACTGTTTCCTCTTACTCCAGATAGTCAAAAGCGTTTGACTATCTGGAGTAAAAGGAAACATATTTGAATAGAATAATTNGTTTCATTTAAACAATTTTACTTATTTAATGAGTTATCGCCAACAGCGTAGAGTGATAAAACATTTTTTTTACTGAATTTAGTTGAACTATTACCATAAACAAGCATATTTCTGATTCTCTCTTTATATACTGTAGTGTGTAACATTATTTAAAAACGTAAAAGACAGCGTGGTGTCGGGGATTTATGGCATCGCACATTTAGACCGTTACCTTACNTAACATTATTTAAAAACGTAAAAGACAGCGTGGTGTCGGGGATTTATGGCATCGCACATTTAGACCGTTACCTTACAAAACGAGCTACCATGACAAAGTTGGCGGCGGGGGAAAAAAATATGAAAGTTAGTCTGAACTATGTAGCTTTAAACTTTACGTCTTTTCTTTTCGTTTTTAATCTAAGTCTTAACATTAGAACAGTTCAAACAAATAATTACGTATAAATACAATAACTTCACCACATTTAATGCTATTTAAAACTTCGAACCGAGTGATATCATTAGGTGAAAAAAAAATTAAAACCATAAAGACGTCATTAAATACTGAATGTTAAAATTTTAATAATTTTTTGTATAAGTGTTATTTGATCTGATACACTTTGTTTAACTGATCTATAAATAAATAAAAAATCACTGAAAAATAAAGAATGTAATTTTTGGTGAATCAGTGGAAAATGTCACTGAATCATAAGTGTAAGAAAACTTATACTTTTTTCACTAATGCATCTGATAAATTTAGTGAGGTTCCTATTGAATAAGTCAGGTGTTCTTAACTTATTAAAATTGTGAAATTCTCATTGATTCATATCTGGATTTAAAAATGTTTCCTCTTACTCCAGATAGTCAAAAGCGTTTGACTATCTGGAGTAAAAGGAAACATATTTGAATAGAATAATTTGATAAACTCGTTATTGTGCATTTTTCTGTAGACGGTGCAGCAGGTCCATCACAATATACATTTTTCGTTCTAATTCCGAAATGCACATTAACCAATTAACACAAACATACGGAGGTGTGAGTTATAATTATATGACCACATTTCTACGATTATCACCAAATAATGCACAAAAGGTTTTCTTCCTCTGAATCAAATTTTCTGTTGTTATTTCATTGTATTTCACGTGCGTGACGTTATCATATTTTTGCCAACTTATTTTCCTGTCAGTGGCGTATGTATTTAAATTAGCAGCGTTTGTTTGATAAGTTGACAAAAGAAATTGCTCTTTCTAAATATGCTTTTTGAACATATTTTTATTTTCTAACATGGCAGGTTTGAAAACGACAACTTTTATCAGGGTTAAATTCTGAATTTGCTATCTATAATTTTACAGCCAACTGTGGTAAAGTCACAGAAACATTTCATTTTTCGATATGTCAGCGCCAAAAGAAGAGGAAAACTAAAGGTAGGTGAAAAGGTACGTAATGTTGAGAGGATATGACCATAAGGATTATTTTACAAAACTCTTTGTGAAGTTCAGCGGTATATCACATCAACGCATAACACACGTGACACGCTACCCATAGCGAAATTGTTCTCAGAAAACAAAAGGAAGAAAACCGCGTATATATTTTGCTTAGGTTTGTTTTTCTGACGTACTTTAATCTACATGAACATCTGGCAGATCCAAAAGACATAACGTAAGTGACAACAAATACTACATAATCTTTAACACAGGCTTGCTTAAGATACCGGTGTACAGGGACTTTTATTTTATAAAATTAACAAAATACATATATATTTTAACATGGCAGTATAATGGTAAAAAAAAATTAAACAGTAAATCATGAAAACACCAGCCACTAAACAATAACAGTGACTGGAGTGTATGCGGGGCTGCAAAGTCAAAGGGTAGAAAAAACTATCACGATATTCTCGTGTCTAATAACGGAATAGAATTCTCGATTTCCGTGAGTGGTAATGCATCACTTAAATGTGACGAGAAAGCCAGATATACGGACTTTTCGAGCACAAATCCACTCGTGACGGAATTTTAAAAAAATCAATTTTGGGGTTTCAAGTAGCTCATAGCCTGCTTTTGTTTGGAAGTGCAGCCGTTTCCCTCGCCTGTTTTTTGTTTATGTTTTCTGCTTTGGTGGACTGGAATGGAAATATTCCCGCTTGTTTCTTTTTATTATCAAGCTCAAAATTACAACTTATTTATAACGTCAAAATGTAATATAATATATACATTACAAATCTTGCATTAAGGGATGAAAATCGTTCGACCCTCGAACACATATAAATACTTCGCAATATAAATTATTTAATACCTGCCGTGACTCTGTTATATTTAGTATATTTTTATTGCTTTATGCTTTCAAGACACTCAAGGGTAATATGTGATTAAAATGTAAATTTCATTATTATTACCGTGAATTATTTTTATTGTTAAAGATTTCTTAAATTTCAGGAACAAAATTAAATACCAAGTTTGTGTGCTCGTTTCTAAAATCTTTCACGCAATAATTTTTTTATATTTAACGTTTTTATAAATAAACAGCTTAAACGATACCAATAATTTCATAGGAATGCGAGCAAATCCTGATGTAAAAAATGCGACCTCAATTTAATTTTATTAATTTATATGTAACGTATTAAGTTTTTCATATTTGTGTGACAAAATTTTTGTTTATGTATAAACGGTATTATGAAACTTTTTGAAGGAAAGATTGGCTGTTTATTACTTCGTCTCCTTGTTATTGCCTCTGTGTGTATATACGATTACTTAGGTATGCCTACATATATGTATTTGTTTCCCTAAAGATTTTAACACACGCACAGATTTTCATTTATCTCCTGACATCACAAGTGCTTAGAAAATATAAATTATTTAGTTTTCTGCTATTCTGGGTGCTATTTACAAAATGGTAGTTATTCGAATTTTCCGGGTGCTTTTCAGTATCTCAACGACCAATCAGCAAATTGTAAGCATTTGGTATCCTAAAAGAGTACTGTTTTGGCACTGAATTAAGACACTCATGTTTTCAGTAGACTTCCATTACGGTAGCTAGTGCGACCTGAATATACACAACATGAACATAATATGAAACTTATAAGTGAAATTTGGTGAGAATTGTGTGCAGATAAAAGTATTGCTACATAAAGCCTCATAATGTAGTGTAGTTTCACTTATTACGAAAATTGTAGCCTTATATTTATTAGTGTGCCACATATAACGAACCATTGGAAGCTAAAATAAAATATCTTAATATTTTTCAATCGAATACTACTATGTTTGGTAGGATGTAGAACTGTGAAAGATCGCATAGATATTACATTTTTGATATGGTTATCTTTCTTGTGGAGTGTTTTATATGCTATGATTGTACATGAGAACATTTAATCAATATTGGTTCAATTTTATATGCTTTAGTGCTTAAAGTTTTAACTAAATTCGCTATGAAATAACCCTAATAGACTTTCAAATGTCTAGTGGAATTATATAGAAACTTCCTTCTGGCAAATTATTTTTTAACACAATTCCTTTAAGTATTTAAGGATATCATCAAATTTACTAATATTTTTGGGTATCTATGAATTTTNATTTTTTAACACAATTCCTTTAAGTATTTAAGGATATCATCAAATTTACTAATATTTTTGGGTATCTATGAATTTTTTTTATACGAAAAATTCACTTTGCTAAATAGTACAGTTCAATTATGCAAATTCAGGCCAATACGTAATTAACAACACATATTTTATGAAACTACCTTCTCTCAGTATTTCGGTTATGACATATATTGCACATTACCACAATTACACTTACATTATATGCTACGACTTTCACAAAATATTATATGTAGAACATTTATTTGAAGCTAGGTTAAAGAAACGCTGGTGTTATTTCAAGCCTATTTTAAAGTGAAAGTATTAGGCACTCTTAAATTAAGATGAGTTAGGTAAATTTCTAAACATATAATAATCTTAATTCATTTCTAGTGCATTTATTAAATAAATAGAAATGTAATAATAAACAATTTGTTTATAGAGGTAAGGAGATGTAAAAAGTATAGTCAGGTGTTTAGGAAATGCTGTAAAATTTTATTAAAACATTGTACAGAACATATGTTTATAATTAATTTAGGAGCCAAAAATCAGGTTTCAAGGTTCTGTGATTTCAATTTTCCAAAAGAAATGTGTGTGACCAATGGAGGGGTGTATTTAGTCTGTGGAATGACCAATCACCACTTGTAGGTGGTGTATCAGTAATGGTAGCCGGAGTATCCGTAAGGGTATCCGTAGCCACTACCGTAGCCCAGACCAGAGTACCCGTAGCCGGGGTAGCCCACACCGGAGTATCCCAGGCCGGAGTATCCCAGGCCGGAGTACCCCAGGCCGGAGTATCCAAGCCCGCTGTAGCCGAGGGCGGGGATGCCGGAGTATCCCAGGCTAGTACCGACCACTCCTCTCTTCTCCTTCTGCGACTCTTCGGCGGCCGCGAAGACAACCAGCAGAGCGAGGACAATGCAAGCCTGTCAAAAGATAAAATACGTATTAAGAATGCCGTTCATAATGATTATGCACAGTATTAAAAAATCCTGTGGACTTCGGACGCCATGTTGCTAGGTTGCCTACACACGAGGCGAATTTCTACGATTTAATGACTGTAGTAATATAGCTTTAGGGTCTATAACCACAAATGCATGCCCGACATGTTGACATGACTAGATACCCGGATACATTCGGCAACAAGCTTTCTTCACAATCCTCTATGTAGGTACTCGGGGCTTAGTTAGTTGTTAATTGGCTGTAGGTCCAGTTTAACCTTAGACCACGTTGCGCGGGATTCGCCCGTCTTTTTACTTGCAGGTTAGTTATTGAGGCAAAATAAAATGTTGTTTAATCGTTATTCAGTTGTTATAAACAATCATATTTTCTTAATGGTTTTATGCAATATTGCTTTTTCACATGTCTGAAAGTTATTAAAATACTTTTTCACTAATAGAATAACGCAAATCTCGTCAGTAGGGTGACATCTTAAAGATTTACCTGTATTTCAGTACTNTACTTTTTCACTAATAGAATAACGCAAATCTCGTCAGTAGGGTGACATCTTAAAGATTTACCTGTATTTCAGTACTAATAAGTAACCAGTTTTACGAAGGTGTTTGTGCTCAGCTACATTTGTTACAAGATGAAAAAATAATGAAATAAATGGGTTCTTTATAACTTATTAAAATTTCATGAGCAGTGTGACTTCGGAGAATCTTATGTTAGTTTCTGGATTAAATGTAAAAGTTACGAATTCGGGATCTTGTTCCTTTCTGTGTTCTACCAATGATGATTTATACATCTGAGAGTATAAACCACCTGAATGGTTCTGAGTAAAGCCTCGTATACTCCAGGGTGCAAATACAAGATGTTTAGTTAATTTGATGTACTTTATAATTGTATAATGGTTTAATATAAACATTATTTTCTGTATTATTTAACCAGGTGCTAAGCTTGGATTATTTTTTTTATTGACGGGATTTTTTATATATACTGAAGCAAAATATAATATTTTTTTGTATTCATTTACACTTTTTAATTTCTGTTACTGTATGAAAATGCAATGGGGTGCCATTAATATGGATTACTTTACGAGATATTTAGTATTACTATAAAATATTTCCTCTATATTTTAACACTGCAAAAACTGTTGTGCAATAATTCCTTTCGGAAGTAGGTTAATTTAATACTTTAACTTTATATATGCCAATTTTTAATACTCAGGTATGAAAAAATGAGAAATAATTCATCTACATTGGATTATGGAAACGACTTTCTGTACAGAAATGTAGTTAAACGTATTTTAGAGATCACACTATGTCAACTAATATATATTTAACTTAATAATGTCAGATAATGGAAAAATAAAAAAGATTTACTGGTTTTAGTGCCTACAGCCTAATGATGAGATTTTCCACACAAGCAACTCAAATATGTTTAAAATAAGAGATCTTAAATTTTCTATTTCTCACGTACTTGGCCTTGTACGCATGTTGTTCTGTTCAGAAAACAAAACCCACGTCATTCGTGTATGTTTAATTGTAAACAAGAAATAATATTGTTCACTAACGTTCGTCTAAGTGTACATATGAGTTGAAACACTTCTCGTTGCTAGTAAAAATATAATATGTTACGGAAAAACGGACACCTTTTAGATGTAATTTATTTTCATTATATTTCAATAATTTAAGACGATTCAAATTTACAAACAAGTAAGACTCGCTGTAAAAGAGTAACCTATATCCACTACTACAGGAAGGAAAATTCTATATTTATTGTTTTCTCCCTTATTACTGTCCTCTTGATCCAAAATTAACCAAACACGCTTCCTCTACAGCAAAATTATTTTGTCTTCTTGCTGCCAATTTTTATGAACCCGAGATAAAATATCTCAATATAATAATTATTTTAAATGTTCAACAGGATATACATTTAAACATATTCTTTAGAGTAATCGTAAAAATTTCTTGCCTTTGCCGAAAAGTATATTTTTTGACGGACCGAATGACTGTAAAAACGGAACATTCTTCCTACCTGCGATTCAAGGGCGAATAATATTTTATAAAAGCGATTTTCGAAATACGTTCATACTTAGTCACCTAAGATATTACCTTTAATTCCATCTTAATGTATGCACGTCCACTCTTGACATTGCTAGCAACAGTTAAAATGTTAAGTTCGAATTACCTTCCTGCTAACCAATAGCATTCGTTATGATATACTCGATTAATTAGACTAAATGTAATTATTAAGAGTCACCATTTGTCTTCTCCATATGTAGGTGGATCTGACTACACGATTCATTAAAGTGAACAATGGCAGAGAAAGTGCGTGCGGTAGGAACTGTATGCAGGATTACCACTTACCAGGACCTTCATGATGTCGGTGTTGATGTAAGTTGNAGCTCCATGATCACACTCTGCCTTATATACACGTGTGAGGACGCCCCCTCCACTCAGCTGCCGTCACTGGTTCCGTTAAAAGTAAACCAACTTAACTTCTGACGACAACAACGAGCAAGGTTAACCAGGCCGTGTTGCCTTCACTTCCTCAACGAATTTGCAATCCTGCTTACAGAAATATTACTCTAAAACTTTATTATCAAAAGTCTCGTGCAAAATAATCACGTTCGTTTTTTTCATGAACAGTTTCATCGAACATAAAATTTATATAGAAAATTGGCAAACAAAGGTTGAGGAACGGTACACAATGGTGACAATTCTTTTACCGAAGGAATGTCGACTTCTATGTGTGGTCGTATGCCTGAGTCGCCTCCGGAAGGTCATAATTTTGATACCGGTCTACTGCGATCGACATGGTTTGACAAGTGGCTCTTCCAAGATGGTTTTTATCGTATTCCAAGAGAGAGACTGTGTAAATATTTAATATGTCGCAGTTGCTCGCCAATTAGAACAATTACGACCGGATGATTTTTAAAAAAAAGCTTATTATAATTTTTCTTTCTATTTCCTTACAGGGAACGACAGGTAGATTTAAAAAATGGCAAATTATCATTTTTTTCCTATTTTTGTTTTCCAGAGAGACTTTTCAGAAGACATCAATACATGTAAATACTGCAATTTTAACAAAGGCACTCGCATGCCACGAACAAGCGATTACATATATGCTTGCATGTTTGCTGTAATTAGAGTTAATTTTTTGGAAGCGAACTTTCTAAAATACAGATTCAGAGCTTCTGTAAAAGTACAGCACAAGCCGGACTCTGCGACCGTACAATCCAACATGACACTCTCGATTAGCAATGACGCCAGGCGAGTAATGTTTTCGCTCTCAGCGACCATGCAAACTCTAAAATATTTCATGGTAATATTCTCAAACTAATGGAAAATTTAACCTGTACATTGAATGGGAATAATACCACTTGTCAGACTGCAGATATAGGAATGTTGAGTTTCGTTACCACGCAAGGATGGGGACATCCCTACGCATTTGACTGTTTCGTAAGCGAATGTAGTAACCGAACCATGGGTGTATGGGAATATATATTAAGATTCGCACTTTCTCACTATTCGTATACATCGATATGGTAATTTTAGGAATAATTTATTAGGGTGAAGTCTGAGTTTATGGACACAGAGCACAAATGAATTTAGAGAACCATTGTATACAGAGGGTTGTTATTATCCTTTCGTGCGTGATCACATGCAGTTTCCACAAATTTATATTTCAGTTTTACGAAACAATGAAATAAAAACTTTGTTTTTAAATATGTGTATTAATCTCTTCTTTTGGGAGTTAAAAAAAATAATTTTTAAGAATATCTAGCTTACGAGTACAAATACGCATGTACCATAACCTTTTAATGACACCTTGTGATATGGGTATGATAGTTATATGGCTATTGCGTGCACTTTCCAGAAAATAACTTCTCAGCATCCATTCTAATCTCAGTCTAGAAAATAAGGGCAGTAATAAAAGTCTGAAATTACACTTATCTTCAAATTACCACGAATTTCAAGCCTCCGCTATTCTATTAATATATTNTACTTTTTCACTAATAGAATAACGCAAATATCGTCAGTAGGGTGACATCTTAAAGATTTACCTGTATTTCAGTACTTATAAGTAACCAGTTTTACGAAGGTGTTTGTGCTTAGCTACATTTGTTACAAGATGAAAAAATAATGAAATAAATGGGTTCTTTATTACTTATTAAAATTTCATGAGCAGTGTGACTTCGGAGAATCTTATGTTAGTTTCTGGATTAAATGTAAAAGTTACGAATTCGGGATCTTGTTCCTTTCTGTGTTCTACCAATGATGATTTATACATCTGAGAGTATAAACCACCTGAATGGTTCTGAGTAAAGCCTCGTATACTCCAGGGTGCAAATACAAGATGTTTAGTTAATTTGATGTACTTTATAATTGTATAATGGTTTAATATAAACATTATTTTCTGTATTATTTAACCAGGTGCTAAGCTTGGATTATTTTTTTTATTGACGGGATTTTTTATATATACTGAAGCAAAATATAATATTTTTTTTGTATTCATTTACACTTTTTAATTTCTGTTACTGTATGAAAATGCAATGGGGTGCCATTAATATGGATTACTTTACGAGATATTTAGTATTACTATAAAATATTTCCTCTATATTTTAACACTGCAAAAACTGTTGTGCAATAATTCCTTTCGGAAGTAGGTTAATTTAATACTTTAACTTTATATATGCCAATTTTTAATACTCAGGTATGAAAAAATGAGAAATAATTCATCTACATTGGATTATGGAAACGACTCTGTGTACAGAAATGTAGTTAAATGTATTTTAGAGATCACACTACGTCAACTAATATATATTTAACTTAATAATGTCAGATAATGGAAAAATAAAAAAGATTTACTGGTTTTAGTGCCTACAGCTTAATGATGAGATTTTCCACACAAGCAACTCAAATATGTTTAAAATTAGAGATCTTAAATTTTCTATTTCTCACGTACTTGGCCTTGTACGCATGTTGTTCTGTTCAGAAAACAAAACCCACGTAATTCGTGTATATTTCATTGTAAACAAGACATAATATTGTTCACTAACGTTCGTCTAAGTGTACATATGAGTTGAAACACTTCTCGTTGCTAGTAAAAATATAATAGCTTACGGAAAAACGGACACCTTTTAGATGTAATTTATTTTCATTATATTTCAATAATTTAAGTAGATTCAAATTTACAAACAAGTAAGACTCGCTGTAAAAGAGTAACCTATATCCACCACTACAGGAAGGAAAATTCTATATTTATTGTTTTCTCCCTTATTACTGTCCTCTTGATCCAAAATTAACCAAACACGCTTCCTCTACAGCAAAATTATTTTGTCTTCTTGCTGCCAATTTTTATGAACCCGAGATAAAATATCTCAATATAATAATTATTTTAAATGTTCAACAGGATATACATTTAAACATATTCTTTAGAGTAATCGTAAAAATTTCTTGCCTTTGCCGAAAAGTATATTTTTTGACGGACCGAATGACTGTAAAAACGGAACATTCTTCCTACCTGCGATTCAAGGGCGAATAATATTTTATAAAAGCGATTTTCGAAATACGTTCATACTTAGTCACCTAAGATATTACCTTTAATTCCATCTTAATGTATGCACGTCCACTCTTGACATTGCTAGCAACAGTTAAAATGTTAAGTTCGAATTACCTTCCTGCTAACCAATAGCATTCGTTATGATATACTCGATTAATTAGACTAAATGTAATTATTAAGAGTCACCATTTGTCTTCTCCATATGTAGGTGGATCTGACTACACGATTCATTAAAGTGAACAATGGCAGAGAAAGTGCGTGCGGTAGGAACTGTATGCAGGATTACCACTTACCAGGACCTTCATGATGTCGGTGTTGATGTAAGTTGACGTGTCCTGCAGGGCTAAGGATACTCGTGAGAGAGCGAATGGTAAAGCTCCATACTCACGCTCTGCCTTATATACACGTCTGAGCACGCCCCCTCCACTCAGCCGCCGACACTGGTCCCGTAAAAAGTAAACCAACTTAACTTCTGACGACGACCTCATGGGCAGCGCATACGAGAAACGATCAAGGTTACCCAGGCCGTGTTACCTTCACTTCTTCTACGAATTTGCAATCCGGCTTACAGAAATATTACTCTCAAAATGTATCTTCAAAAGTTTCGTGCAAATTAATCATGTTCTTTGTTTTCATGAGCATTTATATCGATCATGAAACTTACATGGAAAATGGGCAAACAAGGATTGAGGAACGGTATACAATTGTAACAATTAATGGGAGTATTCTACTTTTGCCGAAGGAATGTTGACATCGATGTGTGTTCGTTTGTCTCATTCGCCTTCGGAAGGTTATAATTTTGATACCGGTCTACTGCGATGGAGATGTTTTATCAAGTGGCTCTTCAAAGATGGTTTAAATGCGTATTACAATAAAGAGACAATCTGGATTACGAGGAAACGTATTTGAATAGAAATGTTTGTACAACTGGTTGTTGTGCATCTTTCGGTAGATGGTTCAGAAGGTCCATCACAATATATATTTTTCGTTCTAATTCAGAAATGCACATCAACTACTTAACACAAACATACAGAGGCGCGGGTCATAATTATATAAACCATATTACTACGATAATCACCAAAACAATGCACAAAACGTTTTACTCTTCTGAATCAAATTTCCTGTTTTATTTCAATGTAGTTCACGTACGTGGCGTTATGCTATTTTTGTTAACTTTTATACCTTTCAGTGATATATGTATCTTCATTAGCAAAGTTTGTGTGAAATGTTGTCAAATGAAATTGCTCTTTCTAAATATACTTTGTGATTATATGTTTATTTTCTAACATGGGAGGTTTGAAAACGACAAACTATATGGTGGTTGATTTCTGAATTTAATATATATAATTTTACAGGCAGATGTGATAAAGCCACAAAAACACCTCATTTTTTAAAATTTCAGCGCCAAAATAAGAGGAAAACTAAAGTTAGGTGATCAAGTACGTAATGTTGAGATCATAAGAAAATAAAGAATATTTTACAAATCTCCATATGAAGATCATCGGGATATCACAGCAACGCATAACACATGTGACGGGCCAACCATAGCAAAATTGTTCTCAGAAGAAAATATGTAGAAAACAGTCTATATAATTTTGTTTAGGTTTGTTATTCTGATGTACTGTAATCTACAGAAATATCGGGCAGAGCCAGGAGACATAACGAAATAGCAACAAATACTTAATAATCTTTAAAAGAGGCTTGCTGAAGATTCCAGCGTACAAGGATTTTTATTTTATAGAATTAATGAAACTAATATATTTCAACACGGCAGTTTATTAGTAAAACAATATATCTTACTATAGCCTTGGACGTTAACTTCCTGCTGTGCTAGAATATGTACAGGGTGTTCATTACTTACAAGGCAATATTTAGTTAAAAAGGACGTTGACGGATAAAAATGGCTGAAAGGAAACAGTACATCATGGAGAAACCAGCCGCTAAACAATAACACCGCCTGGAGTGTACGCAGATTTGTACAGCCAAGGGTTCGTAAAAACTAGCAAAATATTCTTGTGTATACCTACGGAATAGAATTATCGAATTCCCGTGAGTGTTAATGCAACACTTTAACGTGACAACAAAGCCAGATATACGCACTCTTCAAATACGAATCCACTCGTGACTAGGTTTTTTAAAAATCAATTTTTGGGTTTCATGTAGCGTGTATCCTGAAATTATTAGGAGGTGTCGTCGTTTCCTTAGCCTGTTTTTATGTTTTTATTATCCAGCTCAAACTTACAACTAATTTAAAACGTCAAAGTGTATTATCATATATACTTTACAAATCTGGCGTTAAGTGATGTAAGTCATTATGCCCCTCGATTACATGTAATTTCGTCGCAATATAAATTGTTTAATCCCTGTGGTGCCTATGTTATATTTAGTATAATTGTATTGATTTATTTTTTCGAAATATATTAAAGTTATATGTGATTAAAATATAAATTCTTATGATTTTGCCATGAATTACTTTAATTGTTAAAGATTTCTTAAATTTCAGGAGCACGATTAAGAACTATGTTAGTGTGATCGTTTCTAAAATCCTTCCGCATTTATATATATATTGACGTTTGAATAAACACACTGATTAAACGACACCAATAATTTCATAGGAATGCGAGCTATCCGTGCAGTATAAACAGCGACCTCAATTTAACTTTATTAATTCATACATGACGTATGAAATTAACATTTATATGACAAATTTTTTTAAATATAGATTTTATCTAACTATTCCGAGGAAAGGTTGACTTATTTATGATTTCGTCTCCTTGTTATTGCCTCGGTGTGTATGTGCGATTACTTATGTTTGCCTACATATCTGTCTTTGTTTCCCTTAAGATTTTTATATACGCCCAGATTTCCACCTAACTCCTGGCATCACAAGGGTTTAGAACGTATAAATTATTTAGTTTTCTGCTATTCTGGGTACTTATTTACAAAATGGTAATTATTTGAATTTTCCGGGTGCTTTCAGAATATCAACAGCCATTCAGCAAATTGTAAGCATTTGGTGACCTAAAATACTACTGTTTTGGCACCAAATTAAGACACTCATACATTCAGTAGACTTTCATTTCGGTAGCAAGTTTGACCTGAATATATACAACATGTATATAATTCACTGAAGAGCCAAAAAACTGGTACACCACCAACCTAATATCGTGTATTGTCCCCGCGAGCACGCAAAAGTGCCGCAAGACGACGTGGCATGGACTCTAATAATGTCTGAAGGTATGGAGGAGGCAATCCACTACGTGAATCCTGCATGGCAGTCCACAAATCCATAGGAGTGCGAGGCGGTGGAGATCTCTTCTGAACAGCACGTTGCAAGGCATCCTAGATATGCTCAATAATGTTCATGTCTGGTGATTTAGGTGGCCAATGGAAGTGTCTAAGTCAGAAGAGTGTTACTGGAGCCTCTCATTAGCAACTCTAGACATGTGGGGTGTCGCATTGTCCTTCTGGAATTCTTCACGTCCGTCGGAATGCACAATGGACGTGCATGAGTACATGCCACACTGCATTACCGCCGTCATAATGTCAAAAGGAGACTTTGTACTCTACTAAGCGGGTATTTAAATAAGAACTGTTCATGGGCGTATAGACGTCTATCACATCATATTTTCTGTAGCAGTTTCTAAAATGAAGCTAAGTTGACAACATAAAATATTGTAAATTCGTTTGCTCGTAATTTTGAAAGATTTCGCTACATGAAAAGTAGAATAAACACGACTTTTTTGCAGAGCCACCGAAGAAACCTCCAAAACATACTGAATAAGAACGGTACATTTGTTGCCCACCTCAGCTATGGAGTTTACAATAGCAAAGTTTGATTTTTCACAGTGACGGCAAAATTGTCATGCTCTAGGTTCAAAACTATTAAACCAATTTTAAAAACTCATTTTGTGCGAATGGTACTATTATGTTTAACTACATTTTATATATACTGTTTAGTCTACTGATGTATGGGATCAGTGGAATATTTAAGCTAAAACGAAATGTCTTCATACTTTTTCAATCGATTTCCACTTTGTTTAGTAGGAAGGAGGACTGTGAAAGACCACCTAGATATTATATTTTTAATATTGTTCTTTTTCTTGTAGGTGTTTATAAGCTGTAATTGTAGATGAGAACATTTAATCAATATTAGTTAATTTTAATATGCTTTAGTCCATTATGGTTTTACTAAATTCGCTTTGAAATAACCCTAATAGACTTTCAATTTATAATGTCTAGAGGAATTCTGTAGAAACTTCCTACTGGTAAATTTTTTTCTTTACACAGTTTCTTTAAGTCATTTAGGATGTCATAAAATTTTCCTAAAATTTTTGGTATCTATGTATTTTTCTTATACAAAGAATTTACTTTGTTAAATAGTAAAATACAATTATGTAAAATCAGGTCAACACGTAATTAACTACATATACTTTATGAAACTAACATCTCTCTGTGTTTCGGTTATGACATATATTTCACATAATCACATTATATACTAACACTTTCTCGAAATATTATATGTAGAACCTTTTTTTGAAGTTAGATTAAAGATACTTTGGTGTTACTTCAAAACTATTTTACATTGAATATATATGGCAACAATTAATTAAAAAGTGGTAGATTTTTTCTTAACACATAATAATCTAAGTTCATTTCTAATGCATTTTAAAAATAAATACTAATGTATTATTTATAAAATTTGTTTATAGATGTAAAGACAAGTAAAAAATAAAGTCAGGTGTTTTGGAAATACTGTAAAATTTTATTAAAACATTGTACAGAACATGTGTTTATAACTAAATTAGGAGCCAAAAATCAGGTTTCAAGGTTCTGTGATTTCTATTTTCCAGAAGAAATGAGTGTGGCCAATGGAGGGGAGTATTTAGTCTGTGGGTTGACCAATTACCACTTGTAGCCGGAGTATCAGTAATGGTAGCCGGAGTATCCGTAAGGGTATCCGTAGCCACTGCCGTAGCCCAGACCGGAGTACCCGTAGCCGGGGTAGCCCACACCGGAATATCCCAGACCGGAATATCCCAGACCGGAGTATCCCAGGCCGGAGTAACCCAGGCCGGAGTATCCCAGGCTAGTACCGACCACTCCTCTCTTCTCCTTCTGCGACTCTTCGGCGGCCGCGAAGACAACCAGCAGAGCGAGGACAATGCAAGCCTGTCAAAAGATAAAATAAATAGTCAGAATGCCGTTCATAATGATTATGCATAATATTTAATAATCCTGTGGACGTCGGACGCCGTGTTGCTAGGATGCCTAAACAAGAGGCAAATTTCTACGAACTAATGACTGTGGAGATATGGCTTTACGTTATATCACGCCATATGCATGCCCGACATGTTGCTATGTTTAAATACCCGGATAATTCGATTGTACATTCCACAACAAGCTTCAATCCACTACCCTCTGTGTAGGTCCTAGGGGCTAAGTTGTTAACTGGCTGTTGCTCCAGATTAACCCTATACCAGGTAGCACGGCATTCACCCGTTTTACCCGTTTTTTTACTTGCAGGTTAGTTATTGACGCAAAATAAAATGTTGTATAATCTTCTTTCAGTTCTTATAATCACTTATATTTTCTTAATAGTATTGTACATTATTAGGTTGTATTTAAATGAGTGAAAGTAATTAAAATATTTTTTCGCTATTAGAATAATGCAAATCTCGTCAGTAGGGTGACATCTTATAGGTTTACTAGAATTTCAGTACTTATAAGTAACCAGTTTTACGAAGGGGTTTGTGCTTAGCTACACTTATTACAAGTTTAAAAAATAATTAATCACTGGGTTTTTTGTAACTTAGTACAATTACATGAGCAGTGCGACATAGGAAAATCTTATGATAGTTTCTGTATTTAATGTAACGGTTACGAATTGGGGATCGTGTTTCTTTCTGTTTTTCACCAATAATGATTTTGACAACTGAGAGTATAAATCACCTGAATGGTACCGTGTAAAGCCTTGTATACTCTAGGGTGCAAATACAAGACGTTTAGTTATTTCGATGAACGTTATAATTGTATAATGGTTTATTATAAACATTATTTTCTGTATTGTTTAAACCGGTTCTAAGCTTGGAATCCTCTTTTTAGTGACCGGAGTTGTTATTTATACTGTAATAAAATCTTTTTCTGAGGTATTCACTAAGAGTTTTTAATTTCTGTTACATTTATGAAAATACAATGGGTTTCCATAAATATGGAGTTCTTTACGCGATATTAAGTATTGCTGTAAAATATTTTCTCTATATTTTAACACTGTGAAAACTGTTGTGAAATAATTCCTATCGGAAGTATGCTAATTTAGAACTTTAACTTGATATATTCCAAATTTTAATACTCCGCTATAACCATATGAGAAAGGCTTCATCAATATAAGATTATGGAAACGACTTTTTATACAGGAATGTATTCAATTGAATTTCAGAGAGCACACTGCGTCAACTAAAAATATATTTACATTCATAATGTCTGATAATGGAAAAATTAAATAAACTTACGGGTTTTAACGCCTACAACTGAATGATGAAATTTTTCTCAAAAGTAACTCAATATATTCAAAACCAGAGATATAAAATTTTCTGTTTCTCACTTGCTTGGCCTTATTAGTATGTGGTTCTGTGCAGTAAGCAAAACCACCGTCGTACGTGAATAATTCATTGTAAACATAAAATAAGAGTGTTCTCTACCGTTCGTCTAAGTTTACAGATGAGTTCCACCCACATGTCGTTGCTAGAAAAAATAATCCTTATTACGGAATAACGGACACCTTTAAGCTGCAATTCATTTTCTGCCTATTTCAATATTTTAGATCGATTCAAATTTAGAAACAAGTAAGACACGCTGTAAAAGAATAACCTATATCCCCCACTACAGCAAGGATAATTCATCACGTATTGTATTCCCACTTATTACCGTCCTATTGATCCAAAATTCACCAAACACGCCTTCTCTAGTGTACAATTTTTTTATCGTCTGGATGGCAATAGATGTAAACCCGAGATAACATATCTCAATATAATAATACTTTTAAATATTCTACAGGATAAACAAATAACCGCTTTCTTTAGAGTAATCGTAAAAATGTCTTGCCATTGCCTAAATTTATACTTTTTGACCGACCCAATTACTGTAATAACTGCCTGAAACATACAACTGGAACACTCTTTCTTCCTGCGATTCAAGAGCGGATAATATTTTATAATAGAGATTTTCGAAGTATGTTCATACTTAGCCACCTAATATACCACCTTTAAATCCATCTTAATGTATGCACGTCCACTCTTGACATTGCTAACAACGGTAATAATTTTAAATTGGAACTACCTTCCTGCTTGCATTCCTTATGATAAACTCGATTAAGTGGACTAAAGGTAGTTATGAAGTGTCACATTAATCTTCTCCATATATATGTGGCTCCGACCACCCGCTTCATTTAAGTGAACAATAAAAGAGAAAGAGCGAACGTTACGAACTGTTTGCAGGATTACCACTTACCAGGACCTTCATGGTGTCGGTGATGATGTAAGTGGTCGTGTCCTGTAGGCCTAAGGATACTCGTGAGAGAGCGAGTGGTAAAGCTCCATACTCACGCTGTGCCTTATATACACGTGTGAGCACGCCCCCTCCACTCAGCTGCTGACACTGGTTCCGTTAAAAGTAAACCAACTTAACTTCTGACGACAACCTCATGGGCAGCGCACACTGGGATCGAGCAAGGTTAACCAGGCCGTGTTACCTTCACTTCCTCAACGAACTTGCAATCCTGCTTACAGAAATATTGATCTAAAACTTTATTATCAAAAGCCTCGTGCAAAATAATCACGTTCGTTGTTTCCATGAGCAATTTCATCGAACATAAAATTTACATAGAAAATTGGCAAACAAAGGTTGAGAAACTGTACACAATGGTAACAATTGATGATACTTACTCTTCTTTTGCCGAAGGAATGTCGACTTCGATGTGTGGTCGTATGTCTGACTCGTTTTCGGAAGGTCGTAATTTTGATTCCGGTCAACTGCGATCGAGATAGTTTGTCAAGTGGCTCTTCCAAGATGGTTTTTATCGTATTCCAAGAGAGAGACTGTGTAAATATTTTATATGTTGCAGTTTCTCGCCAATTAGAACAATTACGACCGGATGATTTTTATAAAAAGCTAATTATAATTTTTCTTTCTATTTCCTTACAGGGAACGACAGGTATATTTCAAAAATGGAAAATTATCATTTTTTTCCTATTTTTGTTTTCCAGAGAGACTTTTCAGAAGACATCAATGCACGTAAATACTGCAATGTTAACAAAAGCACTCGCAGGCCACGAACAAGCGATTACATATATGCTTGAATGTTTGCTGTAATTAGAGTTAATTTTTTGGAAGCGAACTTTCTAAAATACAGATTCAGAGCTTCTGTAAAAGTACAGCACAAGCCGGACTCTGCGACCGTACAATCCAACATGACACTCTCGATTAGCAATGACGCCAGGCGAGTAATGTTTTCGCTCCCTGCGACCACGCAAACTCTAAAATATTTCATGGTAATATTCTCAAACTAATGGAAAATTTAACCTGTACATTGAATGGGAATAATACCACTTGTCAGACTGCAGATATAGGAATGTTGAGCGTCGTTACCACACAAAGTTGGGGACATCCCTACGCATTTGACTGTTTCGTAAGCGAATGTAGTAACCGAACCATGGATGTATGGGAATATATATTAAGATTCGCACTTTCTCGCTATTCGTATACATCCATGTGGTAATTTTACGAATAATTTATTAGGGTGAAGTCTGAGTTTATGGACACAGAGCACAAATGAATTTAGAGAACCATTGTAACCAGGGGTTGTTATTACCCTTTCGTGCTGATCACAGGCAGTTTCCACATATTTATTTATCAGCTTTTTGACCAACGAAACAAAAAACTTTGTTTTTAAATATGTGTAATAATCTCTTCTTTCGGGAGTTAAGAAAAAATAATTTTTAAGAGTATATAGCTTACGAGTACAAATACGCATGTACCATAACCTTTTAATGACACCTTATGATATGGGTATGATAGTTATATGGCTATTGCGTGCACTTTCCAGAAAATAACTTCTCAGCATCCATTCTAATCTCAGTCTAGAAAATAAGGGCGGTAATAAAAGTCTGAAATTACACTTATCTTCAAATTACCACGAATTTCAAGCCTCCGCTATTCTATTAATATATTNGGTAATAAAAGTCTGAAATTACACTTATCTTCAAATTACCACGAATTTCAAGCCTCCGCTATTCTATTAATATATTTATTTATTAATTAAATATAAAATTTTTATGACTGCAACAAGTTTAAAACCTGGAGCAACTGTGTTTTTAACGCAAGGGAAAATTACCAGAATTTGTAATGTTCCTCTTTGCCGAAAACTGAGAAATTCAGTACTAGATAGCAAGTGAAAACTCAGCCGTTTTTGTAATAATCAATTTCATTATATTATTTATATTATGACAATTATAAAAATTCTCCCATTGACATGAAAAAGTTTTAGAGCAATAATTTCTCTAATTATGGTAAAAATACATTCCGCAATATAACCATAAACATTGCTATGAACCCAGGCTATTTATTCCAGTGTCCATAAAATCTAATTGTGAAAAAAATATAATGTTAATTAAATCGGTCTAAAAAAAATTAAATAAAGTTGGTGTAAATGTCCTTACATTTAAAAGATTGGGAGAAGAGAGACAAAAATGGAAAGAAAAAAAATCAGGGATCTTAGCAGCCAGTGATTAAGACATTTGCAAAATAAATTTTTTTTTTAGATCAGAATCAAGGATATTTGTTAATTTTCGTACTTCCGACTACTATCAAGGGCAGTTTTGTAAACAGGAAGTAGGTTTGTATTAAGAGAAATGCGTTCTTTTTTAGCCAATGCCTGTAATTCCTGGCAATGGTGCAATATGCAATAAGTGATATACAGGTGAAAAAGGTTTCGTTAATACTGTAGTAAACAGGAACATGTAAATTTAACCAACCGTGATTTGTTATTTTTGGTTGTTAAGATAAATATGAACGGGTCAATAATTTAAGTTTACTTAGTATCCAGTATAGTCGAATCAGTAGAAAACCACTGATTTGCAGTGAAATCCAATTACTTGAATCTGTTAAAATGGATGCACTTAAAATCGGTGGAAAATCACTTGTTTCATTGAAACAATTTTACTGATTTAATAAGTTATCGCAAGCAGCGTAGAGTGATAAAATATTTTTTTACTGAATTTAGTCAAGCTATTACGATAAACAACCATATATCTGATTCTCTCTCTATATACTGTGCACTTTAACGTAATTTAAAATCGTAAAAGGATAAAAGACAGCGTGGTGTCGAGTATTTACTGCATCGCACATTTAGACCGTTACCTTACCAAGCGAGCTACCACGAAAAAGTTGGCAGCGAGAGGAAAAAATATGAAAGTTAGTCTGATCTATGTAGCTTCTACCTATACGACTTTTATTTTCGTTTTTAATCTAAATCGTAACATTAGAACAGTTGAAACAAATAATTACGTATAAATACACTATCTTCACCACATTAAATGCAATTTAAAACTTCGAACCTAGTGATAATATTAGGTGAAAAAAAATTTAAAGCCGTAAAGACGGAATGAAATACTGAATGCTAACATTTTAATTAATAATTTTATTGCTGTTATTTGTTTGTGTGTGGTTATTTTATTTTATACACGTTGATTAGGTAATCTATCAATAAAAAAATCACTGAAAAATAAGAAATGAAATGGCTTATGAATCCGAGGAAAATATCACTGAATATAAGTGAAGGAAAACTTATAATTTTTCACCACTGCATCAAATAAATTTACTGAGGTTCCTATTTAATAAGTCAGGTGCTCTTAACTTGTTTAAATTGTAAAATTGTCATTGATTCATATCTGGAGTTTAGTCAAACGCATTTGACTATCTGGAGTTAGAGGAAACGTTTTTAATTAGAATAATTTGTACAACTGGTCATTGTGCATCTTTCGTTAGACGGTTCAGCAGGTCCATCACAATATATATTTTTCGTTATAATTCAGAAATGCACATTAACCTCTTAACACAAACATACAGAGGTGTGGGTCATAATTATATAACCATATTACTACGATAATCACCAAATAATCCACAAAATCTCTTAATCACATTTTATGTTGTTATATCATTGTATTTAACGTACGTGACGTTATGATGTTTTTGCCAACTTATTTTACTTTCAGTG
>NQII01002453.1:4485-15094 GCA_002778355.1 Clitarchus hookeri | reverse complement strand
ACCCTCCTTCGCCTTTCCCGGTGGCCACACGCGACCGCCAGACCTCGAGCACGCAGAAGTGCCGCAAGATGACGTGGCATGGACACGAATATGTCTGAAGGTATGCAGGAGGCAATTCACACCATAAATCCTGCAGGGCAGTACACATTCCATAGGAGTGAGAGGCGGTGGAGATCTCTTTTAAGCAGCACTGTCAGAGCATCCCAGATATGCTCAATAATATTCATGCCTGGTGATTTAGGTGGCCAATGGAAGTGTCTAAAGTCAGAAGAGTGTACCTGGAGCCACTCGGTAGACACTCTCGACGTGTGGGGTGCCGCATTGTCCTTCAGGAATTGTCCAGGTCCGTCGGAATGCACAATGGACATGAATGGGTGCATGCCACACTGCATTACCACCGTCATAATGGCAAAACGTTATGTTTCACTCTCGTAACCGGGTATTTAAAATATAACTTTCTATGGGTGTATTCACTTTTACCCATCATCTTTTATGTAGCAGTTTCTAAGATGAAGCTACGTGGAAAATATTACATATATATCTTCTTTTGCTCGTAATTTTGAAAGACACCGCTACGTGAAAAGTAGAATAAACATGTGATGTTTGCAGAGCTACCAAAGACCATTCCAACACATACTGCCTATAAACGGTATATTTGTTGCCGAACTGAGCTATGAATTTTAGAATGGAAAAGTTTGATATTTTCACAGTAATGGCATTATTATCATGCTTTATGTTCAAAACTATTAAACAAGTTGGAACAATTTGTTCAGTGCTAAAGATACCATTGCGTTTAAGAACATTTAATATGTCCTGTTTAGTCCGCTGATGTATGGCATCAGTGGAATAATTAAGCTACAATAAAATGTCATAATATTTTCTCAATCGATTTCCACTTTGGATGGTAGGGAGTAGAACTGTGAAACACCACCTAGATATTACATTTTTAATATGGTTCTATTTCTTGTGGGGTTTTATATGCTATAATTGTACATGAGAACATTGAATAAATATTAGTTAATTTTAATATGCTTTAGTGCATAAAGTTTTAACTTAATTCGATATGAAATAAACATAATAGACTTTAAATGTGTTATGTCTAGTGGAATTATATAGAAAATTCCTTCTAGAAAGTTATTTTTTAACACAATCGCTTTAAGTCTCTACGAATGTCATGAAATTTACTAACATTTTTGGTTATCTATGTATTTTTGTTATACGAAGAATTCACTTTACTAAATAGTAAATTTCAGTTATAAAATTCAGGCCAAGACGGAAATAACTACATATATTTAAGAAAAATACCGTCTCTCTGTGCTTCGGTTATGACATATATTGCACATTACCATAATTACATTTCCATTATATACGGCGACTTTAACAAAATATTATTTGTAGAACATTTATTTGCAGCTAGATTAAACATACTTTGGTGTTATTTCAAAACTATTCGAAAGAGCAAATATTGGCACCCATAAATTAAAAAGTGGTAGACATATTTCTAAACATAAAATAAACTTAGTTCATTTCTAATGCCGATTTTAAATAAAAATTAATGTAATAAGTAAAAATTTCTTTATAGAGGTAAGGAGATGTAAAAAATAAAGTCAGCTGTTTTGGAAATACTGTAAAATTTTATTAAAACATTGTACAGAACATATGTTTATAATTTATTAAGAAGCCAAAAATCAGGTTTCAAGGTTCTGTGATTTCTATTTTCCAGAAGAAATGAGTGTGGCCAATGGAGGGGAGTATTTAGTCTGTGGGATGACCAATCACCACTTGTAGCCGGAGTATCAGTAATGGTAGCCGGAGTATCCGTAAGGGTATCCGTAGCCACTGCCGTAGCCCAGACCAGAGTACCCGTAGCCGGGGTAGCCCACACCGGAGTATCCCAGGCCGGAGTATCCCAGGCCGGAGTACCCCAGGCCGGAGTAACCCAGCCCGCTGTAGCCGAGGGCGGGGATGCCGGAGTATCCCAGGCTAGTACCGACCACTCCTCTCTTCTCCTTCTGCGACTCTTCGGCGGCCGCGAAGACAACCAGCAGAGCGAGGACAATGCAAGCCTGTCAAAAGATAAAAGAAATATTCAGAATGCCGTTCATAATGGTTATGCACAATATTCAATAAGCCTGTGAACGCCGGGCGGCGTGTGCCTAGGTTGCTTACACTCGAGGCGTTTTTCTACGAACTGATGACTGTGGTAATATGGGTTTAGGGTCAATCATGCCAAATGCATGCCCGACATGTAGCTATGACTAGATACCCGGTTAATTCGCCTGTACAACAAGCTCCACTCCACAACTACATATGTAGGTCCTCGGGGCTAAGTTGTTAATCGGCTGTTGCTCCAGATTAATCTTATACCAGGTGCACGGCATTCACGCGTTTATTTACTTGCAGGTAAGTTATTGACGTAAAAGAAAATGTTGTTTCATCGTCTTTCAGTTCTTATAATTAATCATATTGTCTGAATGGTTTTGTACATTATTGCGTTGTTTACATGTGTTGTTTTCACTAATACAATAATGTGAATCTCGTCTGTAGGGTGATATCTTATAGGTTTACTAGTATTTCAGTACTTATAAGAAACTAGTTTTAACAAGGGGTTTGTGCTTAGCTACGCTTGTCACAAGTTGGAAAAAGAATTAATCAATTGGTTCTTTATAACATAGTACAATTTCATGAGCCGTGCGACATCGGAAAATCTTATGATAGTTTCTGTATTTAATGTATATCGGTTAGGAATTGTGGATCGTGTTTCTTTCTGTGTTTCACCAATGAAAATTTTGACAACTGAGAGAATAAATCACCTGAATGGTCCTGGGTAAAGCCTTGTATACTCCAGGGTACAAATACAAGACGTTTAGTTTTTTCGATGTACGTTATAATTGTATAATGGTTTATTATAAACATTATTTTATTTATTTTTTAACACGGTTCTAAGCTTGGAATCCTCTTTTTAGTGACTGGAGTTGTTATTTATACTGTATCAAAATATTTTTATTAGGTATTCACTAACAGTTTTTAATTTTTGTTACATATATGAAAATTCAATGGGGTGCCATAAACATGGATATCTTTACGAGATATTTAGTATTGGTATAAAATATTTTCTCTATATTATAACACTGTGAAAATTGTTGTGAAATAATTTCTATCGAAAGTACGTTAATTTAAAACTTTAACTTGACATATTCCAAATTTTAATACTCCGCTATAACAATATGAGAATGGCTTCACCAATATAAGATTATGCAAACGACTTTGTGTACAGAAATGTAGTCACATGATTTTGACAGAGCACACTGCGTCAACTAAAAATGTATTTAAATTCATTATGTCAGATAATGGAAAAATAACTAAAACTTATTGGTTTTAACGCCTACAATCGAAGGATGTAATTTTCCTTAAATCAACTCAAATATGTTTAAAACAAGATATTTTAAATTTTCAATTTCTAACGTACTTGGCCTTATACGCATGTTGTTCTGTACAGTAAGCAAAACCGACGTCGAACTTAAATATTTCACTGTAAACGTGAAATAAGAGTGTTCACTTACGTTCGTCCAAGTGTACAGAAGAATTATATCCACATGCTGTTGCTCGTAAAAATATTATATGTTACGGAAAAAATTACACCTTTAGCTACAATTTATTTTCAGCCTTTTTCAATATTTTAAGTAGATTAAAATTTACAAACAAATAATACACGCTTTAAAAGAGTACCCTACATACCCCACTACAGGAAGGAAAATTCTTTATTTCACTGTATTCCCATTTATTACCGCCCTATTGATCCAAAATTCCACAAACACGCATTATCTACAGTACAATTTTTGTATCGCCTTGCTGAAAATTTATATAAACCCGAGATAACATATCTCAATATAATATTTATTTAATATATTTTACAGGATATACAACTAACCGTTTTCTTTACAGTAATCGTAAAAATGTCTTGCCTTTGCCGAAATGTATACTTTTTAAAAGACCGAATTGCTGTAATAACTGCCTGAAACATACAAACGTCACTCTTCCTACCTGCGTTTCAAGAGCGAATAGTTCTTTGTAATAGCGACTTTCGAAGTGCGTTCATACTTAGTCACCTAAGATATCACCTTTAAATCCATCTTAATGTATGAGCGTCCACTCATGACATTGCTAGCAACGGTGAAAATCTTTAAGTTGTAAATACTTTCCTGCTAGCATATAGCATTCGTTATGATAGACTCGAATAAGTAGACTAAAGTTAATTTTGATGCGTCACCATTTGTTATCTCCATACGTAGGTGGATATGACTACCCGCTTCATTAAATTAAAAATAAGTAGATAAAGTGCGTACGTTACGAACTGTTTACAGGATTACAACTTACCAGGACCTTCATGGTGTCGGTGGTGATGTAAGTTGGCGTGTCCTGTAGGCCTAAGGATACTCGTGAGAGAGCGAATGGTAAAGCTCCATACTCACACTCTGCCTTATATACACGTCTGAGGACGCCCCCTCCACTCAGCTGCCGACACTGGTTCCGTTAAAAGTAAACCAACTTAACTTCGAGTGTCGACCTCCCGAGCTGCGTGCGTTGGGTATGAGCAAGGTTAACCAGGTCGTGTTGCCTTCACTTCCTCTACGAATTTCCAATCCTGCTTACAGAAATATTGCTCTAAAACTGTATTGTCAAATGCTTCGTGCAAATTTAATCACGTTCGTTGTTTTCACGAGCATTTTCAGCGAAAATAAAACTTACATAGAAAATAGGCAAACAAGGTTTGAGGAATAGTAAACAGTGATATCAATTGAAAATAGTACTATTCTTTTGCCGAAGGAATCTCGACTTCAATGTGTGGTCGTATGTCTGACTCGCCTTTGGAAGGTCATAATTTTGATACCGGTCTACTGCGATCGAGATGGTTTGCCAAGTACCTCTTCCAAGATGGTTCTTATTCGTATTCTAAGAGAGAGAATGTGTAATTATTTAATTTGTAGTTCCTCGCTGTGTAGTACAATTACAACAGGTTGATTTGAAAAAAAGCCCTTATTACAATTTTCGTTACTATTTTCTAACAGGGAACGACATGTAGTTTTAAAAAAAAGGCAAATTATAATTTTTTTCCTTTATTTGTTTTCCATAGAGACTTTGCAGGAGACATAAATGCACGTAAATACTGCAATTTTAACAAATGCACCCGCATGCCACGAACACACGTTTATTCATATGTTTGAATTTTGGTTGTAATTAGTGTAAATTTTTTGGCTGCAAAGCTTCTGTGAAAGTACAGCACAGGAAGGACTCTTCGATAGTACACTCCAACATGACACTCTCGAGTAGCAATTATGCCAGGCGAGTAATGGTTTCCCTCTCAGCAACCAGCAAAACTGTATAATAATTTGTGCGTTTCTTCCTCATCTAATGGAAGTTTTTTAACCTGTACATTGTATGGGAATAACACCACATGTGAGACTGCAGACATTGGAATGTAGAATGTCATTGCCGCACAAGGTTAGGGACATCCCGACGCACTTCAATGTTTCGTAAGCGAATGTAGTAACCAAACCATGGATGTATGGGAAAATAGTTTACAATTCGCACTTTCTCACTATTCGTATATATTGATATGGTAATTTTACGAATAATTTCTTAAAGTGAAGTCTGAGTTTATGAACGAGAGTGCACAAATAATTAAGGGACCATTCTAAGCAGAGGTTGTGTGTGATCACATGCAGCTTCCACAATTTTATATTTCAGCTTTACAAACAACGAAATTTAAACTTTGTTTTTAGGCATATGCCTTTATATCTTCTTTGTGCGTTAAAAAAATAACATGTAAGAATATCTTGCTTACATGTACAAATACGTATGTACCATAAACGTTTAAATACACCTAATGATATGGGTATGGTAGTTATATATATATATATATATATATTGCGTGCACTTTCCAGAAAATAACTCCTCAGCATCAACACTAATCTCAGTCTAGAAAAGACGGGAAATAATAAAGGTTTGAAATCATACTTCAATTCAAATTATCACAAGATTCAAACCCCACTATACTAATAATATAAACTTTTGATAGATGCAACAAGCGTAATGCTTGGGGCAACTGTGTATTTAATGTAAGGAAAAATTACCTTTATTCTTAATGTTCCTTTTTGTTGAAAACTTACAAATTCAGTACTAGACGGCAAGTGAAAACTCAGCCGTTTCTGTAATAATCAATTTCATTTTATTATTCATAATATGAAAATCATAAAAATTATCCCAATGACATGGAAAAGTTATATAACAGTAATTTCCCTAACTACGGTAAAAATACGTTTCAATTTTTGTTTCTGTACAACGTATATGTGAAAGATGCTAATAGACCCTGCTTTTCGTATTTTTTATTAAAATACTACCATTTGAGGCACGAATCTTCAACTACATGTAAATACCTTTATTGTTCCTTTTGAACAAGATTAATTTTAACTGCAAATGTTTCACAAACTAACGGAAAATATATAAATGGGGCACATATTAATGTCTCACAGGAAATTCGTACCTGAAAAAGCTGGTCATAAAATTAAACTCTTGAATCCTCAGCTGCTGAAACCGTCCGAACTACAGTGAATATCGTGNTTTCATTTTATTATTCATAATATGAAAATCATAAAAATTATCCCAATGACATGGAAAAGTTATATAACAGTAATTTCTCTAACTACGGTAAAAATACGTTTCAATTTTTGTTTCTGTGCAACGTATATGTGAAAGTTGCTAATAGACCCTGCTTTTCGTATTTTTTATTAAAATACTACCATTTGAGGCACGAATCTTCAACTGCATGTAAATACCTTTATTGTTCCTTTTGAACAAGATTAATTTCAACTGCAAATGTTTCACAAACTAACGGAAAATATATAAATGGGGCACATATTGATGTCTCACAGGAAATTCGTACCTGAAAAAGCTGGTCATAAAATTAAACTCTTGAATCCTCAGCTGCTGAGACCGTCCGAACTACAGTGAATATCGTGAATGTAGATATAGTAANTGGGGCACATATTAATGTCTCACAGGAAATTCGTACCTGAAAAAGCTGGTCATAAAATTAAACTCTTGAATCCTCAGCTGCTGAAACCGTCCGAACTACAGTGAATATCGTGAATGCAGATATAGTACTTTCGCTGTTATCATTATACTTAAAAAATTTCTATCTAAGGATTGCTATTCTGCCTATCGTGTATCCTTCCGCAATATAACCATATNAATTTCGCTGTTATCATTATACTTAAAAAATTTCTATCTAAGGATTGCTATTCTGCCTATCTTGTATCCTTCCGCAATATAACCATAAACTACATTGATATGAACCCAGTCCCTTTATTCCAGTGTTCATAAAACCAAATTGTGAAAAAATAATAATACTACATAAATAGGTCTAAATAAATTACAAATATATTGCGCATAAAAATAAAGTAAAGTAATATAATGACCTCAAATTTATTACGCACAATTGTAACACGATGTTAGGACGTCGAACTGCTTCTTCAGCAGTTCTGCCAACATTGTTTGTTGACATGACAGGAAGTGTGCAGCATGTATGAGAAGGGAAATGCTTAAAGGGTGGTTTTCCAAAGTGCTTTTTTAACCGCAGATAAACTACATTAATATTTATTCTACGTAAAGCTGTTCAATTTATCTTTCTTGGTGCCCCAATTCCTGGTGGTATCGATTTAAGATACATATAGTTCCTTGTCCTAGCATTGTATTAAAGTAAATGACGAATACATTTTGTGAATACAGAAATTATTCAATTTAGTTTAATTTAGTTTTGTACACATTGAGTACGAATAAGACGATTAAGTGTGGATAATTACATATGTATAAATACTGAATATAATGCTCTATATGTTTTCCTTACAACCCCACAGTATCGCTTGATAGGCTCATGATTAAAGTCATCGGATAGCAAAGCCAATTTGCTATATGGTGGAAGAACACAAATTTGGCAGAAAAGTTCCTTCTAATCAGGAATTTCGAAACAATAAGTCAGCCGCGACCTGTCTATAAACACTTTTAAGTTACACGTCAGAGTTTTCAGGCTTACTTATACAAAGTTAAATACAATAACTTTAAAGGTTCTTACATTTAAAATATTTGGAAAATATACATAACAATGGAGGGTAAAGGAAAAACCAGGAATCATAGCAGCCAGTGATTAAGACATTTGTTAAGAAATTTTTATTTTAGAGGAAAATCATGACCATTGTGCATTTCCGTATTTCCGAATTCACTCAAGGGCAGTTTTGTGGACAGGAAGTAGGTTGATGTAAAGTAAAGTCCGTTTTTATATCCAATATCTCTAATTCCTGGCAATGGTGCAATATACAATAAGTGATATACGGGTGAGAAAAGCTTTCGTTAATACTGTGGTAAACAGGAACATGTAAATTTAACCAACCGTAATAATGTATCTATGGTTGTTAAGATAAAGATTAACGGGTCAATGATTTAAGTTTACTTAGTACCCTGTAACTCGAATCAGTGGAAAACCACTGATTTGCAGTGAAATCCAATTACTTGAATCAGTTAAAATGGCTGCACTTAAAATCGGTGGAAAATCACTAGTTGTTGCATTGAAACAATTTTACTGGTTTAATAAGTTATAGCCAGCAGCGTAGAGAGATAAAATATTTTTTTTACTAATTTTGTCAAACTCTTACGATAAACAAGCATATTTCTGATTGTCTCTCTATATACTGTTTAGTTTAAATTAATAAAAAAAGGTAAAAAAAAAAGACAGCATGTTGTAGACGATTTACTGCATCGCACTTTCAGATCGTTACCTTACCAAGCGAGCTGCCACGAAAACTTTGACTACTAGGAGAAAATAATTGTAAGCTAGTCGGAACAATGTAGCATTAAACTGTACTCTTTTTCTTTTCGTTTTTAGTCTAATTGGTAACATTAGGACTGTCAAAACAAATTAGTACGTATAAATACACTCACTTCAACACATTTAATTCAATTTACAACTTTGAACCAAGTGGTATTATTACGTGAAAAAGAAATAAAACCGTAAAGACAGAATAAAAAATACTGAATGCTAACATTTTAATAAATATTTTTATTGGTATTATTATTTGTTTGTGTATGGTTATTTGATTTGATACACGTTGTTTAGCTGATATACCAATTAAAAAAACCAATCACTGAAAATAACGAATTAAATAGTTGGTGAATCAGTGGAAAATATCACTGAAATATAAGTGAAGGAAAACTTATACTTTTTTCACTATTGCATCAGATAAATTAACTGAGTTTCCTAATGAAGAAGCCACGATTGTGAAATTCTCATTGTTTCATATCTGGAGTGTGGCCGAACGCTTTTGACTATTTTGAGTAAGAGGAAAAGTTTTTAATTAGAATAATTTGTACAGCTGGTCATTTTGCATCTTTCGGTAGACGGTTCAGCAGGTCTATCACAAAATATAGTTTTCGTTCTAATTCAGAAATGCACATTAAACACTTAACACAATCTTACGGAGGCGTTGGTCATAATTATCTAACCATATTACTAAGATAATCACCAATTAATGCACAAAGGTTTTCTTCCTCTGAATCAAATTTCCTGTTGTTATTTCATTGTATTTCACGTACGTATTTTTATGATATTTTTGTAAACTTTTATAACTATCAGTGNATTTCCTGTTGTTATTTCATTGTATTTCACGTACGTATTTTTATGATATTTTTGTAAACTTTTATAACTATCAGTGACATATGTATGTATCTTAATTAGCAATGTTTGTGTGAAAAAATGTAAATTAAAATTGCTCTGTCTAAATATACTTTGTGAACATATTTTTTTTTTCTAACATGGCAGGTTTGAAAACGACAATCTTTATCGGTGTTTATATCTGAATTTGTTTTCTAAAATGTTACAGCCAGCTGTGGTAAAGTTACGAAAGCACCTCATATTTCGATATGTCAGCGCCAAAAAAGAGGAAAACTAAAGGTAGGTGGTACGGTACGTAATGTTGAGAGCATTTGACCATAAGTAATATTTTACAAAACTCTTTATGAAGGTCAGCGGGATATCACAGCAACACATAACACATGTGACACGCTACCCATAGCAACATTTTTCTTATAAGAAAAAATGTAGAAATCTACGTTTATAATTTAGCTTAGGTATGTTTTTCTGACGTACTGTAATCTACATATATATATATATATATATGGCGGTCCCAGAAGACACAACGTAAATAGCAACAAATACTTAGTAATATTTAAAAGAATCTTGCTGAAGATTCCAGTGTATAATCCATTCACGGTATCTTCGATACTTTTGAAAATAACCTTTGAAAAATCACCCTAGGAGTTACATGTTCAATTGGTTATAAAAAAATTATATATGGAAAAAGGTTTTGTCTTGCTTTTAGCACTGAAGCACTATATAAATTGGTTGTTTTAAGTTTTAAGTATATTTTTTCGATAAATAATAATAATTTGTTAAAAGTCCGTACGAATTAACAACGGATTTTGAAGGGATATGTTGGTTATAGCGGAAAAGAAATATTTCGAGGGTTAAATATTAATATGTATAAATTTAATGCCGTAA
>NQII01002452.1:330817-344978 GCA_002778355.1 Clitarchus hookeri | reverse complement strand
CGACATGGGAAGCATAAGTCACCTTTCTGCTGCGGACTTTGTAGGCGTTGTAAAAGGCTTTCGGCAAAAATACGTTTTCAAACCCCCATTGTCATAGGCTCGTATCTCCTTTAATATTCCGTTTATGTATATGATGTCCTGTATATTTTCGAATTCATTTTTCTTAAGGAATCATATCCTGCAGTTTGGTCGTTTAATTTCCGAACTACCTCTATATGTATATATAAATATATATATATAAATGTAGGAATTTTGAAACAAAACTGCCGTGAACAAACACTTACGCCTATCTTGTATTAACGTGGCTTTAGCAGAAAAGGCGTCAGTTCTTAAGAAAAAGGGTTCGTTCAGCTGCTAAAACGATCCTGTATCTGTGCCAGTCATAGTGCTTCAAGCAGCACTGCACGTTTTGCTAAATAAACTGCTGGTAGTGACAATACTTTTTTTTTTCAGAGGAACGTTCGTTTGCTCAGTTTCTACAGCGTGGCTTTAAGATATTGGAAAAGAATATTTTTTTGAAAATACTTAGAAGTGAATTACACATATAAAGTATTAAACATAATAATCGCAAGAGTTAGTATCAGCATAGGAACTTTGCTTTATTTCGTGCGCCTTCTGCATTCTGTTGTGTGAATATATATTTTCCCATGTCGACGTGTGTAATTCTACCAACAGCTCAGTGCTTCCATAGTTATGAAACCATTCCCGCACTTCGTTGTCTGCTAGCAGCGGAGATGCGACGAAGTCAGCGAAGTGTTAAGCCGCTGAAACCGCTTCAGACGCATGAAGGCGTCTGAATGCCATGAAGCGTAAAGTAGTATTCGCACTGTGTTCGCAGGCCACGCCTAGCAGACCGGGCGTATTTTAGCGGTTGCATTTCACACGTTTCCAGATTTTCTGCGTTACCCGCGTACCCATAATTCCTCCCTAAATTGACAACCAGTGATGATTTCTGCGAAATGGCGGCAGTAAGACTTTATTGAGGCAAAAATGTTAAGAGTTTATTGCGTAAGTGGACATAACTGTACACATTAAACCCTTGAGATTGTATTTACGGTAATGAAATCCCACAGATACGGTTGATTTTGAGTTTTTAAGACTGTTCAATTTTTCGAACGAATTGTAATTCGTATAACAGTACTACTCTTTACCTTGTCATAAAATAGGTAGCTCATAATGTAATAAACTTTAACATTTAAAACTTATACCTCTGCTCTTATGTTAATTTGATTTAATGTAAAATATATGAAATAATTGAAAATTATAGCTAGTCGTTTTATGTGTTCAAATTAAAATTATCACACAGATTTAAAAATAAATATTTTAAATAAATGTAAAAAAAATTTAATTATATAAGAAATAATATAAATATTAACATATATTTGGTTTTTTTTGTTAGCACTTGTAGATTGAAACAAATTCCCAGAAACTATTCTGGTTGACACATCGCCTTTCTTTCGCGTATTATTCGCGATGCAAAAGTATACGTATCAGAAAGATATTTTAATCTCTAATTACGCCTATAATACAATCAAATATACTATGGAATATCTATAACACAATCATCGAGTTGTTACCCAGTTTTATGCTGAGCGATTTTAACTTCGGTCTGAAAGCACCGTACTGTGTGTCACTTGTCAATTCCCTTCCGCCACTTGTCACTTGCTCCCACAACCAGCTACTTGTCACCTCGGTCTGAAAGCACCGTAGTGTGTGTCACTTGTCACTTCCCTTCCGCCACCTGCCACTTGTCACTTCAGTGTGAACGAACCCTGAAGCGCCCCAACAACTCCACTCCTTCATTTCTTATGATAAATCTTTAGTATGTCTCGTTGTTATTAAAATTTTTCGAAACATTACTATTACTTGGCTACATAAATCAGCGCGTATTTTAAAGGAGAACAATTATATTGTTTTTTCCTAAACTGTCTTCAAAATTAGAGATTCGAATCAGACATTTATAAAGTTTCATTATGTAATTGTGATTGCCTCGATAAATTAAAGTCGCAATCTAAAATGCGAGAGCGTTGCGAACAAGCGTCTAGACAGAGCAGGGCGGGCGACATTTTTGAACGTCCAGTGCGTGCAGCGCTGGAAAATGTTACGCATTCAACGAGATGTCCTTCTCGAAATTTCCTGTCGCTCACAAAAAAAAAAAAAAGAAGGGGCAGTTATGGTTTTGAATATGTAGGAGGGAAAGGATTGCAGCAGTTTCAGGCATCCTCGTCACTGAAGTGTGTCTTCGTGATTCCACGCACGGACGGCTAATAATGTACACATGTATAGCTAAACGCGCGTATGTGCGTGTGTGTGTGTGCGTGTTCGAAAGCGAGAGCCATCCACATGGAGCAATCTCACGAACACGCAAGAGCATTGCGTTTTTGTGCGATTATGGGACGCAATTGTAACGTCTGCGACATTTACAATATAATTCTCCCCGGTGAAGGGCAGCTAGCGAAATATCATAGCCGGTGGATATATGTTTCGAAACAGCGCGTGACCGTTAACGTAATGAAACTACGCACACACGTTTTCATAACGCGGCTCTGCGAGAACTGGAAATAAAAGAAAGGCAAGATTTTGATGGGGTTTTTAATTAAATACAGAGTACATGGCTGCTACGAGGGTAACTGAATAAATAAATAAAACAGAAATAGCTAAATTTTCATCAGTTATTAAAGAGAAAGATAAGTTAAATAATTTAAAAGCATAACAATTTTTTTCTCAAGATACTTACTCTTTTGTAAAAGAAGCTTTTAAAATCCATGAAAGTTTTCTGTGGATAGAGGATGCTTGTGTGGGGAAGGGGATTACTTCCTCTCAAAATCACGATTACCTCGGTAACAAGACCGAGGAACCCCGCGGCCTTGAAATGTTGCGAAAAACAGGCAAGAGAGAGTGTTTACCTAAATATGCATACACGTGTTTCTAAAACACAAGGGAAAACTTCGGCCGGCAATTCCTTACGAAAACATAAGACGAAAATGTGAGTAGAGGCTGTTCGCGGTAAAATGAGCACTTTCTATATCAACCTTTGAAAAATGTCACTGCCCCTACCTGTGTATGTTTAAACGGGCTCACAGACTCTCACGCGCTTAGTAAAGTTGGCAATGACCGAGATAAAAAAAATAGTTGTATATCTTAAAGTAAAATTACAAATGTTAAGTAATGACTTGTGATTACTAAAATATTTAATTTTACTTTTTGTAATGCATATAGCTGTAAGAATAAATACAGTTGTAAAATACTTGCTACTCTCAAAAATGTTACGCTTGGTCTTGATTGACGCATGAATAAAGTGATAAGACCCATGGAAACGTTAATTGTACTTATGGCGGAAGAATACAAGATGTGCGTACAAGTAGATCATAAGCAGGACATTCAAAAATGCCCATTTTATCGTGAGCGGCATATACAATATATCCCCTAAAGTGATTATTATTGGTGCTATGCGGCCCCAAAATTTTAGTTTTAAAATGATTTTATTTGAAAATATCAGAAACCACTTGTGATTAAGCACCAACTTGTCAAGTGGTATTTTGTATAACGGAGATATTACTCCTTTAAAAACGCGGTTGGTAATATAATTCCCCTTCCTTTTGGAAATAGCTGTTGGCACCCTATGTTTGCATCAAACTTTGTAACACTACATTGTAAGCAAGTTTTAAAGAAAACCTGTGAATCAGCACGTTTAAATTAACAAAAAAGGTAATCTTGTCGGATCACTTCCAGGTAAACTGTTTGTGAAATTAATTCATGTTGAACATTGAAAACAAACTTGTGTTGCATACCAGGTAGGCAAGCCACTTAGCATAGTAAAGTAATTTAAATGAGGATTTTTCCGGAGCACACAGTTTAATAATCACTTGACGAGAAAAATTGTACTTATCTTTTAGTCATGCATTTTCGTCAGGAATTCGCTTCTGAAGTTTGTCCCCATGTTTTAAAAATACGTTGTATAGGTAATTACTGACAGAGAGATTTGAAAATTGGTAGACACTTTTGAAACGAAACTATGTGCAAAATAGCAACTAATTGGTGGCGAGGAAAAGGAAAAAGGTAGAGATATCAAGCGAATAAATTATTCAAGGGGGATGTATGAAATACATATCTTATACAGTTAGGAAATTACAAATTATCTATGTATTGGATTAGGGAGGGGTTAGGATATTGAAGATGGACACTGTTAAGGAAGGTATGATATGTTTGAAAGCATCAAAGAGATGGGAATGGAAGAAAGGTCACGGAAAATAAAGAATTTCGAGGGTGACGTGATAGATTATTCACAAAAAAAAAAAAAAAAAAAAAAAAAAGTCAGCAAGGAGTGTGGGGTGTACGGTACACATTTAACCAGTGGTTTTAACAGTTCGATAATATTAAAGAAACTTGTAAATTGGGGTAGGTGAAGAGGCCATCGTGGAAATTGAAGGGTCAAGTACGGGGAGTGGGTACGCGCCTATTAAAAATACCCTACTTTGTGTTGCTTAGGAATGGATGGAAGTGGGCAAAGAAGATAAGAGTACACAAACAAAAGTGTTTTAAATAAAAATGTTTATGAATGGTGAAGTATAATTTTTATGAATTATGACGAGTAGTGTGCTCACGGGGCTCCAAGGCATGGCATCTGGCATGTCGGAGTCGGAATTGTCTGCTATGAAGTCAAAGGCGCGGCCGGCGGCCATGTTGGTCGGTGCCGTCCACCATATTGGTAGTCATCACAGCCAGGGCTTGCGGAAATAGTGTGTGTTCTTCCCCTGTCAATCCTACATATTAATTTAATAAAGAAATTATTCGAATTAAAATTATTTTAATAAAAAAATTAGCTTAATAAAAAAATATAAACAATTAAAAAGTACCGACTCGCAGCTTTGGATTTATAATAATTATATTGGCTTAGAGTGTCGCCGCAGATCATAATTCCATTTTCTACTTTTTTCGAGTAAAGTTGCCTAGAAATGGTTTTAAAACAATTAAATAATTTATCCCCTCCACTTCGGTTCCCAGTGCATCGGGGAACGTACTGATGACCCCCTCCTACTCCCGCAAAACCCGCAACGATAAAAAAAAATTGTTATTTAAAAAAATTTGTAAGGATTTTATAATTCCGGTTTGCTGCCTCGGATTTCTATAAGCTCAAATCGCACTTTTAACTGTAAATAGTTTTGTCAATGAAAAGAGATAACCCCCTCTCACCGCCTGTCCAGTCCCTACCCCCAAACTCCTCCCTAGCACGGCAACACCCTTTCAACACCCCACCCTCTCCACAACCACGACCTCTACAAACTCACCCCCCTCGCCAGCCACCACCTCATCTACCTCGCCGATTTACCCCCATCTTTGGGACAACATGCAAATATCTTCTAACACTCCACACGAAAAATATACAGTATACTCTAAGGCGAGCAGGTAACGACGATGGAAGCAACAGGTGGAAGACTAAGTACAGCTGTTCTATCTATCCTAGCTATTCCATAAGCTTAATTATCCTTTATAATGGGTTGTTATGTATTTGAGTGGAAAAAGAAAGGAATGCTCAGACTACTTAAAACAATTTGGGGAACTCGTTATATGAGCTGCGTTAGGCTTTGCCTCTGTATTGAGCTGTGTTGGTATAATTAATATATACATTTCCAGTACTATTTAAATTTGGCATACCGTGATTTTCTTCCCGAATAGGGTACAAATCAGGATAAGGATGGGTGGATGTAACGGTTTCGGCTTCGTATATTTATTTTATAGTTTCTGTTTTTTCCCCACCAGTTTATAACCTGATTCTTTTTTTTACTAACCTTGGGTGCTAATATACAACATGTTTAATTTTCAGATTTTTTTTTTTTTAATGCGGAACTTTCCAAGAAAGGAATATTCTAAGGGTTTCTTCATAATGTTGTGTAATTTCTTGTCGGGGGTGAACTAGGTCGTCTTCCCCCAACACGTCCTTTGTTTAAATGTGGGAACTCAATATCGGTTTTTTTTATTGCTGCTTCTTGCGATTTATGTACATTTATTGTTCGCTTCCTTTTGGAAATCTTGTCTCGTATGGTATTTTAAGCCTGTCACTTTATATTACAACGCATGAATTTTTTTTTGCGGTAGCCTTTTCAAATTACCTAATTGAATGAAGAGCTAAATTTCGACGGCTTGTGTGTAGAGCTACATCGGCGCTAGATGGATCGGATGATGTACGGAACTGCGAAGGGGGGAGCATCGTCTCGACCCGAGATGGAACGTATTCCAGAACATTGTGTCGTTACTCTGAGAAGGAAATTTTCTGAAAGCATCGATGCTCAGCGATATGGGGTCAACTGTATTCAGAATGTGGAGCATGTTACTTTCGCGTTTGAAAAATACAAATCGCAGTTTGATCGACGAAATGGCAACCTGAAAATTTATCTCGAAACCTGTACTGGTCTACCTTCACTACCTGCTAAGCGTTATCTGCCGACGTTGCATCGGAGATGTACTGGGAATGTAAATATCGCTACACACACTGGAGAATCATCGAAGCAGAAAACCTCAGCTGTGAATGTCGTGGGCAGATCGTTGATTCCTTCCATGCAGCTACAACAAGAATACTTTCGCAAATGCTAATGAAGCACGAAGGAATGAAAATAATGTGTATAAGGAGTTTCATACGCATGCCATATCGATGTAAGAAGTGCTCTAGACATTTTACTCTCACCGATCATTAAAAAAAATTATCTGAAACATTGTGAACGGGGTGCACCATCCTATGATGAAGGCATAGCAGCTCATCCTTTATATTTGTAGTTAACATCAAATTCTAGTCCCAATGCAACTTCGAACCGCGAATCAGAAGCTACACCTAGCAATTCACCCGACCTTGCATCGCAAACTAAGATAGTAAACTGAATGTAAATGGACTTTTCCTGAAGGTATCAGCATTCAGGTGACTTTCGAAAATGTATGTAGCTCCAAATCCGATAACTTCGAAGAAAGATGTTTGATCATTTCTGACCTGAATGAAACAAAATTTAAAAAATCCACTTACAGACGAGGTGGAGAAGTACTGAACCCGTGAATTATAATATATAGTTTGAATGTAACTATAGTAAATCAGATGTATTCAAAAAGAAAACAATCAAGACCTCGATCTTACCTGAGTGTAATGTGGATTACATCGAAGCTAGCGTTGAAAAGAGCATAAAGAAGGTGTGCTGCGAGGAGGAATAAATGATATTGCAGAGTTTTGGTTGCACACTCGATTTGGTGGATCATCTGCGGCTGAGAACAAATGGGATTGGTCCGCCCATCATCGATGTCGATTACACGCAATTAAAAATTATCCAAAATTAGCGGTATCACATTTTATGTTCGGTTTTCACAAAGTGTATATACGCAAAGGTCCCTAGGCATGTGAGAAGCCTGCGGATCGGCGATAGATATACCTGTAATGCGTCCACAGTGCTGAGAAGAAGGATATATATCGGTTTGGCTACAAACTTTATCGTCTTTGCGCGTGACAACGGTAACATCATTTCGTACCTATACCTCTCTATATTGTCAATCACTACAGCGAGAACGAATGCTGCAGACGTCAACTCATCACCAGGAGCAACAGTGAATGTTCCTTCGCCTCCCATGATGCACCACAATATTTCCATGTTGTCNTATTGTCAATCACTACAGCGAGAACGAATGCTGCAGACGTCAACTCATCACCAGGAGCAACAGTGAATGTTCCTTCGCCTCCCATGATGCACCACAATATTTCCATGTTGTCATTATAAGTTATATAGGTAGCTGGGTTTATTTTATGGAGCTTGGTTTGATAGAGTTCTTGGTGAGAGGCAGATCGTCGCAACAGGTGATGGTATCTAGAATAAATATTATGGAGATGTCGGTCGTGGGTTCATCAGAAGCACCATGAGTACCATCGAGTTATTCAGATGGGACATGTGCAGCAACAGCACCACCATCGCCATCTTAAGTCATGATGTCGACCGCGCCATCGACTTCTTTTGGTTGAGTCATCTTCAGTGGGGTCGATTGCAACTTCGGACCAACTGACAGCACCATTTCTTACTGCAGCATCTGTTTCTTCAGCTGTGCCATCCAGTTCTTTGGCTGACCTGTCTCCTGGAGAGTTCGGGACGTCACCTGCATCGCCACCACCAGAGAAAACCGATCCCTGCAGCTACTGCGACAAGGTATTTTCGCATCAACACATCGCACGGCACCATGAATTTCGTGGCTGTATGAACAATCCCAACCACATTAAATATATTTGCTTACTTTGTGGGTCGCTTTTCTACTGCATCTGTACCTACTATAAACATGTAAGGTCAAGCAAAGTTAAACTACAGGCCTCATCGATTCCTCAGTGACGGATCTGCAACAGAGAGTTATTGCGGCCTCCGTCGGTGGCGAGATGTTCGGCGATTTTAATCATATGGCTCCACTACCAAAATTCGCTGTGACCAGTATGAACGACGAACCTGGCACCTCATCACCAGGTGCAACATCTCTTTCCACGAAGACAACTTCATCCATGGCTTATGCTCCTTCCGACGTGACGACAGCCGGACAATCTGGGACCGCTAGTGTTTAACCCATGGAACGTTCAAGGGCATATCGCTGTCGCTTCTGCTGCAAGGACTTTGCCTTCAAGCTTACTGCACGGCGGCACGAAGTTCACTAGTGCCCGAATAATTGGTTTCGTATTTAACAAATTAAAACTGAAGGTGATGTGTATAAGGATGCAGACATTATGCAAACGAACATAAATAATATTTTAGTAATAAATTTTTATAAATAAGAAAATTTTTTCAATAAATATTTCAGTACATAAACTTTAAATCTTTTCTTCCCTGTTATAAACTGATTTTGATAAAAAAACACTACTATGCAAATATTATTTTTAGTTTATGTAATCAATATGTTTATAAATGGCCATAGGGCTTATACATGCATAATTTCCTGGAGCTAGAAATTATGCTAGCAAACTGAATTTCACGAGCCTGGCCCTAAGAAATCGCAAGTTATAATTCCATATGTCAATCAATATTCGCTTGTTTACAACCTGACTTGCGAAAATGTGGGCATATTATGATTTAAGATATAGACCCAACTGTAAAACAAATAAGAGCTCTATTACACATAGCTTACCTTAAATGTACTTTGTAACGATGCAATACATGAATTAAAAGGTATACTTGGTAAAATTTCTTTAGTTAAACGCGGCTTCGTAATAATTTATCGAGATTTGAAAGTAATAGCCGCAGTGTAATGTTTATCGGGCATCCGGTTGCCATTTCATAAATTGTAGTTTTTATATGCGTAAGCGTTAGTGATAGTAGCTTTCCGAACTGCGTCAACAGTTTGTCTTCTAGAAGGTTTGGGTTATCTTTTACTACGACGCCGTTCAGCTAGCGTGGGAAAGTAGTTGCCAACACCCGTTATGTCCTTATTTGGCCACGGTTGGTTGTACTCTGTGTAGAGGGGGGCGATNGGAGGGGGTGGGGGCGGTGAGGGTTGGTGAGGTGGCGAGGGTTTATAGAGGGGGGTGGTTGGGATGGGTGGATTTATAAAAGTTCCAATCGCACTTTTGAATTGTCATGGCAGACAACTCAAACTCCGACATGTCAGATGCCGTGCCTTCGGAGCCCCATAAGCAAACTACTTTCATGAATTGCAGAGAGCGGCTATAGAAAAAATTCATTTACTAATGAAAGTTATGTGAAAAGCGCCTGGGAAGAGGCATTGAAATACAAACGGTAACAGTCCAGAAATAAAAGCATTTTTTGTGGGATTGTGTACGGTTGGGGCGAGGACGTGTGAAGTGGTGTTCGTAGGGGCCTACATTATAAGTGGTTCACGATAAAATGAGCACTATTGAAATCGACCTACGAAAAATTAACTGCTCATAAATTCACATATTTTTAACGTAAGCAATGACCGCAATGTTCACAGTTAAGTTAGCAGTGATTAACGAGAAGTAGTTCCATGCTTTAACGTCTTTCTAGTCGTGAAGTTAAAAATAGCTGTCGCCTACAATTCAGTTTCTTTTTGTTGTATACCAATAAGAATAGACTTTGCTATGGTTCTGACACGTTTATTTTTCTAGCAATTTCACACCATCGTCTGGCTGACGTGATGTTCAAGTCAGCTGGCTCAGCGGTTTTTTTCCGGTCCACGTTCGTGTTTAAAAAAACAGCGGTTTACGACCAACGTGAATTTAAATGTTTGTTTGTAATTTATGAAATAACGTATTTATTAATGTAATAAATAAATTATTTTTATACATGCTCTGACTGAAATTGTATTGTTTGTTCTTGCTTTATGCTGTATTTCAACACAGTTTATTGTCCCAGAAATTCTTAAAAAAACACATAACATGCAATTTTAAGTCGGTATAAAATTTAAACCTCGAATAAACTTTAAGAAACGTTTGATGATTGTGTTTTGTTTTTTGTTTTTTTTTTTTCGATATGTGTAGCGATTCTAAATGTTAATTAAATGAGTCTGTGCTAATTAATATTTAGGTGATTCCCAACTTACGATCATAAGGTTAATATCTCGACAGATATGTCATTCATTTGGAAACAATAACGGCATGAAAATGTTTTATACTGCACATGAAACATTCCTTGNTCTCGACAGATATGTCATTCATTTGGAAACAATAACGGCATGAAAATGTTTTATACTGCACATGAAACATTCCTTGGATGTTAAGGGATACGTTAAAACATTATTATAACGTCTGTCCAAACTGTTTAATTTGTATGAGCCGTTTTCTACGACTACCTATCAAGTAAAATAATTTGGGACAACATTAATTTCTGCATTTCATGTGAGGATGCAGTTTCATGAATAACATTGTTATCGGCCAAGTACTGTTAGTGTTGTGGTGAGGTCACGTTCTTATCAGTGTACGAATTTAAATTTTATAAGTGAAAAGTGATTTTTTGTAAGCAAAGCAGTGGGCCTTATGAAATGTTAGTGTTGTGTGCTTTAAAAACTGCCATGTTGGACGAATTTTTACGAAACTTGCATCGAGTGTCAGTTATTGCTAAGGATGTGTGCTTTAAAAAATTTGAATTAATTCTTTTCAGCCATTGATTTTCATGACATTTGTTTTCGTTACTCGTAATGTAAAAGCAACGCCTGCCATTTGCTTTCGCGTAGTCTTGTATTAAAATATTGATTTGCGAGATAATAGTTCAATACAATTTTACTCGTAGGTGTTGTTGAACATAATTCTTTGGTGATCTGTCTATTGATTGAAGCACGTTGTCTCCTGCATGAAAGAGTAAATTCATCGTTTTATGTAAAAGCGTTCCTTTCTGTAACTCGCAAGCGTTTCAGCTGTAATACTGTAGTGCAAGGTGTAATGTGAACGTTCAAAACGTCTTGTCGTTTTTTTTTATAACGGGAAAAATAACAATATTTAACTGTTCTGTCATTTTGTAGACGACCTAAATAAAACATATTTTCTTATGTCCTCGGAAGTCTTAAACGTAGTTAAAGGCATTCATTTACGTCTAAACAGAAACCGAATCGTGAAAATCAATCAATATTCATAAACTTGTATTATTAGCTGTGATTAGTGAATACGTGTTTATAGTGCTGATTACAATATTTATTACCCTATTTTATATATTAAATAAGTCTGCCGTGGAAATATAAAGCCAGCTGGTGTAAACACTAGCTGAAAGTCACACGGCAGTGTTTATTTTGAGAGGTTCTCGGAAAGATACGCGACCAACGAGATGAAATTAGAAACTTAGCAGGTGTTTCAAAAATGCTCATTTTACCGCGAATTGCCTTTGATATGTCGCTCGTGTGTGTGTACGCCCATATTAAAGAATAATATTTTTAATATATTATTGCGAAAATGTGAAGCCAAAATTTGTAAGATGCACGTTTTCAAGACATTCGTGAAAAACTGAACTCAGCTGTAGAATGAAACCATATAAAAACAATTCAAACATTTTGCATCACACCGTTCATTACACATGGAGCGCACAAATTAATTTGCAATGCTTGTACAGCCATAAATTTTGATTTGCGTCACAGCCAGTATTAACTAACTGGAGAAATGGTTCGGACCTGCTAAGCACACAGAAGTTGGCTACGCGGGCTTAAGGAGCAGGCTTTGTACTTGAGTAGTTACTGCGAGCTGCGAAAGATTCCATACTGGCTGGGCTGATGGCTGGAGAGTAAGCTATTCGCGATTTTTTCACACGTTCTGACTCAAACCATTGAAAAATTAACACACGCGTGACGTGTTTGGTTGTTTGCTAAATGTGTCGTGTATAACAAGCGTTTGGTACGTATTATGTTAACATGAAAGTACCTTATTTATTATTAAATTGAACCTTTGAATATTGTTTATTTATAAATTATAAGATNTTGAGTAGTTACTGCGAGCTGCGAAAGATTCCATACTGGCTGGGCTGATGGCTGGAGAGTAAGCTATTCGCGATTTCTTCACACGTTCTGACTCAAACCATTGAAAAATTAACACACGCATGACGTGTTTGGTTGTTTGCTAAATGTGTCGTGTATAACAAGCGTTTGGTACGTGTTATGTTAACATGAAAGTACCTTATTTATTATTAAATTGAACCTTTGAATATTGTTTATTTATAAATTATAAGATTTGATCTGTAACTAATATGGATAAAACGGGGAGAAAATGTTGGTAATGCCTGGTAAGAAATAGTTTCATGCACAATGTTATTACACTGAGTGCGCACGAATGAGGCGCGTTTATCCTTTGGTGTAATTTTGTAGACTTAGTTAAGCTCTGCTTGCATGAGGAGGAGAAATAACTTAAAGCAGGACTTCAAAAAAAATTGGAAGTAACCTGCATAGAATGGAGTATACCAGAGAACGCTGATTTGTGAACGATGTACTGTCATTTTGCTGGCGTGCACTAATGGAGTTCGAGGTTGAAGCGTTTGTTTCACATCTGTATNGGTGAACGATGTACTGTCATTTTGCTGGCGTGCACTAATGGAGTTCGAGGTTGAAGCGTTTGTTTCACATCTGTATTCTGAGGCATTCTGTGACTTGACCATGGCCCAGACAACGAGAACAGCGATATGCGACGTTAAAGGCCCCCACCTAACTGGAGTTCTTTTTTTTTCTTTTTGCGTCTGAGGCCGAGAAGCGCAAAAGCAATAAGGGCTACAATGTTACACGCATCAAGTGCTCCATTTTCGGTAAGCGCAAGGCTCTGAACTGGCGCGTCATGTTCTCTATCGTGCTGCTCGTTCCTACGCGGCTTTAAGCGGCGATGTTATTATTTTATTGGCGGAGAGCGTGTGACAAGGTTCGATTCGGGGCCATAGTGTATCATTGCATGTATCTGAAGCGTTTGTTTTGAGATAAAGCTTTTCAAAGGAGCCGCTTCTAGATTTCCGGATTGCTCTAAAATGAATTTTGTGATTTGTGTGACGTCTTGGAAGAACTCAACAGGCTTCATCTGAAGTGTGTGTTCTTTTCGTAGACCAGTGCATTGGACGTACGTTTAATAACTTCGTGGGAAGAACAAGTATTTCAAACACTCTGCAGCGCTGTTCAAGTACCCAGGTAGGCGGACTCCTTGAGTAATTTGGAGTTCGTTCATTAGTACTTTGCTGAGCGCGGACTAATTTCCGACGCCCTCAACCGAGCGAACGAGAGAACAGTCCTCAGCACGATGAAACCGGAAACAAGGTCCGTTCTCGCGATATCACTCAGGTAGTCAGTGACCGGCATAGCCTCGGCGCTACAGCCATTGCTATTATATGTGCTAAAGCGCGTTCAAAAGCCGAAAAATATTTTCTACATTTTCAGTATATTACACTTTTATCCTTGTGATATTAAATGTTAGTTTTAAAAAATCATGACAATGGAGGAAAATGACTTTCCAAAATGAATTAAGACAAATACGATTATTTTGAATAAATAATTGTTATCACTATAATATTAAAACTATACAAAAAATGAATACATTAGGGTAGAGCTCAAAACAGTTTCTCGTGTTTTGGGAATTATATGATTAATAATTATTCAAAATTAGTTACCGGTTTGCGGATCCCGGGAATTCCAATTTTAAGTTTTGAAGCAAGATTTTACGCTAAAATAGCTAAAAGTTAAACACTTACAGCAAATGACTGAAGTGTCAAATTTCCAAAAATTGCATGCC
>NQII01002452.1:313719-328428 GCA_002778355.1 Clitarchus hookeri | reverse complement strand
ATATATATATATATATATATATAATATTATTCGTGAAGTTTGTGCTATTCGACAACAGTTAATGCACCAAGACATCTCACACACTTTTCTTAGAGGAGAAAAATATTTAGAGATTCAATAGTATTACAATAGCAATATACTTGCAAAAATTGTAATACTATCTGGTATTTCTGTACGGGCCTCACATTATTATGACTACACATTACACTTGGCGTCAGCATCGCGTAGAAAATGAAATATGACACATATCGCAGGCAAGCCTAGTGGATGTGTGATGCGAGATATAGGAACTTCGTATGCACATCAACCGTTGCTGCCGTGGATAAAATGCGCAATTTATCAGACGATGAAAAGNTAGATATAGGAACTTCGTATGCACATCAACCGTTGCTGCCGTGGATAAAATGCGCAATTTATCAGACGATGAAAAGAAGATGATCGTCGGCTTTCGGGCCAAGGGAGGCAGCATTTCTGAAACAGCGCATTAATTTAAACTGTTCGCACGATGCTGTGGTTGGAGGGTGCCGGGGCTGGACAAACGAGAACATTACGAGTGAATGGCGTGTGAACCGCGGAGTATGAGGAGATATTGATGCGAGAGGTGGACGTGGACTCTACATGTGTGAGGGCTCACCGGCGAGCCACAGTTGAGCCGCTCCCGGTCCAAACGAGCCAGGGGGACTAGCAGGTGTGTGCGTAAAACCCCGATGCGTTCAAACGAGCCCGGGGATCAACAGACGTGCATGCAAAACCCTCTCCCGAAGCTGATAGCTTGTCACTGCACTCATGTTGATGATTCGGAAGTGTAAACGGCATAAATTTCGCAGGACGTAATCCATAGTTTAACCTCTTCTGTTTGGCAAAGGCATAGGATATCTGTCTCATCAAAAGGATATGCATTGAAGTGTCAAGCGAGGAACCTACGAGACAAGCACTCTATAAACTTTCTCAGAAGAAACAAAAGTTGCTGGCTACAACGTTATGGGCTGATTAAAGTTTTCTTGGGGTTCTTTGGATCCATTCGTACTTACGAAAGCCACTCTCAGCCGATTTATTTATCTACGCATCCTTGAAGATCATGCACAAGCATACCTACTGTCTGTCTTCCCTGAAGCTGATGGAATCCTCCGGCAATACAATGNATCCTTGAAGATCATGCACAAGCATACCTACTGTCTGTCTTCCCTGAAGCTGATGGAATCCTCCGGCAATACAATGCGGCGTGTCATTCGACGAGAAATATCCTGGAATGATTGAAGAACCTCGGCCAAGAATTCAAAATAACTCCTTGACCTCCTACTAAGATTTATCTTACTCAGGTTGGGAAGCTCAATGTTTTTAGTTAGGCTGTTAAAAATTTTCGCTGCCAGTGTACACTGGTATCGCATGTGTGCCGGATTATTCCGTTTTGTTAACATTAAAGTACGTTATTTTTGGTTAAATTGAACTTTTGCGTACATTTAATCTGTAAATTATGATAGCACATTTATAATTATTATGAATAAAAACAGAGAGAAAATTTGTGTTGGTAATGCCTTGTAAGGAATAGTTCTTACGCAAAATATTATTACACTGAGTGCGCACGAATGCGGTGTGTTGTCCCTATGGTGTAATTTTCTAGACTGGGTTAAGTTTTGTTTGCATGAGGCGGAGTAATATCCTGGAAGTAGAACGTTAGCAGGGCTTCAGAAAAGTTGGAAGTAACCGTTAATTGATAATACTTAAAACAGCAGAGCTTCGAAAACTAACCATGGGCTCGAGAAAGGGCACATGTGTCCCCTGGGTTAAAGTTCATTCATGCCCATGGAGAGAGTGTGGTTAGGAGTTAAGGTGGTATTTATTGCTGGTATTTAGAACCAGTTAGTTTAACAGAACTTTTCTTTATTACATGATTTCCCCCTACGTGTGTTAGAGTGGAATGTAGTAGTTAATTATGCATATGATAACCAAGCAGAAGTCACTCCCCAAATAACATTTATAACTTCTTTTCGCTGGCGGTGTAAATGGTTTATCTTGTGGTTATAACTTCCTATATCCCAGAGAACGATGTTCTGTTGAGAACTTCTGATTACGGGCAGGGCATATAATGATCCTCAAAAGGCGCTACAAAACGACACGAGTTTGCACTAGTGTTGAGGCAATATTACCCATCTTCATATTCCTGATTGTTATCACATAGCCCATGCAACTGAATGAAATATAGAAAATAATGGTGAACCATCTTAGGTTTTGTGATATATTTGAAATATTTAGTTTACGTTTATTAATTATTTTGATTATCTTACGTGGTTATTTCGAACTGCAGTCAAAGATTTACTAAGATGTGTTAATTGTTATTATTTTGCTTCGAAAACATAAAAGATACACTTCCTGTTTAAGATTAAAAAATGTTATTCGTAGGCCTACTAGTATAGAAAACTAATAAAATACTTGGCAGTAATATTGTCAGCAGCGTGTTACGAAAATTCTAGTCCCAAAGATGGCGTAAGTCGAGTAAATCCTCTTATGATGCTTGGTTTCTTTATTGTTTGATAAGTTACTGACGTTTTGTGAGAAATATAATTGCATAACTAGTAAAGTTTACAATAAATTCATAACAAATACATTTAATGGCTCTGACGTTGTTCATACGAATTTTTGGCAACTACAGTAGAATCCCGATAATTTGTATTGTCAAGGGACTGAATGTTAAATATGAATTATCGAGATATTCAAATAAGCGGGATTACCAATAATCGGGAGCAAAAAAATAAAAAATACATAATGACGTGATAAATTCAAATTTGCATTAATATGTAATGATAAACGCATAGCTACATATTATGTATACATATGTACTGTATATATAAATCAATAATTAAATCAATAAAAAACACATTTAAAATTTACGTTTAAAAAAAATCTGTAATTTTCTTTTGGTGGAAGCCTTGCAGACGGGTATTGTAAATGGCTTTGTCAAGCATGTTCAAAGCAGAAAATACTTCACCGCCAACGTTTGATTTCGTTAAGAAATGGCGCACGTTGTTGATGTATTGTTTAGCCTCTTTAGGTGTAATTGTCAGCACATCATCTTCGTGATCACCTTCACCGTCAATGTCCTGAGATGGAGCCAAAATTTCGTCATCAGTTAGAATCCCCGCTATCGCTAGGCCATCGTAAAAATGGACAAAATCTTCAAACGTTATAAAATTTTCTTCATTTTGAGGAAGACGATTTCAATTCACAGGGCATTCTAAGTCTTGTTCAGTAACTGCTGATGAAAGTTCCACCTTCGTGAATCCACAAGCACGAAAACAGTTTTTTATTGTGCTTTCGCTAACACTTTGCCACGCCTTGTGAGCAATGTTCATGGCTGAAAATAAGGTGATTTTATGATCCTTCCCATCCTCGATGCTGTCAAGGAGTTGCATCACTACTTCCTTGCGGTAAAAGGTTTTGAACGTTTTAATTATGCCCTGGTCTAGAGGCTGCAGCTTAGAAGTAGTGTTGGCAGGCAAAAACACAACATTAACATGACTGAGCGGTGGGGTATTGTTGTGGGCCGTACAATTATCCATGAAAAGTAGAATTTTTCGCTGCCTTTTCTCCATATCAGCATTCACTGATCGTATCCATTCCTTGAATAATTCGCCCGTCATCCACGCTTTTTTGTTTGCACGATAGGTCATCGAAAAAGTTTTTATGTTTTTAAAACAACTTGGTTTGGCTGATTTGCCTATCATGAGCGGTCTTAATTTCTCAGATCCATCCATGTTGGTGGCCAAAAATATGGTTACACGTTCTTTACTATTTTTTCCGCCATGACACTTTTCTTACTTAAAACACATTGATTCTGTCGNAGCATTCACTGATCGTATCCATTCCTTGAATAATTCGCCCGTCATCCACGCTTTTTGTTTGCACGATAGGTCATCGAAGAAGTTTTTATGTTTTTAAAACAACTTTGTTTGGCTGATTTGCCTATCATGGGCGGTCTTAATTTCTCAGATCCATCCATGTTGGCGGCCAACAATATGGTTACACGTTCTTTACTATTTTTTCCGCCATGACACTTTTCTTCCTTAAAACACATTGATCGGTCGGGGAAACACTTATAAAATAACCCCGTCTCATCGGCATTAAAAATGTTGTTGGGCTCATAAGAATCGATTATTTCTCCCAATTCGTCTTTCCACTCAGAACAAACGTCGGCCGATACACTCGCACTTTCCCCACTAAGCTTCTTCAATTTTATGCTGTGCCTTTTTTTAAACCTATCAAACCAACCATCACTCGCACGAAAGTCTTTAATTCTCATTTTTTCTGCGAAAACTTTAACTTTTTCTCTTAAAAAGTTTTCTCCAACTGGTACATTCGAATTCCGTGCTTGCGCAAATAACTTTTCAAAATTATCTTCTAGTTGTGGATACTCACCAGTCTTAAAGCGCTTTACTTTGCTGTCCGATGTCTGGGAGGCGATTTTGTCCTCGTTCTTCAGAATTGATGGTATTGGTGTAAGGAGGAACGTTATAACGTTTGGACACGTCAATTTGTTTATCACCACCGGCCACGGTGTTAATGATTTCTTTTTTTACCTAACGGAAATACACTTATTAGCTCTTTTCGGAGGCATGACTAAGACCTAACTGACTAACTTTTCACTCGCTCTGCTCCTTCCTACCCTCTCATAACCGTAGACCGGACAGCAAGGCGCCTCTTAGTTCTGAGAATCACAGACACATCGCCTCACAGCCTACTCGGCGTCATTACCTGCCCTTCAAACCCTCCTACGTCCCTCAGTACCCATCCTGTCTTTTTTACCCTACCCGAGTTGCATAAATCTAGAGCTGGTGTACAGTTAGGGCTAAAAACATTACGAGTTAACGAGATTTTGAAGTTGTAAATAAGAATTATAAGACGTTTTAATTGAGCCCGAGCACCAAAATAAATACGTATTATCGAGGGGACCGGAATACATTGTTTTTTTTACGAATTAAAGGGATTTTCTCAAGGGACCGGCAAATTTGCACGAATTAGCGGGATATACGAATAACCGGGATGCGAAATATCGGGATTTCAATGTATATAGTTTGATGTCACTAAATACGAACGCGTGTTTGGTATAAGACATATACCTAGTGCTATGCGGTTGGAAGTTTTTCATCATTTGTGCCATAAATCCTATGGGCCAATAAAACTTCAGAACTGATCTAGAAACGTGGACTCTATCTCTCTTTACCAACCCCTCGCCCCTCTAATTACCACCCATTTGCTGATTTCAAGGGCAATTTGTACATAATTTAAACTAATTTCACAAAGCAGTAAAATTATTCGAATTTAATACAGAGAAATTGTATTAAAAGTAATAAGTTCCCAAGTTACATATTTCAACGATGGTTCCCTGTAACATAAAAGTATAAAATCCAATTTTCTTGTTAATTATGTTCCCATTTTCTCCACAGTGTTTTTTTTTCACCGAAGAACCATTTCACTTAATTAGTAGATTTAAAAAGTTTTCGTTATAAGGAAATAATTTAACTGAGTTCAAACTCCGACGTTCGGTTGGAGTATTTATCAAACGTATCCGCAACTCTTTTGATCTGTGGCTTGTTTGACTTTCCGTTATTCTTCGGCATCAAAACGAATCGGGACTTTAAAGTAAATCATGGAAAAATTTGTTTAAACCAAAGCGAAATGTTTCAACTCTGCATTGCTGTAGGTAAAGTTACATATTATTTATATGTCCACAAATATATCCTTTGCTTTGATATTGGGGTGGTTTCCAACACAAAGATGAAATTTAGGAAAATATAATAAAGTCGTTGAAAAGTACTGAAAAATGAGTTTCCTCCGTTAATTAGACTTATCGGTTATCTAAAAGTTCGTGAAATAATTGAGACTTCAGATATGTCCTTTAACTGGACAAAATAATTTTTTTTTTTGTTACACCGGTGGCTAAGTAAGTCCAGTATTACCAAAGATATCTTTATTCAATTTTCCCATATTACAGTTGAAAATATTTTTTTTAGAACGCATGGTCACTATCACACCGCCTATTTAATTGTTTATGAAATATTTTATAAAAATACTGAATTGTTCTATAATATCCACTGAACAAGGAACTTCCAGAAACAGCACTATCAAAAATACTGAAGTGTGAATGCAAATGTTCCAAAAGAGACCTGGTACTATCTAGGGGAAGGTGGTCGGGTTCTGTGCACTTAACTTCACACGCGTTTTTAAGGCTTAAATAATAATTTAATATGGTTTTTTTTCCCTGTATGTTGGTGGGAATCAGTATATACAGTGATTAAAAGTATTAACATAATAATGAAAAGTAAATTTAAAACCAAGATGTCGTACTGCGCAGAATTACGTGTCTATCACCTAGTAGGACAATTATGCGGTGTGTATGGGGTAATTGTGTGCATATCATATCAGTTATACAACATAAAATAATACACTAAACACTAGATCATAACTTAACCAATTTCTATTGGAATAATAAAGAGATCAAAGTAAAGAATTGGTAGCAATGTTATGCAATTGNTGTTCTATAATATCCACTGAACAAGGAACTTCCAGAAACAGCACTATCAAAAATACTGAAGTGTGAATGCAAATGTTCCAAAAGAGACCTGGTACTATCTAGGGGAAGGTGGTCGGGTTCTGTGCACTTAACTTCACACGCGTTTTTAAGGCTTAAATAATAATGTAATATGGATTTTTTTTTCCCTGTATGTTGGTGGGAATCAGTATATACAGTGATTAAAAGTATTAACATAATAATGAAAAGTAAATTTAAAACCAAGATGTCGTACTGCGCAGAATTACGTGTCTATCACCTAGTAGGAAAATTATGCGGTGTGTATGGGGTAATTGTGTGCATATCATAGCAGTTATACAACATAACATAATACACTAAACACTAGATCATAACTTAACCAATTTCTATTGGAATAATAAAGAGATCAAAGTAAAGAATTGGTAGCAATGTTATGCAATTAGATATTTGCCATTTAAAACTGCAATGAAACAATTCTAATCAAAATCATACAATTGTCAAAAATTAAACCACCAAATTTACACAAGAAACATGTGGATTCAGTGATAAAAAAGCCTTCAATCTGAATTCCTAAATAATGCGTTATAAATAAATTAAAATATTACATATATGTTTGAGTTTCCAATCCTGTAAAACATTAAAACTAAAAAATTAATCTTAAAAAATATGTCGTGTTATTTTTATTTTCTTCTTTTGTCGCATACATCGCATAAAGAGTCAGCTAGCTGGTGGAGCCCAACCTCTGCATTCTTCGTGTGGCCACACACCACGCCCACACATCTCTACCACGTTTCACTATCGCCGCCAAATTCGTCACAAATCAAACACACGTCACAACTTAATGGCTCAATGTCATCACCATTATCATCACTGCACTACTCTGTCTCATTGATTTGTTCGGTCTCCGACTCACTCTCTGATAACCCCAGCTGTCGTCTGCATCTTTTACATCTCGGCTTCATGAGGTTCTTTTGTGCTTCCTTACTGTCATTTTGAATTCTAACTACCTTGTTCCTTTTACAATTATTTTTAAATCTCCGCAAGTTTTTCTTTTATTGGTGTTCTTCTTACTTCTTGCTGTTGTTTTCTTGATTTAGGCGCATTAATTTTTTTGGAGATATGAATGCTGCTTTATTTTCGAGACCAGGAAAATCGGACGCGAGTGAGTGAAGAGATTTGGACCGATTAATATCGAGGTCTTGAGAACCGGTGAGGATGGAGTGAGGTGAGGACGTAGCAGTGCTGGAATGAAAGGGCGGGGAAAACGGGAGATCCCCGAGAAAACCCGACGATCAGTGGCATCGTCCGACACGATTCCCGCATGCAAAAATCCGGAGAGAACCGGTTAGCGATCGAAAGGGAAATATGCCACCTTCACTAGCTGGAAATTTCCTTGCAGAGGTACAATTTATTTTCCTGACTGGCCAGGTGAACTGATAGATGTCCCAGGAACTGGCTCGTGTGCTTTGTAGTTAAGGCCTACACTTCTCTGTGTAGACGACATTTCAGTAATTCCTTCCACTTCCTCTATAGGTGCTGGACTAGGAATAAGGTAACTATTGCTTTCGATTTTGTAAGTGTTCTTTTTTTCTTCATTCCCTTCTGCCATGTAGACTTCAATTTCCGGTTGTTGACCATACGCTTCAAATTTGTCCAAAAATGTATCATGGTTCATGGGTGATATACCAGCAGCTGAGAATCTAGATATCCATTTATCCATCGTAACGGCGATGGGCGGCGGCGATGGGTAAATTTAAGCGGGTGGTAGTGTCGCCCTTATCGCTCCTCAGCTTCCCTGCCTCAAATGTGGAAATGAGCTCAATGTGGTTACAGCGTGAATAGACTCAATAACTACCAATCTTGCAAGCATGTGCATGGCACAGTTTTACGTGCAAATATCATTTGTGGCACTCCCTCACCACGCTCATATTGATATTGGCCCCCTCACAGGAGCTAACTGACAGTATTTTACGCCTTATTGCTTTGAAACGCGTCACTATTGGCCATGGATTTACCACAAAAAAAAATGGATACTCAACCAGCTCCCTAATTTTTGGTGTGAAGCTCATTTCCACTGTGTATATTTGTAGGTACACGAGTAACAATATTAAGATACAGGTTGAATATAAAATAACACCCCAAATTTGAAGGTCTATAATATCAAAACCAAACCACCTGCAACCTTGATTGACCAATAAAATGAACCGTGAAGTTTGTTTCCCACGCATTCATAAATGTTTAATGTGATCACCATGAGCGGCCCGACCGACACCTACGCGATAATCAAACTCGTTCCACGCTCTTGTCAGCATGACCGGTGTTACGGTTTGGATGGCGTTCGTAACTCTCGGTTTGTGGTGGTGAGGGGAAAGTGAGCTCGCATTCGACACGTCAATGTGAAGGGGACGGTCGGATGTTTCCTTTATGGTGCGCCACCCCATTGGCACCTAGCTGTTCGCGGATACCTGAACGAGACGTTGCCGCAACGCTGGATTGGTCGAGGAGCAGCTGGTGACCAGGCTCTTCATCACTGACCCCCAAGAAGCCCGGATCTTACCCCGTGCGATTTGTTTCTATGGGGATACATAAAGGATAAAGTGTTTCGTCCACCATTGCCAGTTAACATAAAACGAGAATTACGAACGCCATCCAAACCGTAACTCCGGACATGCTGACAAGAGTGTGGAACGAGTTTGATTATCGCGTAGATGTCGTTCGAAGCGCTCTTGGTGGTCAAATTGAACATTTATGAATGTATAGTAAACTAACTTCATGGTTCCACTGTTAATTTGATTGGTTTATCAAGTTTTTAGGTTATTTGGTTTTAAAATTATAAACCTTTTTAAGTTGGTGTATTCTTTTATACATTAACCGTGTAAATTCCAAGCATCACAAGATTTCGTATGCTCAGTCCGTTATGGTTTAAGCCTAGTGCGGCTTCATGAAGTTAAGAATGGATGGTTACAAAATACGAAGATACACGAACTTGCTCGAACTTACTGACGTCAGTTGATCTCAGCCAATAGAAAGTCGCGGAAACTATGACGTCTGCTGCTTATTGTAAGAAGTAAAAGGAGAGGTCTGCTGCTCAAAATACGTATCTATTTGCTGGTATCAATAGAAAATGCACGTAAAATTTTAGGAACTGTCAGCTAACTATTAAATATATCCGGAATTGCCATTTATAAGATGTTAACGAAAGTTTATGAAATAATTTAACTACGAGATTCTTTTAATTGGTTTATGAGGCTTGGCAATAATTAATTATTAGCAGTTCTTCACACACAACTCCAGCAACAAAAATATTTTTTTTGGACCGATCCAAGCTCAGTCTTGTCCAAAAATCTTTATTGTTTATATATACAAAGGTATTTACACTATATGTATACTTTCCAAAACTATGTTCTATAGTTTTATTATCATTAGCACAATATCTTTTGTTATAATTAGAGACCTGAAAACTTCTCGAATTCCTTTGAGGACAAACTAGACTCTAAACGCATGTGCATTTGACTTACTTTTCCAATTTGATCGCAGTTTGTAATACATTCCCTGGTCGAACATGTGCTAATAACTTACCTGCAAAGAAACGAGTGCCAAATCCCATGCTACGTGTTCAGAGGTACAATCAGAGCAGCGGCCAATGAACAACTAAATAAGACTCGAGTACACAAATGACTGTGGAGTTTAGCTTGTTACCACATGAATCAGCCATATTTTACTGTTCTCTATTTAAAAGGTTCATCACTTCTAAAATAATGATTTTTTGTTGCATGTCTCAAGTAAAACTTAAATCTAAGGCTTAAGTTCTTAATCTTATTAACTAATTTTACCACCCTAAATCATTATTTACATTTACATAATCTTTATTGTTACAACAGAAATATGACATATTTATTATGTATACAATATTTACACCGTACATTATAGCTTTGGTCCTGGCATGATTATCTCGGTCCCACATTGTCAGGTGCCCTCGTCATTGTCCGTCTCGTCATCGCGTAGATGGTCGGTGCTGTGTGGCGGGCGCCTTGGGGGTGGCGTCGCCAGTTGAGGGTCGGCCACCCGTCACATGAAAGGATTGTGGTGGTTGGGGAGTTTGGTTGCGAAGGGGGTTTGTGATGGTGAAGATGGAGGCGTGGATGTGTAGGAGTCCGGATTGAGTGAGGAGGGTTTGGCACAGGGTGGCCCGGGGTCGGCCTAGAGTTAATATAATAATCAGGATATAGAGTTTCATAGGTATTTTATTGATATTTGTACTTATCGACAAAGTTAAAAAAATGGGTAACAGGTACGATTTTATGAATATACTTCGGAGAACTTTAACTGTCCTCGCATAATATGCTTAATGTTAAAGGAATGTACAAAATGTTTTTAATGTGGACATTTTGTAAACCTTTTTTTATATTATATGAATTTATGCGTTTACATTTAAATAATTTTCACGTTTATACGAGAAGAACTAAAGATTCATAGAAATCAATACATTTTATTATCTTTAGCGATATCAAGTGAATTCAAAGTAACTGTTGCTGCTGTATACAAATTACAAGTTATGTGTAAGAAACCACACAGTATCATAAATTAAGATAATCGTATATGTAGTGTTTCAGTTCAATATATTCATTCTCTTGACAGTAATGTGTGATTAGGTAGTTATGTACAAATTTAAATCATTAAATATTAATCTACAATGGGGTTTTCTGCCACCATTTCGCAAGAAAATCTCCACTAGATGGTAATTTAGGGAGGTCGTTCAGCGACTAGATTTCTACAGTTAAAAAAACAAGGCGGACTAACACTTAATGTGACCGAGCATATGAAACGAGCCATCTAGTGACGATTTCCCTTCGATTCTAGTGGTCGTGAAGACTTAGATCTTCTCTGTCCTCGGACGGAAAACTTGCCGCTTCGCAGAATCGACTTTCGCCGTCGAGCGCGCAGTTTGCCGATTCGCGCGCCAATCGCCCTCCATTGTGGGGACAACTCCTCGTTGCGAGCAAGGGATCTCTCCATGATCGCACACTCCTGCCCTCTATATGCGGATCCGTTTCTGTTTGATATCCGGGCGAGGGAGTGAAGTCGGACTGAACAGTCCTTCTCTCTCTTCATCTCTCTCTCTCTCTCTCTCTCTCTCTCTCTCTCTTCCCCATCGCTCGCCAGCATCCCTTCAGCCGTTTCCAGCCGGTGCACAACACACACACACACACGCACAGGTCTGTAAAAAAAAATCCCTCGCCTTCTTCCCATTCCAGTTCCCACACGTACATGCACACAAACGTACACACGCCCTTTTCCTGTCTCACGCACGACGGAACCTCTTACCTCGCAGCTGCCGGGGAAACGTTCACAACGATTGGTTGCTTATTCGCCGCGCTCAAATCAACTCTTATCCGCCGACGACCCGCCTCCTGTGTGGTCCACCATCCTCTGCGAAAACCAGGAAGAGAAATCATAGAATGTTCCAGAACTACACTTTCAGTCCAGCTGCAAAGTTGATTAAGACCCTTTAAGTGTTTAAAATAACTGTCTATATTTTTGGGGTATTTAATTATTCCCTGGTATTACATAAAATATAAACCTTATAAAACAAAGATAAACTTGAAAAATTAATATAAAAATTGAATTACATAAAGTAGAGCAATTTTTTTTTTCTCATTTTTGCCTGACAAAAAATCCAAATTTTGTTTGCGAGGCATGTTTGACTGAAGTATAAATTAACGATTTGTTTTACTACAATAATATAAAGTATTTTAATTGAAATTCTTTGAGTGGTTTGACAATTATTTTATTTTAAGTTTTACAGAAAAATTTATATTATAATTAGCTTAAAGTTTTAAATCTTTATCGCAAGCGAAAAAATGCCTGATTTCAAAGACATTTTTATGATATGTCCCTCTTACTATATTTTTAAGTGTCTTTACTGAATTACAAATATTCTCACCGATTCAAAACNATTTTTATGATATGTCCCTCTTACTATATTTTTAAGTGTCTTTACTGAATTACAAATATTCTCACCGATTCAAAACGTATGAAATAAATGAGTATGCCATTACAGCTGCAAGTAGTATTATAGTAGAAATATAAATACTCATAATTAGATTAAAAAATATCGCACTAATTTCCAAACTAAAAAAATTATTCTTACATGAAAGCACATGAAACAATGAAAAATCTATGAAATTTTTACTTCTGAGGACGATACACGCGAGTAGAACAATCGATACAGAGAGAGATAAAAAATTATATATATATATATATACACACACACACACATCCCTGGTACGGGATTAATTAAACCAATCAACCACTAGAAAAAAATAAATTTTACTTACGAGAGGAAAAGCACACTGCCAAATGCGCTACAGATGTGGGCTGATGTTCTTTTGCGATGGAATCCGTTTGGTAAAATATGCCATTTAAATGGAACTCAATGGAGATACACAAGCAATATTGTTTATTAGTTTGTAAAATCGAAAACTAGATCAAATTCAAAGTATTATTGAATGAGAATTTTGAAAACATAGAATTTGTCACCTTATTTGCGTGTGAAAATAATTAGTTACTGATGTAATTATAATCCGCAGAATAGTTTTACACACTAAGATGCTCAACTATTCAATATAGCCAGTTATATTTGTGACAGTAGATTTTCTCATACGATAAATTTTATATAAACACCTAAAAAAATAATTAAAGTATACTGAATAAACTTCCAGTAAAAGTAAATTTTAGGACAGTGCCTAAAACATATATATGGTGATACCTTGATAAATTCACTTCATATGCAAAATGTACCGTTCTAATGTATTACCCCAAAACTGATAGAAAAATAAATCACAACATGTAAATAAAGAAATGTGAAAAATATAATATGGATTATAAATNTACCCCAAAACTGATAGAAAAATAAATCACAACATGTAAATAAAGAAATGTGAAAAATATAATATGGATTATAAATGTTATCATTTTAGCAAATGCAATGCAAATTTTGAATATAAAAAAACTACTTTAAAAACAATTTACCTCAAATTTTGTTGGTTGCTGGATTACTCTTTTGGGAAAGTATAAGTTATAAAGTAATTTATTCTTTACATTCTTTTCTATAGATAACATGCCTAAAAATATTTTGAGGTAGCATTTACCANTACCCCAAAACTGATAGAAAAATAAATCACAACATGTAAATAAAGAAATGTGAAAAATATAATATGGATTATAAATTTTATCATTTTAGCAAATGCAATGCAAATTTTGAATATAAAAAAACTACTTTAAAAACAATTTACCTCAAATTTTGTTGGTTGCTGGATTACTCTTTTGGGAAAGTATAATTTATAAAGTAATTTATTCTTTACATTCTTTTCTATAGATAACATGCCTAAAAATATTTTGAGGTAGCATTTACCACACGTTACAGCAGTAAATATAATTTAAAACAGCATCTCTATTTTATTCTCAGTATCCTCACACATCTTCGAAAAATCACCCAAAATATGACGTTGTTTCCAAAACATGTCGTTCATTACAAGTGTTTTGCACTCGTGTTAACATTAGAAGTATGTTATTTTATTTATAATTTATAGTATTACATTCATAATTTCTATGAATAACAGAAAATATAAAATAAATTAGTTGGTAGTACCTGGTGAGAAATAGTTCTCATTGACAATATTATGAAAGTTGTTAGTTTGGTGTGATTTTCTAGACTTAGTTAAACTTTCTTTCATGGGGCGGAGGAATAGCCTGAAAGTGGTACTTAAGAAGGAGCGAGGTCTCGTGAGCCGCTGAGGGCGATCGAATGGAGAATAAAGCAGCGCCGGAATACAAGGGCGGGGGGAAACGGGAGATCCCCGAGAAAACCCGTCGACCAGCGGCATCGTCTGGCACGATTCCCACATACGAGGATCCGGCAGCGACCCGGCCGGGGATTGAATCCGGTTCGCCTCGGTGGGAGGCGAGCAGGCTAACCGCCCAGCCACCGCGGCCCCAGGAAAGTTGGCACCGACCATGAATGGAGTGTAAAAGAAGATATGTGTACGTGGAAGGTGAGCAGGATAGGAAGCAGGTTGTTTGCTAACTAAAGGAGATGTATTGAGGCCCCGTGTGTACTTGTAGCTTTCTTACGTGTTTAAGGCACGCATTCCGGGAAGGGTGAT